>JAMPIV010018856.1:132500-507378 GCA_024509875.1 Oreohelix idahoensis | reverse complement strand
CAAAGAGAAGCGATGAAGAAAACAAAAATGCGAGCATAAGAAAAACTCTTAGCTTTGGAGTTAGAAAAGTTGAAGTTATCAAGTAATGCTAATGATGCTAATAAAGGTATCAATCTGCTAATAAGTCTAATGCTGTTGATTTCAAGCTTAATTTACCAGCGTTCAATGCTTCAATTGATGATATAACATTTTATCTAGATAGATTTGAAAGTGCATGTAAGGTGCATAATATAGATAAAACATTATATGTTTATCATCTGTCCAAGATACTTAGAGGTGATGCTTTGACTTTGTTGGGTATGGTAGATGTGCCTGACAAGAACAACTATGAGGTTGTCAGGGCGGCATTGTTAAAGAAGTACCAACTTAACGAGGACGGATATCGTCTTAAATTTAAAAACATGTTACCAGAAACTGGAGTTGAATTCTCTGAATTCATCGCAGGCATCCGTCTTACTTTTTTACGATGGGTTGAGTTGTCTAAGACAGAGAGGACATTTGAAGCTCTTACGGACTTACTAATTAGAGACAAGAGTATGTCTTCTGTTAATGAAGCTTTTCTTTCTTTTCTTCATGAGCGTAAGCCTAAAAACATAAAATAAATGGAAGAATACTGTAGCCAGTATGTTACTGCGCATCCTCACATAACCATTAGCAACTCTAAAGTAAAAGAAGGTCTGCCAGTTGCTTCGGCAGCACCTTATGGCCCAAATTTTATGCGTAAATTTCAGGGTAGCCAGCAAAATTTCAATAAAAAGAGTAACCGTAATTATGCCCAGAATCATAGTAATCAATTCCAGGGTGATTCTTCTTCCCAGAACTGGAGACATCCTAATACTACACGTTATTCTACTCCGGTTAACTTTAGAAATTTTCACAAAGGTAATCGGTATAGAGGAAAATATTTTTCTCAGAGACCTCAATACCAGGATAATAGAGGTTCTCAACAGTATAGAGATGGTAATGACAGTTATGGAAACTGGAACTCAAACCAGGATAAAAATTACAGTAGGGACTTTAATGATAATTGCAGAGGCAATAATGGTCGCGGTAGATCGCAACATAAGAGAAAAAAATATCAACAGACAAACTCTGTTCAACAAGAATCTCAGGGAGTAGATAAACAGGTTAATGATAATAAAGACCATAATGCTATCGGATGCTCATCTTTTGATTTTGGTAGAGCAAATAAATGTATCCAATGCAGTACTTTATTTGACCCAAAGACCGTTAGTACTTTAAGCTGTGGTCATCCTTTGCCCGCTCTTCCTGCTAATGTTGCTCATGATGGGAGAGGTTCTCTTATATTACATAAGGGGCTTGTAAATAGTAATCCAGTCTCATTGTTGTTTTGACTCTGGATGTACTACTGTCGGGGTTAGGCAATCTCTTGTAGATCCATCCTGTGCTACAGGAAAGGTCATCAAATGTGTCACATTTGGTGGCACGTTGGAAAAGTATCCTACTGCTATAATACACATTGCTACTCCTTTCTTCACGGGAGAGGTCCACGCGTGTCTACTTCCAAACCCTATTGCGGACCTTATTATTGGTCGTATTCACGGAGTTAGGGAATGTACCCCACAGCAGATTGCTGTTTGGGAAGAGCAAAACATTGAAGCTACCAATGCGGTGGTCACAAGAGCACATGCTCTGGATCCACCTCAAACTTCATTAACTAATAATGATGAAGTAAATGACCAAGATAGTCACTTGACTATTACACGTGACTCATTTATCAAATTGCAAGAAGAAGATCCTTCTTTACAAAAATTCTTCATTCTAGCAAAAAAAGGTGATCCTAATCAAAATACTAATAGAAAATCTTGGATTTCTATGAAGAACGGCGTACTTGTACGTATGGTACAAGACTCGACTACGTCCACTCATTCACAAATTCTTGTGCCCAAGAGCATGAGATTGCAAATATTGCAACATGCTCATGACTCGCAATGTGCTGGACATATGGGTTTTTCCCGTACAAAGTCGAGAGTTCTTGCGGCTTTCTTTTGGCCATTTGTGAGCAAGGACATACGAATGTACTGTCGCTCTTGCAAAGTATGTCAGGAGGTCAAATCTAAAGGACCACGACATGCTGCGCCTATCCAGGCTGCTGACATTCCTATTCGCCCTTTTCAAAAAATGGCAATAGATATTATCGGTCCTTTTAGAATTAAGTCGGCTAGAGGACATCAATTTATCCTTACATGTGTCGATATGTGCACACGTTGGCCAGAGGCAATACCTCTCAAGAGCATCTCAACTGCTGACATCGCAGACGCTCTTTGGCTGATATTTTCTCGCTTGGGTTTTCCCGGAGAAATATTGTCAGACCATGGCACTCAACTTATATCAGACACTATGTCACAGGTAATGTCTATGCTACACATTAAAAGGTCTCTCAGCAGTATCTCTCACCCAATGTCTAATGGGTTGGTCGAACGTTTAAATAGGACTCTGAAAACTTTACTTGGTTAAATAACTGAGGATCATCCTCAGGATTGGGACAGGGTCTTACCCGCGGCTCTCTTTGCGTATAGAGAGGTCCCCAATGAACATACGGGGTTTTCCCCTTTTGAACTTGTCTTTGGCGCGCAACCGCGCGGCCCTATGTCTTTACTTCACGATCTAATCACTGCCGATAATATTAGCGATGAAACTCAATCTTCTTATGAGTACGTCATTGCTCTTAGGCAAAAGATCATCGAGGCATGCAAACTAGCAACTTCGTCTTCCGAATTTGCTAAAGAAAAGGCAAGGCAGTTTGCAAATAAGAATAGATGTCTACGACAACTTTGTCCAGGTGACAAAGCTCTCGTTCTACTTCCTTCAAGGGAGAACAGACTTCTAATTGCATGGAAAGGTCCATATGCAATAGTCTCCAAAATTTCTGATGTCGACTATGTTGTCGATATTGATGGAAAGCATAAAACTTTCCACATAAATATGCTCACGGAATTTTATGAAAGACCTGACTATTTGCAGCCTATTTTCCAGGCAACGGACAATTCTCAAGTACCTCATGGTCAGTACTCATCGCTGTCAGTTATACAGGATGAGGAAACTACTTTTTCTGATGTCAATCTTCCTCTTTCTATGGTCCCACTTTATTCTACGGAATCTTGGAAAAACGTGACCGTTTCTCCAAATCTTTCCGCTGAGGAACATCGACAAGTTTCTTCGATGTTGCAAACATTTCAGGATGTTCTTACAGACATCCCGGGACACACACATGTCATTGAACATGACATTGTGCTAACTGATCATAATCCTATCAGAGTCAGACCCTATCCAATACCTATCCATTTCCAGTCTCAAGTCGAAAAAGAATTGGATGAAATGATACGTTTGGAAATCATTGAACCATCCACTTCAGCATACTCTTCGTCTATGGTTATTGTTCGAAAGAAGGATAATAACATTCGCATTTGCGTAGATTATCGCAAATTGAACCAAGTTACGAAGTTCGATGCTGAACCTATGCCTTCATTAGAAGAACTACTCAATAAACTTTCTAATTCTAGATTCTTTACCAAACTAGATTTGTCTAAAGGTTATTGGCAAGTTCCTCTAACCGAACGTGCCAAACCTTTTACAGCTTTTTCTACACCCAGGGGTTTATTCCAATGGAATTTCATGCCTTTTGGTCTTATGAACGCCCCTGCTACATTCGTACGCATGATGCGGCGAATTCTCGCATATCGTACAGATGTCATAGCATACCTAGATGATATCTGTCTATTCAGTGATTCCTGGGAAGATCACTATTTGGGTTTATACGAATTACTGTCCACTCTTCGCGAGTATAACTTGACTGCAAAACCCTCTAAAGCCTTTATAGGATTTAGTGAGATTTCTTTCCTAGGTCATCGTGTTGGTCGTGGTCTTTTAAAGACAGAGGACCACAATGTTTCAAAAATACTTAACATTTCGGTCCCTAAGACGAAGAAACAAGTAAGGAGTCTATTAGGTTTGATCCAATTCTACGGACGATTCATTCCGAATCTGTCCTCCATTATGGCACCGCTTTCTACTTTATTGAAGAAAGGGTCGCCTAATCTGATCCGCTGGTCTAAAGAATGTCAATCCTCATTGGTCCAGGTTAAAGCCCTATTTTCATCTCCACCTATTCTTAGGTTACCTACTATTGAGAAGACTTTTGTTCTTCGAAGTGACGCCTCGTCAACTGGGATTGGGGCGGCACTAATGCAGGAGTATTCTGATACTCTGCATCCGGTGATGTATATCTCTAGGAAATTAAATGCTGCAGAAAAGAATTACTCGGTTTTAGACCGTGAGTTATTGGCTATGGTATGGTCTATTCTGAAGTTACAAAGATTTCTTCTAGGCGCACATTTCATTGTGGAAACCGACCAGAAAGCGCTTACTGCTATTCAGAGCAAAAACTTGAAGAGCTCGAGGTCCACTCGTTATGCCATAGCTCTTCAACCATTTCATTTCTCGGTTCGAGCTATCCGTGGTTCGGATAATGTAATGGCAGACATTCTGTCCAGATGCCCACACGATTCCACATGATTCTTCTGTCATATATATATATTTCCTGATATACAGTCCAATGTTATAATGACATGTTAGTAGATTTTTTTTTCTCACTTTTTTTGAGGGGAATTTATAACATTGTACCATGTAATTATCTAAGAAGGCTTAGTTAGTGATATACGGGCCAAAAGATCACTCGGCCACATTTAAACAATATATTTGCATAATTGTATTAAGAGATTTACCAGTTGTCTTTAAGATTTGTGTTATTGATATTTTCGCAGCAGCACATCATTGAAGATGCGAGATTGTGTCCATTGTGGAACTTTGAGGATATCAAGTCCTGTCCTAGATTGGGAGCGGATGATGTCCACATCTTCTTCTATTGAATGTTTTATGTCAACGAAGATCAACACATGTATTACTTATTAATTACTGTTGCTTTATATAATGTAATAAAATAGTGCGGTATATTAATATATTACACCGCTGTTTGCACAACACATTATATGATATCATAATAATATATTTAATTTCATATATTGGTATGAGAATAATTTGATTTTCATTATGATGTTGCCATCATTGTGGCGTGTGTTGGTGGCACCTTCCTGGAATATATAAGCGTATACTTAGATAAATTTTTTCTCTAAGGATCTGAGATATGATCTCAGTGTCGCTCCATGCGTTGAGCTAATTTGTTAGGTATATATCCGCGCATCATACGTGCGTTAGGAGCCTAGATTTTTCCGGCTCCAGGATTTAAAAAAAAAAAATGTTTCATTTTTTTTTTTCCCGGGAGGGTGCGGTAATGTTACGCACAAATAATTACTTTTTTCAAAGCCTTTGTATGATCATTTTTCGTATGTATGATCATTTTTTGACTGAAGTGTGTATTATGTTTTTTACAGTCAAAGGGACATAATCCGAGTTATCGAGACTACAATTTTTTAGGAGTTTGCCTTCTCTTGTATAGAGACACGTTCGGTCTATAATTTCTTGAACGAAGCGTGACCATATCTCCTTATTTGGTAGTATCAGTCAACTGTTGTAGATGCCTGAAACCTTTCTTAACGCTTCTGTTCATGACCATAAAAGGCGCGACTGTGTAAGACTTTTATCTCGAATGTTCTTAGAATCGTCTTATTGTGAACGGCGACTCAGAGATTGTCGCTCTGCGCATGTCTCGACTTGGTTTTCGTTTGTTGTTCCGCCCAGCTCGGGCAGTTTAGAAATGGTCTAAGTAGCGAGCAGACGCGACCTGCGTCTTGTGATTTTCTGAGGGAAATACATTGTCTTTGTGAGTTAGTTAGCTAACTAGACTATTTCCCAGTATTATTCAAGCCTGCCTGGAGGCATATGTTCATGGTTGATTTTCCGAAATAAGGTAATTCCTCTTGTATCGAACTTTATGCTATCATCTAGAGGTTCGTCATTTTGTCGCCTTTTTGCTCGCCTGTGTGATTCAAAATGGAGAGGTACTTTGACTAGGATTAAGTCACCGGTATCTTTATACCTGAACTAGTTATATATATATGGGTCGCTCTAGACCAACAAGACTATTGTCTGTGTTCCAGGATTCGTTATATCAGAGATCACGTCCAAGTCAGATGGTTAGACTTAGGAAGGTTATAAAGGTCGAGCTGACCTGTAATCCATGTATGCTATTCACGTGCAGACAGTAAACGGACTTATTGTATACATCTGATCTGCTAGCATCAGGAAGGGAATAATTATTATTGTCTATGATCATTGAAGATCTGCAGCTGACACTGTTGCAGAAGTTATATATATTATTTATAAAGCTTCACGAACCAGAACTTTATGATATCTGTTTACCATACAACTATGGAGTATTGAATCCTACATGACTATCAGTTAATATGATTTTGAATGCTGCATTCGTTATACTGTGCTGATGATGACATAAATATCATGACTGTTTTGTGGCGTGCAATAAATGGTATAAAACTAAAGCGAAGTTACCATTTCTATGACTCTACACGTCATGTTGCCTGTGGTGTACCCTGTGAACTGTTCTACTGCAACACACACAGCAACATTCTAAATCAGAGAAGACACCTACATCTTGCACTTTAATACCAGGTGTCGATAGGGGTGGCAAGTTATCATTTCAGCTCAAATCCACCCTTATCAGTACCGTACTAATGTTCCTCGTAAATCGTAATTCCCGTATATCACTGAATGTAATGGCAATAGTAGTGACATAAACAACTAGCAAAATTAAAATTACACCTTTAAATTAAAGTATCAAACGCACAGCCCAAATGTATTTACATTTACATAGTTTCATGTTGTTAAAGTGAAAATTTGGTAAGAAAACAATAGAATTCGAAGTAAAAACGTAGGTATGTTGATACAGTACACACGTAAGATGGACTAATGAAAAATGTTTTTGTGGTTATAACTAACTACAGGGATATTTTTATAAAAAAAATAATAAATTTCTGCTGAAACACTGCACAAAAATTATATAGACAGTCATTTTGGTGTCACCCCCTCTGAATGTGTCACCCGGTGCGGTCTGCACCCCCCTAAAAACGCCACTGGTTCAAAACATTATTTCATAGCGGGCAGCAATTTTGATATCTCAGTTTGTTGGCTATTTTCGATTTTATTTTTTTTTTTGGTATTTTCTTTTGGGACTTGACTTTGGTTTGGTTTTTGAACCCCGAACTTGAAAACTGGTGTTTTTGTTTGCAAGGGATACCCGGTTCAACCCTATGTGCGTTATAATTTGGGTATATAGTGTTCATCCTTCCATATAGTGTACTTGACTTGGCTTGACTTTGATCCACTATCAGTGAGCGTCAACTCTTGGTGACCTTGATGCCATTATGTGGTACTGCGCAGTTCGTATTTGTTCTGGGCTGCTATAAAGTTTATTCAGTATGAATGGGTTGTGTGGTAAGAGTTGTCTCCTTCCCTGGAATACAGGGCACTGTAGTAGATGGTGTTCTACTGTCTCCAACGGGTTTGGGCAGTGTCTAAATTTTGCTATATTTTGTGATTACATTCTGTTTCTGTGGCCATTTAGTGTAGAGTCACCTGTTCTAAATCTGAAAATTTTAGTTTGATATCTTCGTTCGATATGATTGATAGCATCTTCTTTACTTTAGGGCTGTTAGGTGTATGAAGATTTCTTTTGGGAATTTGAAAAAAACATTGTTAGAACACTTCATTACCAAATAATTTTTATAGTTCATTGTTCTGACATTTGTTTATGTATATCCCGATGGATGCACGTGAGGATAATAGGTGAAGATAATGAAGTGTTAGCGATTTAACCATACTAAGTTCAGCATCGAGACATGGGATGACCAGTTTCCTTCTTCGCTGCCGTTTCCTTCCCTAACTCAAAGTCAGGTACCCATTTACAGTCGGGTAGACTGAAACGTGTCGGTACTGTGATTCGAACCGGGCACCTTATGCCGTGAGAGACCAGCGCTCTAACCACTCTGTCAATCGGACGCTGCAAGTGAAGATATAAATATTTAAAAACAGGAAGTAACTTTTCCATCATTATGAAGAACATCGATGTTATAAACATTTATCGTTTAAGGTTAAGATAATATTACAGAGAGAATTCGATTGGCTAAACGGTTGGAGCACTTTCCTCTCGCGGCACAATTAGCAGGTTTCCGGGCTTGAAACCCTGTAGCGTCACTATCCTGTCCACCAAACTGTTAATGGGTGCCTGACTCTGCTCTTCAGATATGAAAGGCAAAAGCAGCACGGCAGGGAACTGGTCACAGCACCTCATTTAAAAAAAAGCTGGACCTAGCAAGTGAAGTCTCTTTTAAATAACGAGTTTTATATTTTAAAAAATTTGGTTTCTAGTTTTCTATTGTATTTAAACGCGACATTTTATTCCTATATCCGGTAGCCATTTTGTCCTCTGGAGGTTGTTACAGCAACAACAGCTACTTTCATTTATGAGCCTTATCACTATCTTTTGTATTTTTATATATTTTACTTAATTCTCGCTTTCTTTCTTTTGTCTTTTTTGCTCGTTTACCCACTGACGAAGGCTTTATGGCCGTAACGTAGTCAGTTTTCTTTATCCTAGTAGGGTGCTGTTGTGGTAAAGTGGGATGTTATAAATATTTATAGGGGACTTAGTGTACTGACTGAGATCAGCTGTGAAGGTATCTATATCTAATAAGAGTAGTGTATTATAGATAACCTTACTTACTGCCACATATGTATACCTCAGTCAGAATTATTCTGGAATAGTATGATGACTACGTTATATGTCTAGGGTATGTGTATGATGAAGTGTAAGTCATAACAACAACAGACAGATAAACAATTTAATTTATTCCACCACACTTGACAACACTGTGACACTCACATACATAAAACACTCTAAGAGGATATCTTAAAGGAGTCACTGATAACTTTTCAAATAACAATATGTATTCAGTGCTGTCATGAATGTATATGTGTCCTGATTCAAATACAAAGGGAACCAGGAATCACAATCAATTTTAATTACAAGTTATATGTACAGAATTTATTAATATGATTCTTATAGTGACATATATTATTAATGGTATCCTATGTGTGTCAGTTGTGTAGTGGTAATATGAGGTAATACTGGTTTTGTTTTGTTCAAGCTCTGTTGGTATTTGTCATCATGACTTCAATAGTTTGTTTCTATTGGAACTAGTATTGGAGATGTTCTCAGTTCCTGGTATTAAAACAATTAAATTCCCCTCTTAATTTTAGTTTATAATGTCATTTTAAGATGGGGGTACATAATGTTGAGCTCCATGGCCACACTTTCTTATCTTGCGTGATGACTGCAGTAAAAGACTCCTCTGCGCGATTACTGTAATGAGTTCTGGAGCCACCCCACTGGTTGCTATATGGACCAAGGAGTATGCTGTCCACCTCTGGCTTCAACAAAGCTCTGACCAGGTGCTGCTCAATAACTTTAAGACCACGGTCCCTGAAACAAGAAGGTTGTACCTTCTACGTCAGAACTAATTTATACTCCATTTCTACACTGAGCACAATACATCACAAACATTGAGTTCAGAGCGTTAGGCCAACTGTCAGCTTCATCTGAAATACTTTATACCAGTATTTCCCTCCCTAATGGTTACTACGCCTCTGCAATTCCAGCATTATTTCTTTCTAGTCAATAATCTAGGTGTCAGTGTACTGTTTGGCCATTCCATGCAGTTTTACTTTCCTCCGACACCTTCTGTTCAGGCTGGAGCACTATAGGCTTTACATCATGTTCGCTACTGAACCACACATATATACAGACATAAATTATCAATTTACATTCAATTTTCATTAAAAGATATTGAATATTTCAAGCTTACCACAATTCATGGAAATAATAATAAACAGTTTCGTTGACTGGCAATGAATATAGCACAACTCCGATCTGCCGATGTCCCAGGCTTTATTTTATAAAAAATATACACTGGTGCTCAACGCACTGCTTCTTAGTAGGTTTATTACAAGATGTGGCAATGAACAGACGCTCTGAATTGTGTATATTCGCAGCTCTACCCAATCACACCACGTCTACACATCTTTTCAAAAAAAGTACCCCTTTCTCACGTTTCCCCTGACAACACAAGATAGTATTTATAGTCCGACCAATCGTGTTTAGTCTTTCATTTGTTGCGCTCCAATCACATAGGAGTTAACATGGTAGGCTATTTCCGTAACGTAATGTTTTTTCAAACACGTTATAAAAAAAAATTTTTATGAGCAGAAATGATTTCATGCTGTCAGGCACCCCCACTATTTTATTTTGGCCATAACTTGGTAATTCCTAGACTATTTGCGTAACGTTTTACATATTCTTTGTCAGCAAACCCTAAGGAACCCAAATATACGAATTTAATGGAGCCAATATGCATTTTCTTCTAGGATAGTCGTGCTGTCATGTTTTCAAACGTAAACCGGTATAATGTCATAATTCCCAATAAGCGTTTTTTCAGGATTTTAAAACCTAACTCTGGTATGGGTAGTGAATTTTATCACTGTCGATTTGAAATAAAGTTAGTGCATGTGGCCTTACACGCTTGATGGCAGCAATTGTGTATCGCGCGACGCGTGTTTAGTGTTGCACGTGTCCCTGCTTTCTGCCTCTCCCTTCTCTCTATCCTTTAGTCCATATGTCTTTTAGTTACGCCGTGTATAAAATGGAATGAATGAAATATTAAATTTAGGTCATTGATCAGCCTGCGTATCTGAAGGTTTTTCCAAGAAATACAGTACACGTTTCATTGAAGAAAGCGTGCAGCGACACAGTAGGCTTTTACTATCAACGTGAAAGCGTTACAATTTGCCGACGAAGTAGAAAACAAGGGGGATTTCGAGTACAGGCATTGTGACAGCTGTAAGTTTTTTTCCACGTCTGTCTCATCCCTTTAATTTCTGTCTCCATTTCTCTTCTCCGTGTGTTTTTTTCGATATCCCCATCCTCTTTTACCTTGGAGATTTCAGAACAATCAATCAATACCCTTTAGCTCCCCAAGGAGCAAAGGCCTACAAGTCCTCCTGTCACGTGTCATCAGCTCAAGTCTTTTACACATCTTCTTCATTCCTTTAATTTCTGTCTATCTCTCCTCTCCGTGTAATTCTCGACCTCCCTCTACCTCTATTACTCTGGGAATTCCAGGAAAAAGAACTGCTTTGTAACACTATCAACAATTTTCTCAAAGTGTGTACTACCAATCGCCAGCGCCTTGTTTTAACCTCGAGGAATAACACTGAGCGGATGGCAAGACACGCGAGGGCTTAGTATGAGTTTGCTGAAGGCACATAATCCTTAAGAAAATCAAGGGTTAATGAATGAATTATCACAGCGAACTGCAAATGACCGATCTTGGCTTGGTTCTGTTTTATATTAGAATGATCAGACAAAATGAAACGCCGTCTTTGAGTTAAAGTTTATATTTCATAGACCAAAACATTTCTCTTTGACTTTGATGGTAAACAGTAAAATACAAACGCCCGTTAACTTCTTAGTTTTGTAAAGATGTGGGAAAAGAGCAGACACTTATGTGAAATAAAGAAGTAGAAAACTAGACAACACAAAAGTAACAGAAGTGATAGCCTTATCGGGATCTCGAACTCAGGACTATCCAAACCGCGCCATTGCCTCACTACGGAAGTGAATCGTGACCAACCATTCTGCCAATTCATTATCACAAAAATAAGGCTTCGTGGACAGTGGATACTCCACGCAAATGTGGAATATAGGACCGGAAAACGACCTAGACTAGATGATCGTTATTTGCCTCCGCTCATTGTGACCGTATGGCTTACTACGTCCCCCCTTAGCATCAAGTAGTGCTACCACCAATTGACCATAGTAAAAGTACTTAAGCTAGACTTATACTTGAATAAGACTGGTTAGTAAACAGACACTAGTCATAACCCAATGACATCATCTGTTATGGCACTCGTGAACTTAAGATGTCATTAAATCTTGCGTGGAATTCCATGCAAGTTAGACCGGAAGATCCTTAGATTAGATATATGATTGATCCTTAACGCTTAGTAACAATAAATTTAGAATAGAGGCTTTGTAACTAGTTAGGTTAAAGACTATCTTAACTGCTAACTAGACCCCAAGACCAATCATTGAATAGTTCCGGCCTATCCTGACAATAAGCATACGGATGCTGGATAGCAACCGGCAGTCTTAGAGTATGAACCATTGCAGATAAGGTCTGAATGTATGGGTGCGGTGTAAACCCCCTGTTCTTACGTTGTGAAACAGAATATTCGTAGTCTTCAAGACGCCTCCTACCAAACAGTGGACATAGCGAACCAGCGATGTCCACTGCTACATATTATTTGTGGTTCCTCAGCACTTCTGGCTTTGATACCAAAGTAAGTATCGTGAACGTTTCGTGTTTTCTCGCAATATTTATTAAGTTAGGTGTCCACAGCAAAGACATGCAATAGCCTTTTGCCATCGAGGCTATAATTTTTTTTTTTTTTTATTTAATGCCCCTTCTGGGGTTCAAAATGAGGTCTAATGACTTTATTGTGTTTAATGTGTTAAGGTGTGTGATCCCGTCCCTGGCTAAGACCCGGCATACTCTTTTTTTTTTTTTTTTTTTTTTTCCTCGCTTGAGGTCGCATATTTTTTCCTCGCATGAGGTCGCATTATCCCCGCCCAAACCCGGCCCTGGTCAAGACCACGTATCCCAACACAAGAAGACCCAATGACAACATGTGTCACCGTAGTGATCTTCTGTGTTCTCACACAAGAGACCTAATGACACATGAATGTCACTGTATTGGTCCCTGTGTGTAGACACATGATCCCAGCCAAAAGCCGAATTCTAGGCATTGGGTTGTACAGCGTACAATACGCTGCAGTTCGACCCGGCATACTCTAGAAATGATCCCTAAAAGTATGACACTTTGATCTTAGCCAAAAGGCCTTTTTTTTTTTTTTTTTTTTTTTTTTTTTTTTTTTCTCGCTTGAGGTCGCATATTTTTTCCTCGCATGAGGTCGCATTAGTACCCGCCCAAACCCGGCCCTGGTCAAGACCACATGTCCCAACACAAGAAGACCCAATGACAAACTGTGTCACTGTAGTGATCTTCTGTGTTCTCACACAAGAGACCTAATGACACATGAATGTCACTGTATTGGTCCCTGTGTGTAGACACATGATCCCAGCCAAAAGCCGAATTCTAGGCATTGGGTTGTACAGCGTACAATACGCTGCAGTTCGACCCGGCATACTCTAGAAATGATCCCTAAAAGTATGACACTTTGATCTTAGCCAAAAGGCCGAGAAATAAGTGGCAGATTGGACAAAAATAATGAAATAATATAATGTTTTACTTTTTTATTTTTTTTATTTAACCTTAAACTTGGTACAATTACTGCCATTAAACATTTAGTTAAATTGTTTACAGTTGGTTTATTTAAGCACCACATACGATCTTAATGCCAAACATACTATTTCACAACATAAAAGAAGTAATTTTGGGTTTTTCTTTAACGTCTAAAAATATTAACTTTTGCGAATAGCGAGTATCTTACAGAAAGCCTAACATAAAAGAACACAAGTTATATCCCTTAACTAATAAAAAGGGATGCAACAATAATTAGAGCGTTTAATGCTATTAGGCTCAATTATCACAAACAATTCGCACTTCTATCCTTTTGGTGCCAAATAGTGCACTATTACTT
Organism: Oreohelix idahoensis; assembly: GCA_024509875.1. Lineage (NCBI taxonomy): Eukaryota > Metazoa > Mollusca > Gastropoda > Stylommatophora > Oreohelicidae > Oreohelix > Oreohelix idahoensis. The sequence continues at coordinate 493,667 of JAMPIV010018856.1, read as the reverse complement.
TCTTGCACTTTGGTATCGTCACCGGTCATACGGCCACGTCATCCACCATCCTGGTCTACTCTGTTCAGCCTAACTGCCGGTTATAATTAGGGTAAAAGGTAAAGGTCAAGGATCCCGTTACACGCCCATTGAGGCATATTGGGAATATGGTGTTAGGCCCATATTTTCTTGACCGTCGGCACACTAGGGGGTGATGTGGTCAGCATCACGCCGGTCGCCTTAACCTTCCCAGAGTTGCTCTGGTACCCATTTGGGGCTGGGTCGATCCAGGAGCCGTTTGTGGCCTAAATAAATCCCACCTCATCTGGGGATTGAACCATAGACCACTGAGCTAGGAAGCCAGTGCACTAACCACTATGCTACCGCGGCTATAATTAGGGTAGTTAGTGCAATTTTATTTTCAGGTTCACAGAAACGAATGAGAGCAAGACAAAGAATGGCAATTATGAAAAAACCTGCTGGAATAACTTGGGGTGTAGATGAGAAAGTGCTTAAGACGTTGTACACAGGGCGAGTGAGGCCAGTCCTTGAATATGGCATAGCAGCATGGGCAACAGCAGCTAAGTCAAACTTCGATAAAATTAGACTCAAAAATCAAGCAATGAGAATTATAACGGGAGGCATGAAGTCAACACCTATAAAAGAACTCGAAAAGATTACATGCCTCCAGCCAATGGAGGATAGAAGAGACTGCAAGGCTCGGCAACTGTTCGAAAAATTCAAAAGACTAACAGACCACACAATGTGCCATAGAATGAATGCTCTTAGAAGGCAAAGACTCAAACAAACGAAGCAACTTTGTAGAATCAACCAAACCACAGATGAGAGCAGTTTCCATAAATGAAATATCCACTTTTAAACCCATCTACACTGCACACAAGCTTCCAGTTTGGAAAAAAAATCGTTTCCCTGAAATGATAGACAACATTCCTGGAATTGAAAGAAAAAAGAGCCAAACTGCAACAGATAGAAAACCTATAGCGAAAAAATACATAGAGAAACATTACCCACGCAACACCTGGACCCATGCATACACAGATGGATCAGCAACAAATGCAACAGAAAATGGAGGTGGGGGTGTCTTTCTGACCTTAAGCACTGGTGCAGAAAAAGGCTGTCCGTGGCAACTGGACAATTCTCAAGTAACTTCAGAGCAGAGGCAGAGGCCTTGAAAACTGCAGCAGAGATTATATTAAGAGAAGAAAGCACAAAGAGACAAGTTGCTTTCTTTACTGATGCACAGTCAGTAATTGCATCGTTGAAAAACCAAAATAATACAGACCTGGATGACCTCAGAATAGTGCTCCACAAACATTGTCAACGATTCAAAAGTGTTGTGATCTAAAGGATCCCATCTCATTGTAACATCACCGGCAATGAAGAGGCTGACAGAATGGCAAAAGAAGGTTCACATCTACCTCAGCCTGATGCAAGCGTAACTTTCGCGTAGGCAAAGAGTTTTATCAGAATCAGATACAGAAAAAATGGAATGTAGAACGCCCAGATCACACACAGAATGATGCTTACTACCAGCTCAACAAAAGAGAACAAGTGGTAATCTTCAGACTCTGCACTGGCCACAACAGATTGAGATACCATCTATTCAACAAGCTAAAGATAGGAACTACCGATCAGTGTAACTGTGGCACTGATAAAATGACTGAACATCTGCTTCAGAGTTGCCCTTTATATGCGTTACAGAGACAGCGCATATGGTCAACGCCAGTGTCTTTCGTGGAAAAGATTTACGGGGATTCAAATAGCCTCAAACTGACTACTGCTTTCTTTGAGAACATTCAAGTGGACGTCTGAGAGTGTACGAAGAAGAAGAAGAAAAAATTTTCAGATGTGTGATATGTTCTAATAATATTGTCAGTTACAACTGAATTCTGTTGGTGATGATAAGTTACATTAGTTTTTATTGTTTGCTTACTTCGTGTATTACTTTATTGTTTTTAACTCCCTTATGATTAGTTAATAGAGGTTTTTATTTTTTTATTTCTCTATGTTCATGGTTGTAGCGAGAGGTAAAGATAATATGATGATGATATCATGGACAAATAGATGTATCAGATGATACCACGATAGTGCCAGATAAGAGACTGGTCTTAAAAGAAATACCCTATTCTTTGAAAAGAGTAATGGTGTATCGACATCAAAGATATAGTCAAGCTTTTTAAACACATAAGGAAGGGAAACCCGAGGCCAGTAAACAGTAAATAAATATTAGACAAACATAAAGGTATGTTTTCAGGCACTCGTGAGAAATAAAGAAGTAGAAAACTAGACAACAGAAAAACAACAGACGTGAATGGCTTACCCAGGACTCGAATCCAGGACCTTCCGTGCGACACCACCGCCTAGCTATGCAAGCGAGTCACACTATCCTCCCTGCCATCTAGGCATCACCAAAAAATGATGCTTCGATGACGGGTCATTGGTGCGAACCGCAATACATAACACCGGAAATTTACCTAGGGCAGTCAAGCCTATTAATGACGAATTCACTTCTGTTGTTCCCCTATTATAGGTCAAGCTGTATAGGTTCCTAGATGAGATGGTAATGTACTATCTTAGGTTCCTATGATGCCCCTCTCCAGACTAACCTTAGACTATGACTCTGCTAGGGGTAATTAACTAACCAACAAGAACTATGAATCAAACTTAAATCCCATTCCAACTTACATAATTACCGATGTATGTTACGTCGGTCCGTCACACACAAAATAGTAACTCACGCCAGGAAAAAAAATGCGCAACGCACGGTGTGCAACTTGCGCGGCGTGGGTGTTATATAAAACAAATACTTTGGTTTTTTTTATTTTTATTCTTTCACGAAATTAGTAGCGCTCGACAAAAAAAAAGTGCGTAAAAATTGGTGTGCATGAGCCCTCACCCGATGTACAAATCATGAAAACTTGAAAGTTTTTGTTAAAACCACTTATTATCAGGGAACACTCTCTGAAAACCATCCACACACTTTCACACGAAATGTTGTCGTCAAAGAACTGTTAAATTGAATCTAAAATAACATAATTCTCGCCGTGTGTACGTTGGTCACAGCTGAGGAATGCAACCGTGTTGAAAAATTGTATAGTTTCCATTATATATACTCTCCCGAAAATAGTTACAATCAACAAAGAAAAGCGTTCAAATGACGGTGTTCGTGAACAGTTTGATTACATTGTATAATGGAAAGAAACGAAGAACACTCTAAGAATGTACTTCTATTTGCTCATCCGGGAACGGAAACAGCACACTATAATTAAAAACCCGTCAAGTTTGACGGGTTATTGCCAGTAATTCAATAAAGACTGTTGGTACAATTTATAATTTATTTATGTACAAGATTTTTCTTTGTTCTGTTGGGTAATTTGCAAATAAAATCAAATTGATTCAAAAAATATAAATCTTTCACTTTCAAGTATTTATAGTACATTTACAGTTAAATGATACCTAATACAGTTCATCTTCATCTGTTTTCTTGATTTTTGATGAAAACTGTCAAGTTTATTGAACCAATGTTAATATTATTATATCACAAGTTATAAGGGCTTTTACTATGTTCTTTAACACCTCATGCTTGTGTTTCATCATTTCACTGTTCTTTTGTAGATAAGAAACTCGTAGGTTATATGTTCCATGTTCTTGGATTCTTAGATTCTTAAGTTTTTAGTTTCTTTGGTGTGGTAAAGTTTTGTAAAGTCAAGTAGCCCCAAACAAGGCTATTTATCTTGAAAAAGTCTTTCTAGGCCTTGCCCAGCAATGTAACTGGACAGAATTCCACAAATGCGGTTCTTCCAATCTTAAAGGTGGCACTGTTGAAGACCCTCTGACATTTCACAAGGGCTCTGAACAACAAGAGCTTCCTCCAGCTGTCTTAGGCACGATAGAATTAGTAAAATCTTCAAGGCAGTATTTAACCTGAAGTATAATAAACATATATCCTACGTTCACCATCTCCCTATCCAGTAAGGAGGTGGGATAAGACAGTTCAGATAAGTTGTGGTTACTCATGAGAATCATAGTAAGTCAAAACTAACATAATTCATTCAGTTAATAGCACACTATTCCAGTAACTCTCTGGTTACAGTTTGTCCATGTTTTGCTTCCTTAAAATCAGATAGGCCTTCTGGAAAATGTTAAGACACAACTCAATTTATCCAGTAAAACAATTTCTTTCATTCTTTCCAATAGGGTGGTCCATTCTAGCAAGCTTAACATCTTCAAATACTTTCCTAAACTATCATCACAATCTACTCGTCCATCTGCTTTCATTTGACAATTTAATTTGGTTAACACATGCTTGAATTCCTTCCAAGAAATACGCAGCGATTCTACACACATTTATCCACTTCTATAAGGCACATATCAATAATATATATATATATATATATATATATATATATATATATATATATATATATATATATATATATATATATATATATATATATATATATATATATGTGTTTATGTCTGTGATTTGAATTTTGCGGCAAGCCTTTAACTGGCGATACCTTCCGCTATTATATTCAGTTGTCTCCCGTACCAGAAAGCATCTAGGCCAAAGTATTTTGCAGTCTCGAAAAAGTGTAGTTTAAGGTATTCTTGTGCGAGTATGAAAAATCCAATATAATTCTAGCTTTCTGAGTTCTAAACGGATTTCCTCCATCTTAGGCTTATTCTACTCTTGGGACTAAGCTCTTTCTATTGCAATGTATATCCTTTTCCTCGGTTAATCCGACTTTTCACTGGAGCAGCCTAAACAGTGGTAAATATGACATGGGTCAAGCTTCGCTGCCTTCAAATCCCAATTCCTTCTGTCCTACACCACTTCCAGTGAAAATATAGATATCTGCCAATAGCTAATGATCCCTATTGTCGAATTTAGTCCTTCATTACTAAGGTATACCGTTTATAACTGCACATTGCCTTTCTACAAATTGTCAACATCTACACTTTCTCGTCTTCCTACTAAAAGGCCTTACAAAATATTAGCATTGCGTGTACCGAGCTGCCGTTTTGATTGGCTGCTTGACTTCTCGGAATTTCTGTACGGTGTAATGTTTTGAATGATGGCCGAGATAGGGTTTAGACTTCATCACAAAGGTGTATCTGCTTTTGTTTATTAATTATTAGAACGTTTTGACAATTTGTTTCTTTATTTTGTTTTTCTTAAATAGTATTACTTTTATTATTTGTCATTCTTATAACGTGCACGTTGAGAGGGACTTGCTAATCCTCAACCATTGTAGATGAGGTGAGGTACCACCAAGATATGAGATTTGCAGGCACCTAAAATCCTGTGTATTGGAGTTGAGGACATCTAGATGCTGCAATTGGGCGGCACCATGCTCCCGGTGTGTGACCAGGGAGACAGCTGGTTGTACCGGACCTTGACCGTTGTGCCAGTCCCAGTCCGTTTACCTCTTGATGTATGCTACCCATTTATATTTATGTTTTGTGGTGCTGAAATGGCAGTGTGTTTAGTTACGATTCACTCCTGTAGCGAGGAGATGTCGTCTTTGCGATTTTCCTGGGTTGAAGTTCCAGGTAAGCTCAACCCTTGTGTTAATTTTGTGTTGTCTAGTTTTCTACTTCTTTATTTCTCACGAGTGCTTGCAACATACCCATTTAATGTTTATTATTCATTCTTCCCAAGCATCGGGTTAACCCTCTGTGTTTGTTTCAATGTTCATAAATATGTTACCATAAATATCTACCACCTATTCTGTACTGTTCTTATTCTTCTATAATTTCCTAGTCACAGTATTACGGCCCTTGTCTACTATTACCTGGCCTATACTGGTGAATAAAAGATAGTACCGTAGAGGAGTGAAGTGTTAGAGACTTCATTATACTAGGTCCAGCATCGAGAGGTGAGGTGACCAGTCCCCTTCCTCGTTGCGTTTTCCTTCCCTAACCCACGTGCAAAGTCAGGTACCCATTTACAGCTGGGTAGACTGAAGCGTGTCGATACCGTGAATCGAACGAGGCATCTTTGCCGCAGGAGACCAGCGCTCTAATCACTCTATCAATATACTGGTAAATAGGACAGTTAAAACAGTGATTGCGTCTTATAATTAGTCTTGGTCGTTTTCCGGTCCTTTATTTCACAGTTGCATGGAGTGTCCACTGTTCACGAAGCCTTATATTTTGTAATAGTGAGTTGGCAGAATTTGGTTTCGAATCACTTCCATAGTGAGACGATGGCGCGGTTCGAGTGGTCCTGGGTTCGAGTTCCCCTGTAAGTCTTTCACTTGTGTTACTTTTGTGTTGTCCAGTTTTCTACGTCTTTATTTATCACATGTGTCTGCAACATCCCCATTTACGTACGTTCATTATTTATGTTACCCTTGCCAAGTTCTCACATCTCGAGGTTTTGCAATAATGTGTTACATCTCTTGGAATATCTAAACTATGCTTCGTCATCTTGTTTTAAATAATTTCTTTATTTTTTATCTTTCGTCTGAGTTTTTAACAACTTCTTTATAGGAGGGATCCCGTTACACACCCATTTAGGCATATTGGGAATATTGTATTAGGCCCATATGTTCTTGACCATACGGCAACTAGGTATGATGTGGTCAGCATCACGCCGGTGGCCTTTAACTTTCCCAAAGTTGCTCTGCTACCCAATTCATGAAGCTGAGTCGACCTCGGAGTCGTTTGCGGTCTAAAAAAATCCCACCTAAACTATGGATCTAACCATGCACCATTGCAAGGAAGCCATTGCACTATCCACTGAGCTACCGCAGCTCCAACTTCTTGATATGTTGGTACAAATCCAACAAAAGTCATCCCAGTCATTGCACAGTGTATTTACATTTCAAGAAACTTAAACTAGTTGCTCCAAATATTTATTCAGATCCATTTACTCTCTTTGTAATGTTCTATAACCACTGCTTGAAGAGTATATGAATGCTTGGTGCAGGCTTCAGCCAATGGGGACCAGCTACAGTAGTGGTTCCATGCTCTGTTAGGAGCGCAAAGAAAAATAATAATGCTGATAATAATATTCTATAATAACGCCGCAGTTTCTTCCAGTGTTACCAGCCGCATTATTTTTCATATATCCCGATACGAGTTTTATGTGCAACACTCTAAGCTGTTTCGCATCACCAACCGTTGATTTTTAGTTTTTTTTCGGCCTTATTTACAACGCAACGCGTTGCATATACGTATTATACATTTCTTTAAGTAGACTTTTGTATATTGTCATAGACTGTAATTATATATTGCATTCATATATTATTTTATAACGATAGTATCACAGCTGTGGTGAACAATATGCATAATATGAACACGTGATACAGGCTTTTGTTGGTCACACGTGGTGCGTTAGATGCATTCAGGAGCCACCTGGTGCAGAGTGGGATTGTTAACACGAAATAGCAGGAGATCAGAAGATATATGATGAGGAAGAACAAAGACTAAACTAGTAGATCTACATTCTTAAGGCGTATCTGACTTAGAGTAAGGATATGGAAGTATCTTTGGCTGTCAACTTTCACTGAGCGTATTTTGATAAGAGGAAGATTAAAACAAGAGTGACAAGAGGAATATTTTAAAAAAGAGTGACAGGAGGAATATAAAAACATGCATGACAAGATGAAAAACAAATGGGACAACACAAAGATAAATACAAACGCCTTTTGTATTCTTATTTTGACACCAGTGCCCGTCTCTCTTAATTTGTTTATATTGATGCCAAAATATATGTAAGATTCTATCATTTGTATTGTTGTTTCTTCAAGTACAAAAAAAAAAAAAAAGCTCAAATAGGCGCCACTTATCCAAACATCCAGATACTCTAAAATCAGAAAACATGCATGCATTTATCAAGAAAGGCATATCTGGAGTCATCATTATATGACCACCAGCTATGCATAGTGCTACAATATATGTAAGTGGAAGCGAACCTATGTCTTTGAGGCTAATTACATCCTCGTTAACTCTTGAAATTATCCACACACTTCCAAGCATTCTCATAATCTTACAGCAGTGGTTTCTGTAGAATGTGTTTAAGATGATGAGGTTGCCAGCTATATGCACAACCTTATATTAGTCGCCTTTTACGGCATGCCTGAGGGAGCAATAGCCCTTTTCTTTCTTTGTCTCATCACAGAGACCCCCCGGGGACTACACGGAACATAACCAGTTTGGGATAATTTCTTGGTTTCCTTTTTTATTTTTTTATTTATAAGAACATGTGAAACAGGACATAGAATTTAAGGCTTGCGCGTTTTTGCAGACATTTCTGGCAACCTTTTCATGATTTCTGCTTAAAACTATTGCCAGCGAGGCAATAATTTCTTTTGTTGCTACTGAGCTTTTACCATTTTTAGCATTTCATCACCAATTTTGGAGAACGTGGGTTTATTTAGCTTATCAACGCCGTAGATCTTATCTTGATTGTCGGTCCAATCTGCTTGCTTTCCCAATAGCCATCTGGGACTCTCACAATGAAGTAATAATTCACGATTATTGTGCGGAAAGTAAAGCTGTGGTCACTTACATTGCTGTTTCTGCTTCTGGTCGTTGCGATTACAGCTGCTGCAGTTGAAGACGTCAAATTCACCATTTCGTTCTCTTCGATGTTTCAGGCGAGATTCAAACCTTTTTCTCAAATTATCTCAGTCGAGTTCTGTGTTACAAGCGCACAATGACGTTACCATGATTGAAAACAATTGTAAGTTTATGTAGTTGTTGTTTGTCAGCTTTATGTTTTATTGTTTACGTAGTTTCCTGTATTTGATTTTCATTCAATTTGGTATCTTTTACTTTTCTCGCTTTCTTTATGATGCCTTCTATTTATAGGTGCTTTAACGCAACAGTCATCACCAGTTATTTAATTTATTAATGATGAAATATTGAGTCCAATTTGATTACAAAGAAATGTAAACATTTTTTTAACATAATGCAGGCGTGTTCGCTTTACTGTTTATTAGTAATTAAGACAGTTTATTCTTAATATTCCTATGTATAGAATTTTCTGATGAAACGTTTGTAACCAACAATGAAACAATGCCATCAGCTTTTCGTGAAAATTACGTACGGAAACTGCGCGCATTTCAACGGGAAAACTAAATTGAAAACACATTAAAAGTACATGTATGCCTTGCAATTTATTCAAGGTGAATTGACTATAAGTCACGATAACATTGACTAGAAAGATCCAAGGAAGTTTAAATGGAATGAAATGAAATCACTGGATAAATTGTGACGTAATAAGGACACGTAGCTGGGAAAAGCACATTATAATTAATTCCCGTCATTTTTTGGTGGCTTACTTGCTCGTTGTGATAGATTATGTAAATAGATTACATATATCAGCACGTCTTTGCTCCCACCTGGCTCCCACCTTGCGTCCTTATTAGTATGCACGTTTTTGTTAAACGCAGAACCCATGTACTTCTATATCTGTCAAACTCATAATTGTAGCCACGCCTATTTTTTTCTTTTTCTATTGTCTTACAGGCAATAGGAAGGTTTACAAACAGACTTATTAACTAGTCCACGACGGGACAGGTAAACAACTAGCGAGTAAGAGCCGTTAACTGGATTATCACGCGAGCGATTGGGCAATCGTTGAAATAGTTACAGATCAGACTATGATACACGTAGAAAGAAAATCAAAGGGTCGATAACCGCAGTTACCGACCCAGCCGTCTGTTCGTGAGTCCCAGAGAATGTAATTAGCTACGGAACGAGCGGAGATCAAAAGTCTGTTTGCTCGTTGCCAAAGTTTATGCGGTCGGCAGAAGTGAGAAATAAAGCTTTCATTAAGAAATCGACAGCAGATTTCCCCAAAAATACGGACAAGGCGGGATATCTCGCAAGAACTAGCGAATTAAGACCTATTTCATATATATATATAACTCATCCTTTAAAATCAATTATCTAGTCGCCTCAGAATTTTCGGAACATCTAGCTTCGAATCCTAGACCATTGTTAAAGTGGAATTACTTAGCATTTCGTTGGAGATAGTTTTAATTTCTGTGTTGCGGTAAATATATTTACTAGCATTTTTGAGTGATTTAATTGTTAAAGTTCGTCATTATATTTCACTAGGACTTTTTTGGTGTTAATTGACTAGCGAATTAACATAATTTATAGCTACATTCTCCGGCTGTAAAGTTAATTTAATTACTCGCTATCACCCAGAAAAGAGATATTTTAATTGACTAGTAAATGGACTAGGCAATGTAGTACTGACGATATATATATATATATATATATATATATATATATATATATATACATATATATATATATATATATATATATATATATATATATATATATATATATATATATATATATATATATATATATATATATATATACTTACTACTCGTCAAAAGTCAAGGGCCACTTAGAAAAACCTTGGTTGGAACCATAAAACAAATCTGATATAAACGTAATTGGTATCAGTCAAAACGGCATTTATTGAATACCAAATTGACATGTCACGTAAAGAAATGGAAATACACATTCAAACGCAATGAAGCTGTGAAGTGTGTCACCCACCTTTTCAAAAGTCACACAATAGATATTGGACAAATAGACATTTCAAAATCGGGTATGACCACTGTTTGCAGCAAGGCATTCAAGACAGCGTAGACGCATCGAGTCCACAAGGGTCCGAAGAGTATCCTGAGGAACAGCTTGCCATTCCTGAAGCAGAAATGCAGTCAGCTGTGCAACATCCATTGGCAGGGGGTGATTTGTTGACAATCTTCGACCAAGGACATCCCAGAGGTGCTCAATCGGAGAAAGGTCAGGTGAATGAGCTGGCCACGTCATCCTGATGATCCCATGTTGCTGAATAAACTCATTCACCACACGAGCTCGATGGGGTCGAGCGTTATCATCTTGGAGGATGGCATTACCACCTATGGCTTCCAGAGCAGGCTGAACAATTGGTCTCAAGATTTCGTTCTGGTATCTTGGGCCGGTTAAGTTGCCTTGGATGATGTAGAGTGGGGTCCTGCCGTGTCTGTAGAAGTATCCCCAGGCCATGACAGAACCCCTACCATAACGATCCACCTTTCAAATTGTGTCATCAGTAAATCGCTCTCCTGGTCGTCTCCAAACTCGAATCCTGCCATCATTGAATGACACAGTGAAGCGAGATTTATCAGTGAAGAAAACTTGACTCCATTGTTGCCTTGTCCATCGGATGTGTTCGTGACATCAAGCAACACGGGCTCTGCGATGAGCAGGAGTAAGAGGGATTCTGACAGCAGGACGTCGAGCAGCCAGTCCAAATTCATGTAAACGTCTGCGAATGGTGCTTTGACTGACATTAACGTTTACAGTTTGTCTCAGCTGACATCTTAGAGTGGAACAAGTCACTGTTCGATGGCGCAGGGCTGACAACAAGAGGTCACGGTCATCATGTCTATTGGTGCATCTAGGGCGACCTGGCCGGTGGTGATCCTCCACACTTCCTGTGACCTGAAATCTCTCCAAAACTCTTTGGATAGTAGAGTGTGACACTGCAAGCCATCTAGCAACCTCACGGACAGATAAACCACTTTCAACTCACGCTATAGCCCTCATTCTTTGTAAGGTGTCAAGACTTCTTCTCGGTGGCATGGTTTTTGCAAGTGATGAAACTACCCTAAGTCTGCTGAGTGTAAAACAAATTAAGAGTGAACTCTGTTCACGAAAAGTCGCCATTGCACGTGGAATGTCAATCAGCACGATTACTTCACCTGTTTGGTTGTACGGAAGTTTGAAAAAACAGATTAAAAATGTGAATTTATGGTCAGCAAACCAAATTGCACGTGATCACCGCGGTTGTCGGTGAGTTGTTTTTATGCTTAACGTGCATAGAGGACTGTCAGAGGAAGATATTGCACCCATTTTTACTAAAAACTTCCTTCATTTAATCATTCTATGCGCTTATATAAAAGTGTATTGAAAATAACAGAGTGGCCAGTGACTTTTGACGAGTAGTATATTTATCTCTAATCCATTATGTGTAATTTTTGTAAATGACTAGAATTTATTTCACGGGTTAATAAGAACGATAAGATAAGCTATACCCTTGTGTTTTCTAATCAAATCTAATAACCGAGTAGATAATAAATTATACCGTTACGCGGGTTTTGATAGAATACTATATTGCGGTTAAATGTTTTGTATTTTCTTCCTAAAATCCAGTACGGGTCACAAACCAAAACCTACCAGTGGCCTGACGGGAGTCGCTCTGGTGTAATGGTTAAGACGTTGCTCTAGCGACCAGGTTTTCAAGGTTCAAGCCCGGGCGCCGGCATTTGTAGGTGTGTCATCGACCGGGAATTTGACTTAATAACCTGAATGGCTCCTGCAGATAAACCCTCTGTGGATGGGAAGGAGCGAAGCTCCTGACCGGGTTGGAAGGAAAGTCCACTGGCTCCCCAGCCTCGCAATGAGGTGTCATTGGGCCAAAGGGGCTGGAAAGCTCAACTGCCGTAGGTTAGAGAAAAAAAAAACTAGAGGCCTGAACCTGAATCTGAGAAAACGGGTCTAAGTCCAACAGTACCAAAAAACATTCTTATATAAATATCGGGTCTTCGAGGTTGACCTGTTTGGCCCTCTTGTTTCACCCAGTAAGAGAGAGAGAGAGAGAGAGAGAGAGAGAGAGAGAGAGAGAGAGAGAGAGAGAGAGAGAGTACCAACAAAAGACTATAAGAATTAATTTAACTGGTCATATAGATACCCAGCTTTCTTTTCTATTTTTTTCATTTACATTCAGCCCGCTGTGGCGAAGTTATCAAATTTAACAATACCCGACTAACCGACCACTGTGTTGTGGCGAAGATTTATCCAGAGAGATTTACATACCTGACATTCTCGTTAACTATCGGAGTTAAAAGCTACTGTACACTGTGAACATTAGATCTCTTAAGTATTTTCCTACCTGGACTAACTGATGTGACATAAACAGAATCCTATTAACAGTAACAAAGTAAGCGTTCCCCAATAAGAGGATTAATCAGTCTTGGAGGAACTGGGGCTTATTTTGCCAAAACCCAACCCTGGATTTGTTGTGTGTACCACGGAAATATGTTCCAGATGTTGTAATCAACGATTAGGTAAGCGAGACTGAAATGTGGCCACAAGGTGTCTGAAGCGAGAGAAAGAAGGAGTTAATAATTTTTTTTCTTTATGATAAATAAAATTAACATAAAATTTAATTACCTGTGTTGGTCAGCTCGGCCCAATATCCCTACTCCATTACTATAGTTTCACGTTTGTGCGTCAAGTTGTCGTCATTTATCTGTGTGTGTGTATGTGAGTGGTTATAGCGTATATATTAATATATATAGAAAAGTAAACTGTCTGATAAACAAATTTCAGTCGTAGCGATAGGCTGGACTAGAGTATCTTCTCAGTCCAGGGACAGACTCTACCTTTTCACCATTTCACTCGTGAAATCTATTTCTTTACCTTATCTCTCACTGAGTACCACTTTCCAGTTCTATTCAGACGGGACCAGAATCTATCTTAATCACCTATCAAAAATCTACGACACTCGTGTGATCTAAAAATCCTTATAAGACCATGGGAATATTTAAAATAGCAGACGACGTATTCTCCATAATTCATGAAATCACGTGACTTTCAAAACAGCTGATGTAATCGATATTTTAAAAAGATTAAATACCAAACAAACAAAAAATACCTCGAAATCGACGCCGATGTACGTAAAGAAAGTGCTCTTAATTATTATCCGACTTAGATCTAATCCGAAACCGGTTGACAAAGTTTTGCTAAAGTTTTAAGTACGAAATTAAAAATATGTTTTTGTACTTCTTGAGTTGTTTTTGCGAGGTCAGTCAGACAAATGAGTACAGGGAATGTAGCAGCGTTTTTTGTTTTATTTGTCTTTTTTTTTCAATTTTCAGTTACGAACATGGTAAAAAAGCAAAACCTTCAAGCACGTGATGATCATCAGCAGCTGCCATCTCCACATCGTAGATCTTTTGCAATGGATCTCAACTCTTGTCTTGATGATACACTCTGACAGACTCTTTCCTGTCCATCTCTTGATGTTATCTTCCCACTTATAACGCTGCCTTCCTGGTGCAAGTTTGCCTTCAAATCTTATTGGCATTACGGTTATCAGCAAGTTGTTAGGTCTTTTTATATGGCCAAACCACTTTAGTTGTCGTAACTTTGATCTCCTTCGTTAACTCTCTTTTCATTCGTAACTTTTCTAGGACCTCTTCATTTATTTTCTTCTATTTTCATGAGATGCGCCTCACTCTTCTGTACATTCGCATCTTCTAATCCAGGTAATATACATCGGTCACCAAAATGTCAGGTCAGTTCTATTGTATGACTCTGAGACTTCGTAAATGGGTTCTTAAGTAAAACAAAATGATTAAAATTGTATTACACGATCTGTAAAGCCGCGGTAGAACAGTGGTTAGTGCACTGGCTTCTACGCTCGGTGGTCCATGGTTCGATCTCCAGTTGAGATGGGATTTTTCGATCGCAAACGGCTCCGGGGTAGACCCAGCCTCATGAACTGGGTACCAGAGCAGCTCTGATAAGGTTAATGCGGCCGGCGTGATGCTGACCCCATCACCCCTAGTGTGCCGATGGTCAAGAAAATATGGGCCTAACACCATATTCCCAATATGCCTTAATGGGCGTGTAACGGGATCCTTTACCCTTACACGATCTCTAAAATGGAATTCTGAGACACAAACCTGATAGATCCCAGTGGATCCAGAAATGGAAACCAGACCAAAATGTCTTTTATATTTGGACATGCGCCCTTATATAGCCGAAGACACCGCAATTTTAAATGCTGACGGGAGAGGTCTAGTCCGAAATTTCCCTAGTTTATAAAGTTTTTTTTCACCGCAGTCGCCGAAAGATCTACCAAATAATTCAAGGGGATCCACCGGTAGACGGGATCAACTGGTTGTCGACCCCTGAACTAGAGAGTTGTATGTACTTCAAAACTCAAGGGAACTTACCATAGGTAGTGTTAAATCATGAATCTTAATTGTTGCAGTCCTATTCTGTGTTCTCCCCAGAGACTCCCCGGGACTACATGGGACAAATCATTATTCTGCTGTTCATATCCATAGGTATCTCTCTCCTTTTATCTTTATATTCGTTATCGTATTCCTTATTGTGATGTTTTCATATCTGGCAGTATCTTTCTCAGATTATCAGTAAATCTCACAGGAGAAGGGAAAGAACCCGTTTCATGCCCATTGAGGCATTTGGGATATGGTGTTCGGCCCATATTTTCTTGACCATACGGCACACTAGGGGTGATGTGGTCAACATCACGCCGGCCGAGTGAATCTCATAGCATATTCCTTATTCTTCTCTCTTCATTTTCAATCCTTACTATTTCATATATTAAATTTCCCTCTGCCCCCCCCCCCTTTTTTTTTCTTGTTTTGTTTGCTACGATTATGGCTTCAAACATATTTTTTTTCACTCCGTTGGTAACATCTATCACCTCCGCCTCTATCTATAACTCTCATTCCATTTATTGCTGTTTTCTGAGCGTTCTTTGAAAAAGGTAGAGAAAGAAAACAAAAGTCGAGAAAATAAAATATAAAAAAAAAAAACCTCAGCAGGGAATCTGTATAAAGGTCTGCAATGCCACATGTGCCGGCGACTGTATGTCTGGTGAAGGTCTGGAATCCACATTGTGCAGACTATCTGCTACATAGCTTTACTCGTTAGCATAATCCTGTGTTCACAAGAGGGTCATGCCCATTCATAACCGTTGGTTTTGTGTGGGTGATTTTTTTATTTTTTAAAAAGTTTCTTGTACAATAATTCACGACGCGCATACATCGTTGAATTACCATAAGATTTGGGTTTGTATTTATCTTTACTTCATCTCTTTGTTGTCTTACTGTAATGATGATTAGCAATGAAATGCTCTAAGCGTGTCTGGAGTTGTAATATTTGTAATTATCACTTAGAGCAATATTCCAGCCAAGAAATGTCTTCCACGTGCGACCAGTTCAGTTTCTAATATCACGATCATGGTCATTACTATTCTGTGCCATAAGGAGCATGGGCCTTCAACAAATGTATGTCAAGTTCTGCTGTCCTGTGATATCAAGTTCTGCTGTCCTGTGACATCAAGTTCTGCTGTCCTGTGACATCAGCTCAAGATCTTTCCGTTTTCCTTCTTTATCCCTTTCACTTCTCTCTCGCTCCATTATCCGTGGAATTTTTGTTTCCCACTACCTATCTTACCCTAGTGATTCCAGATCATGGACTTCCTTGTAATGCTATTAGCAGGTATCATCAGTGTGTGTCATATCCATTTCCACCGTCTTCTTCTCATCTTCCTTTCCACTTTGACCTGTCTGGTTCTTGTTACCAGTTCCACATCGGTGATCAAGTCATACCATTTCAAAAATGTTGTTCTACACAAGCACCCATTTACGAAAAAGTTGTAATGTATAAATTACAAAATGGCTGTTTGAATAAGGACAAATACATAAATACCACAATGATCCGAATCTACTGCAGCTCTGGAACTAGATTAGAATATTTTTTATTTCCAGAAGAAAGTAGGGTCTGCACTGCTATTTAGCCATGTTTGAATTTATTAGTTATCAGTCTAAAGCAGTGCTTCTATGAAAGGCCCCACACCACTTAACAGCATCTAAATAAGCCTGGCACCCCTTCAACGCATATTGAGAGGTCTCGCACCCCATTATCTTCTAGCACCCAAATTATGCCAGAAATGCGAAGAAAAAGAAAAGAGATAAAAAGGATGTTTTGAGAAAATCTTATTTACAAACTGTGACACCGGTTCGGTTTTTGATTGACGTTGTCACTGTTCTGGGAAATTATGAGCCAGGGATGCAGACCTCCAGGACGACCCAGAGTCCGCTGGGAGGACAACATTAGACAATCCTTGAAGGATCGAGGACTAGAATGGAACCAGGTCAGGAGGAAGACAGCCGATTGGATAGTATGACGCTCTCTCTTCCAAACCTCTACACCTCACTGTTGAAGAGGAACGACTAAGTAAAAAGTGAACAAGAAGATACTATATTTAGATATCGGAAATCAGATTTTATTGTCTTGAATTTATTACACTATATCCCAATTATAACCCATCAAAGGTTGAACGGGATACTTTGTTTTAAAAAAAATGCAGACATTTTTGTCGTCATCTCTCTCTCTCTCTCTCTCTCTCTCTCTCTCTCTCTCTCTCTCTCTCTCTCTCTCTCTCTCTCTCTCTCTCTCTCTCTCTCTCTCTCTGTTTAATTATTCTGTGTTTCTAATTCTGTCAAATCTGGTCTCTTGCAATCGACTTATAGTGCTATTGTGATTTATTATTGATAGGATTTCGTAGCATCGATCCCGTTGTCCGCTCATTTTTAAAAAAGGCTAAAGGTTAAAAGTTAGGGTTGTTTTTATATGAGGACGAGGAGTCATTATCTGCTTGCAATCCTAGTATCGGGGCAGCTCTCTGATCGGATATTCTGTCTTCGAGGCCACGCTGCTAGGCTCAAACAATGATGGTACGACCCCAAGGGTACAACTGGGACTTATCATACAGCTAATAACCGTTTTGGTGTATAAAAAAAAAAAAGAATAAGGCCAAAGCCTTTAGTTACTTCGGTTATTTTGTCATAATCACCATCACTCTTTAACTCCCTTTAACTCTTTGACTCCGCAATTATTTTCCACCCTGTGCTGTAATTTTAATTCGTGAAAGACTAAAAACAACGCTCAGAGAGTTGTTTTTGGCACGGGTGTGAAATCTGACCAACGCTCTGAGCTTAGTTCCGGAGTTAAAGAGTTAATTTTACCTCAACATGTAAAACAAATTGCTACATAAACGACCGGTACAAGAGGAAGTGAATGCTTTGTGCCGGCTTCCTGCAAGGGGCCCAGCAGCAGCAGTGGCGGCTCCATGATCTAAAGGAAGTGAAAAAGAAAATGATGATGATAATATAGACTGTATGTTTAACTATTGCCCAAGCCGCCCCAGACTGCAGAACGAAACAAGGCATATGTCACTGAGTCCGCCTCTGTATTCCAGCTCAGTTAGCGCGGTGCCGTTACTTTTAGCTTACGTGCAGGTTTTACCAAACGGAATAATACTTTCATTCTGAATTCTCCCTCGTATACCCAGACGTAAGCAACATCTGTTGTTGTAGTCAGCACATCCGTTTTGTACAAATACTAATAACAATAATAAATTAATAAAACGACGACTAGATACAAGTAAAGGTAAAGGATTCCGTTACACGCCCATTGAGGCATATTGGGAATACGGTGTTAGGCCGGTATTTTCTTGACCATCGGCAAACTAGGGGTGATGTGGTCAGCATCACGCCCTAGATACAAGTGTAAACTGTAAAATAGGTTTACAGAGGAAAATAAATTTTTAAAGCAGTTCAAACACCAATATATACAGTTTGTATATTTTTCCCAACGTTTTCACAAACTGGAAGGTAGGATTTTTTACACAGCATTTAATACTAGCTAGCAGTATTTCTTTCTCACTTGCCTTTCTACCGAGAATCTAAACAAGCAGTTCGCTTAGACGTTGTATACAAACAATGACTAAGTACTGCACCTGGTGTTGTTTGTAACAATTACCGATAAACGAGCGACGTTAAGAGAGTTTAAAATAAAGAAGTTACATCGCATAACACAAGTTTCCAAAGACACAAGGTCCTGGGCGTATTGCAAGGACAGACATGAAATATCGTCATCATTGTCGTCATCATCAACATCATCTTTATCATGGTCGTCAGCATCATCATATCAACATCATCATCGTCATATAAACATCATCTTCAACATCATCATTACCGTCATCTTCGTGGTTAACGTTTGTTTCATATGGAGCATAAAACCACAACTGTTAGGCTCAGATGCCTATTTTAGTCGTCCTTATCCAGCTCTGCACACGAGCTCCCAGTTGCTTCCTTCACCGTTCTCCTCCGGGTTCTATTTCGCATCCACTTTTACCGTTCTTCTTATAATCCCTTTTCTCGCTTCTTCTTTGACCGTTCTCCTTCAGGGTCTATTCCGCTTCCTCTTTGGCCGCTTTTCTCTAGTTCCTTTTTTACGCTTCCTCTTCGACTGTTCTCCTTCAGGTTCTATTTATCTTCCTCTTTGACCACTCTCCTTGTGTTTCTATTTATCTTCCTCTTTGAACACTCTCCTACTGCTACTTAGTCGTTCTTCTACACTGGGGTGTAGAGGTTTGCCACAGAGAGCGCTATACTATCCTATTGGCTGTCTTCCTCCTAGCCTGGTTCCAATCTAGCCTTCATAGATTGTCTAATGTTCTCCTCCCATAGAACTCTGGGTCGTCCTGGAGGTCTGGATCCCTGGCTCTTGGTTTACCATATTTGACTTGGCAGCCTATCTTTTCCCATTCTGCAGACATGGCCAAAGTATCATAATTGGGACTGTTCCACTCGGGTCATCAGGGACTGCGTTTTGAGGCCATGACGTTGTGGTGGGTTTTGATGTTAAGAAGAATGGTGTGCGTATAGTTGTACTTGAGTGAGATCAACTGTGAAGGTCTCTGAGGTAAACAATGAACAACTGTATTACAGAGTACCTTTCTTGTTACCACCTTACGATCTCACTCGAAGTTATATTCTTTTTGACTAGCGTGACTGAAAGCTACATAAAGTGTCTAGAGTATTGTAAGAGTGTTGTAAAAGAATCTCAATACAAAAACATATACAAACATATACTAAGTACTATGATAAACTCAACTAACTCCAGCTGTTAAATTTTATATTTAAAATATTTTTTGTTAAAATTTATTGGTCCTGAGCCTAAAGTTGTTTTGGTCAGGACTACAGTTCAATGAGAATCAATTTAGATGGATAGATATATTTACAAATATATGTCAAGATATTTACATGTAACAGACAATATGTCTGTTACGTACATTTATTACCTAAGGGGGTAGTCTTCGGTCCTGCCAAATGTACGCACCAGTTTTATGTAGTTATATTATTTGTGCGTTCGATTGATTCACGCACTGACGTGCACAATGCTGTGTGAGTTGCTTTGGACGCACGTGTAACCTAGTTGAGTAGTTTGTGACGTCAAGTTTTGAAGTGGAAACATGGAACTGGCTTGTGTCCATGATTGTAATTTTATATTGTGTATCCAATGGCATGTTGAAGGAAGCCATTTATTATTGTGATTTGTATTGGTCTTCAGGTCGAAGCCAATCGCAGTTATGTCACGTAAGTTATCGCCCACTTCTTATTTTAATGCTGCATAAAAAGGCCGCTCTACTACTAATCTAGCGGGAATTTTATCATTCCTAGAATGGATCTACAGAGTCGCTTGCCTTTAAGATTTGGATCGTAGACGGAGAATTCCTACGAGTAGAAGAAGTTATATTGTTTACCTTATGCACATGTTTTAAATGCCGTACATGCTTCAATGCCAAAGTCGTGGCATGAATGTAAAGAGAGGTTAGCCAACTGAAAGCCTTTAACTGATAGGATTATCGTATATGACTTTGTGTGAAATTATATGATGTACAACGCTATGTAGGATGAACGTCTGGGAATTTTAACAAATGTAATATGGAAGATTTCATCCCAGAGTATGAATACGTTACCATGATAGACGTCCTTGAAAGAAGGTCAACGGTCGTGACTGAGAAGGATATTATACGGTAACAGTTTTGTAATCCTTAGTCTATGGACAGAGGTCTTTACTAGAAGAGAATCTTCAGGAACTTTAGCAGCAATAATTAATATGTTGTCGTGTGATCTTTGCGCCTGTGACGATGTCCGTCTTGTCCACTTCGTGTCCTGGTGAATAAAATCTATGTAAAGTTACCAACGACTTGTGTGCTGCCAATACTTGACCAGTTCACCTAATTCAAGATACTTGTTGGTTTTCGTTTGAAAAAACATTGTTGACATTTATTCCGTTGTAACCATTCGCGTTTCAATTCATCACTATGAAAACGACACCAACAATAACTGGTAGGCCAGTGCGGTCTGGAAGTGATTTCAAAGGAACGTACCCATCCAATTGATCGTTTGAAAAGAAGAATGTTTACTTTCAAGGCGACATCATCTCAATTTGGATCCTAGCGGAATATGAATCATAATCAACTCAAATGCTCAAGGTCTTCAATCAACCTCCACGTCAAGTTTCACAGTGACTGATTACTTGGAGATCATCTCTTCATCATTATTACGTGCGAGCTAGTTTGATATACGCAGAGCGAAGTATTGCATCCTCTAACGTACATACACGGGGACAAGGCACTTTGATTTTTACCTGCACGCGAGCTAAGTATAACTTGTATCCGTTATACACTTTATTACTATTAGCTGTGCCTTAATTGATTATGTCCACTTATATATTTTCCGTGTTATGTGTTATATGTTGTGTATTCTTCGCGGGAGGTTGGGAGGTAGATCTGACGAACGAGATCCATCTCGAAGCCAATTCGGGCTCTTCGTCAGACGTTCTGTAGGACATTATTTTGCAGACTTCCCGCAGTGGAATGTTCCTACGCGTGAGCGTAGAAGGATTCTAGGTCCACTGTGTCTGGTGGTCTGTGACACCTGTCTGTTTTAGCTGTAGTGTCACGTTTACTTGTTGTTTTTTGGTAGCTATTTTTACTTGTGCCTTAGTTTTATGATGAATTTTGTATGTGATTATTGTCCATCTCACCTTTCCTGTCGTTTAGTTTTTTACAAAACCTATGTTTTTTACACTGTGTTGTCAATTGTCTTGTGCATTATTTAATCGCAGTTATCATCGTAATTCTTTACGACATTCCATTTTAGTTTCTCATTTTATTTTAATTGGATTTCTGCGAACGTCTTCGTTTGTTTTGAATATCTTGTCGTGTCATTATTGTGCTATTGTTTGTCACATTACTGCTTTCACACCATTACATGTTATAAATTACATTATTAATTATTAATATTATTGCCTATTATATAAATTGATTTTACCGTTCTAGAACAGGAACGAAGAACACTAGTTGTAGTAACACTTTTAAGTAGTATTATTACATAATAATATTGAAATGGCTACCTTAGACTATTTCATTAAGCAAGCAAAAGCTCTTCAGATGGCTCCTGATGAAGCTAAAGCATTTGCACTGTCAGAATATAAGAAAGCTCAAGAAATAGAAGCTGATCAGAGAAGATTGGAAACTTTACGTTTGGAAAATTTGAAATTTGAGGCAGATCAAAAACGGATTGAGGCTGAGGAAAATGAGAAAAAAAATGAGATTAACTGCTGAGGAGGATGAAAAGAAGAGGAAATTTATAGCTGAGGAAGAAGAGAAAAAAATGAGATTAGCCGCTGAATTGGAAGAGAAACGATTTCAGCGAGAGGCAGAACAGAAACAAAAAGAAATGGAAGTTAAAGAAAAGGAAATGGAAGAAAGAAGATTAATAGCTGAACAAAATACATTACGACTTCAGCTTGAGAGGGAAGAGAATGAGAAAAAACGACAGCATGAACTGAAATTAGCAGAGTCAGAATATGAGAGAATTAGGTTAACTCAGGAAGCTAATTCTCAGAGAACTTTTGAAAGCCAAACTTCATCCAGACATGATAATTTTAAGGAAATTCACCTTAAATTACCAAAATTTAATCCCCCGTCTGATGACGTGATATTCTTCCTAGATAGGTTTGAGGCCACTTGTGGGTCTTATAACGTGGATAAAGCTCTATACTGTACATATTTATCCAGATTACTTACAGGAGATGCATTAGCAGTTTATCATACCACCAGCATTGGTGAGAAAAATGACTACAATGCTCTTAGAGCAGCACTTCTGCAAAAATTCCAAATGACAGAAAACGAATATCGTTTGAGATTTCACACATTACTACCTCAATCTGGCAGAAATTTTAGTGATTTTCTGTCACAGATACGACTAACATTAGAAAGATGGATCGAATTATCCAAAATTGAAAAGTCGTATGAAGGTCTCTTTGATTTACTGATGCGCGATAAGGTACTTTCGTCGGTAAACCCTACATTTCTCGCATTTTTACACGAACGGAAACCTTTATCTATGAAAAATTTAGAAGAACATGCAAAAAATTTTTGCACTGCTCACCCAAACATGGATCTAAGTAACGCGCAGATTAAGAGTGAATTGCCTGTTGCTTTTGCAGCACAACAAAACAATTTTTCACGCAATCGTTCTTTTAGTGCTGATAGGTATGTCAATAAGGGAAATAATCATAATTTCAACAATGATAACTTTTACAAAGGGAAGCAATTTCAACAATCTGCTCCATTTAATGTTTCTTGGAACCAAACTCACAGATCGCGAGATTTTGGTAACAATTATTTTAAAAATAATCAAGGACATTATAATAAACAAAACTGGAGATCAAGGTCTCAGGGTCCGCAAAACAGACAATTTTTTGGAAATAAACCATTTAACCAACATCATAACGATCATTCTACAAATTATCGGACTAATCCAAATTTTAACTCTAGCAGAAACGACAATTATGGCAATTTTAATGACAAAAATCACAATCGATCGCGCCGACGAGATAGATCGTCGAATAATACAGGTAGACATTCTAATGTTGCTTTTAATGATACACAGGCTAACATTGAACAGGGTAAAGTAGCTGAAACTCACAATGCTATGTCTTGTTCTCTAGATTGTTCCCAGGTGAAAGACTGTCCAGAATGCTCGACTCTTTTCCAGCCTAAGGCGATCACGACGCTGCGTTGCGGACATACCTTGCCTAGCCTGCCTGCAGTCTGTACAGCCACTGCTGCGTCAGTACACCAGGGACAGGGCTCTCTTAAGTTTCACAAGGGATTTGTCAATAATATTTCATGCTCTCTCCTATTTGACTCAGGTTGTACAACAATCGGTGTCCGGACTTCGCTGATCAACCCAAGTTGTGCCACGGGCCGGGTTGTCAAATGTGTAACATTTGGTGGCACAATTGAAACATTTCCCACTGCTATTATTGATCTTCATACTCCTTTCTTTACAGGAAAGATCCAAGCATGTCTTCTGCCTAACCCAATTTGTGATGTAATACTGGGTCGCATACATGGTATTAAAGAGTGTACACCACAGCAAATAGCTGAATGGGAAAAGCGACATATTCAAACTGCAAATGCAGTAATGACTAGAGCGCAAGCTACTAATATGTCGCATGATACACCTATTGAACCTACAGTTCATACCACTTGTGATGATGATGCTCCTATTTCACGGGAGTTGTTTGCAACATTGCAAAAGAATGATAATTCATTAAAAAAATTCTTTCATTATGTTAACAAAAAGAATACAAGCAACAAACTTGCAAAATCTAGACATGACTTTATACTTAAAAATGGGATTTTGGTTAGAGTAATACGGGAAAAGGATTTATCCTTATGTTCTCAGATTCTTGTCCCATCCTGTATGAGATCTCGTATATTACGACATGCTCATGACTCGCAATGTGCGGGCCATATGGGTTTTTCGCGTACCAAATCCAGAGTGCTTTCGGCATTCTACTGGCCAGGCGTCCATAGAGATGTTACTCTCTATTGTCGGTCCTGTTTGATATGTCAAGAAGTTAAGGTACGGGGTCCATTTCATGCGGCTCCTATTCAAGCTGCGGACATCCCGATTAGACCATTTGATAAAATGGCCATTGACATTATTGGTCCAATGCTTCCATCTGCTAGAGGGCATACGCATATTCTTACGTGCATTGATATGTGCACTCGTTGGCCTGAGGCCATCCCTCTCAAGAACACTTCATCTGCCAGTGTAGCAGAGGCATTGATGTTAATCTTCTCACGCATTGGTTTTCCACGGAAAATCTTGTCGGATCATGGGGTTCAGTTCATTTCTGAATCCATGTCTCAAGTTATGAAGACATTAGGTATAGACAGATCTCTTAGTTCTATTTATCATCCGATGTCAAATGGGTTAATTGAGCGTCTCAATAGGACACTCAAGCAGTTGTTGGGTAAGATGACTCAAGACCATCCCCAAGACTGGGATCGGGTCCTACCCGCTTGTCTCTTTGCGTATCGCGAGGTACAAAATCAAGCAACGGGGTTTTCTCCGTTCCAGCTTGTTTTTGGCATGCAACCACGCGGTCCGATGTCGTTAATCCACGACTTATTGGTGGATGAGAATATTGAAGAGGAAACTCAATCCTCTTATGAGTATGTGATCTCTCTTAGAAAGAAAATCATAGATGCTTGTAGACTAGCTACTGCATCATCCGAACATGCCAAAGAAAAAGCTCGTCTATCTGCAAACAAATATAGACGTCTTCGCCAGCTCATACCTGGTGATGAAGCTTTTGTATTACTCCCTGCGCATAACAATCGTCTTTTAATTACCTGGAGAGGTCCTTTCAGGATCATCTCAAGAATATCCGATGTCGACTACATCGTTGATGTTAATGGCAAACATAAAACCTTCCACATTAACATGTTGAAGGAATATTACTCACGTCCTGATTACTTACAGTCAGTGTTTCAGGCAACTGACGATCCTACACCTCCTATTCAACACTATTCTAGTTTGTCAGTCATCCAAGAAGAGGAATCTTCTTTCGATGATGTACAACTACCAATACCAGTTGTACCACTCCATTCCACTGAAAAATGGAATGATGTTACTATCTCATCTACTCTTAC
The DNA here is from genome assembly GCA_024509875.1 of Oreohelix idahoensis. NCBI lineage: Eukaryota > Metazoa > Mollusca > Gastropoda > Stylommatophora > Oreohelicidae > Oreohelix > Oreohelix idahoensis. The sequence goes on along the minus strand of JAMPIV010018856.1, from coordinate 468,013 downwards.
TGATGATCAACGTCAGCAAGTCTCTAATATTCTACACACGTATGAGGATGTCCTCACTGACATCCCAGGTCATACGTCAGTCATCCAACATGACATTATTCTGACTGACGATACACCGATTCGAGTTCGCCCATATCCTATTCCGTTACACTTTCGTGATAAGGTTGATAAGGAATTGGATGATATGCTCCAATTAAATATAATTGAACCATCTTCATCACCATATTCTTCTTCTATGGTAATCATTAGGAAGAAAGACAACAATATACGTCTTTGCGTAGATTACAGGAAGTTAAACAAAGTTACAAAATTCGATGCGGAACCATTACCTCTTTTAGACGACTTATTAGAGAAATTATCTCATGCCACATTCTTTTCGAAATTTGACCTTTCAAAGGGTTATTGGCAAGTGCCACTCACTACGAAAGCAAAGCCATTCACCGCTTTCTCGACACCACGGGGTCTTTTTCAATGGAATTTTATGCCTTTCGGGTTAATGAATGCGCCAGCTACCTTTGTACGCATGATGCGCCGCATATTGTCTCATCGTCCCGATGTCATTACTTATATAGATGACATCTGTCTTTTTAGTGACTCTTGGGATGAACATATTCAGGGTTTAAAATCTTTACTTTCTACCTTACAGGATTATAACTTAACAGCGAAACCTTCAAAGGCTTTTGTCGGTTTTCATGACATCTCATTTCTTGGTCACCGTATAGGTCGCGGTTTAATGTATACAGAAGACAGTAACGTCTCTAAAATTTTAAACATCTCAGCACCTAAGACAAAAAAACAAGTGAGGTCACTCTTAGGACTAATACAGTTCTATTCTAAATTCATCCCTCATTTGTCTACTATAACTGCACCTCTTTCGTCTTTACTGAAGAAGGGCACACCTAATGTAATAAAGTGGTCGCAGGATCACCAAACGGCGTTAGACTATATAAAACAAATTTTTTCAAATAAGCCTTTTTTAAAGTTGCCTAACAAAGATCTCACCTTTGTTCTTCGCAGTGATGCTTCTTCCTACGCTATCGCGGCAGTTTTGATGCAGGAATACGGAGGCACCTTATTTCCTGTTATGTACGTATCCAGAAAGCTTACAACGAGCGAGATAAATTACTCCGTTCTAGACAAAGAGCTCCTTGCTCTTGTCTGGGCAATCACAAAACTGGATCGTTATCTCCTCGGATCACACTTTGTGGTGGAGTCTGACCAGAAAGCTCTTACCGCATTGAATACAGGGAACGTTAAGTCATCAAAGTCAGCGCGTTACGCTATAGCTCTTCAACCGTTCCATTTTGAGATACGAGCTATTCCTGGAGTGCAGAATGTATTTGCAGACTGTCTTTCAAGATGCCCTAGTGAACTTGGTGAAACTAAACTACTTTTAGATGGAGAAACGTCCTCACCGAAACATGAATAACTTTGTACAGTGTCATTAATTGTACATCTGTGAAGACTATGTATAGTTTTGCAGTATTCGTATAAATATAACTTTCAGAACATACTTACATATGGATTATAACATTATTTCTTGTGAAGTAACGTTTTATTAGAACGGGAACAGTGATATTAAAGTAACATTTTTTTTTAGTATGGAAACATTGGAAAAAAGCAACAAATAGACATTCGTTAGTGTTATGGAACATATTACACTACATATCGTGTTCGTAAACTTATTTCGTGCATGGAACATTAGGAACATATTCTTGTTGACTCTAAATAGTTCTGAACGAATATTCACAATGACTGAAATTAGAATTACTTAGAATAAATTACTAGTTATTTATTTATGTGTAATTAAGTACTAGAATTAGATTAATTCAATTTAATCAATTTGATTGTTTATAAATCACACATCTACTAACGTTATTAGTGTCTCGCAATACGTGTAGTCACGTATCCCACTACATGATATTTCTCTTTTAGATAACTAGTCAAACTTACTAGTGCTAGATAACAGTAGGTGCGTTGCTTCTTAAAGTGTTTAATTTTGCATTGCTTCATTTTTGCACATTGTATTTCAAAATTTTCTGTTTCACTGATTCTTTTATCATTGATTATCATCAGTGTTGCTGTTCATTTTCATTTTTGAAATCATATGTTTCAAATTTTGTTGAAAACTTAGTTGAATTTTATTATCATCTTTTTTGTTGATTTTTCATTTTCATTTTTTCAACTTCTTTTTACTTCGAATATTACCACATCGTTCCAAAGTAGGTCGATGGTGGATGTGTGCTTTAATGCATACTGTCATTTAGTTATATTAATTTCAAGTCAATATTCTTTTCTTAATATGATATAACTTTATGCATTGTATATATTGTTGTAGTTTTGACTCACCTCTCTCGAGTAATTAGTTCCAAAAAAAAAAAAATAATAGAATTAATTTTTTTAAGGGGAGGTAATAAGGGAGCTGTTACGTACATTTATTACCTAAGGGGGTAGTCTTCGGTCCTGCCAAATGTACGCACCAGTTTTATGTAGTTATATTATTTGTGCGTTCGATTGATTCACGCACCGACGTGCACAATGCTGTGTGAGTTGCTTTGGACGCACGTGTAACCTAGTTGAGTAGTTTGTGACGTCAAGTTTTGAAGTGGAAACATGGAACTGGCTTGTGTCCATGATTGTAATTTTATATTGTGTATCCAATGGCATGTTGAAGGAAGCCATTTATTATTGTGATTTGTATTGGTGTTCAGGTCGAAGCCAATCGCAGTTATGTCACGTAAGTTATCGCCCACTTCTTATTTTAATGCTGCATAAAAAGGCCGCTCTACTACTAATCTAGCGGGAATTTTATCATTCCTAGAATGGATCTACAGAGTCGCTTGCCTTTAAGATTTGGATCGTAGACGGAGAATTCCTACGAGTAGAAGAAGTTATATTGTTTACCTTATGCACATGTTTTAAATGCCGTACATGCTTCAATGCCAAAGTCGTGGCATGAATGTAAAGAGAGGTTAGCCAACTGAAAGCCTTTAACTGATAGGATTATCGTATATGACTTTGTGTGAAATTATATGATGTACAACGCTATGTAGGATGAACGTCTGGGAATTTTAACAAATGTAATATGGAAGATTTCATCCCAGAGTATGAATACGTTACCATGATAGACGTCCTTGAAAGAAGGTCAACGGTCGTGACTGAGAAGGATATTATACGGTAACAGTTTTGTAATCCTTAGTCTATGGACAGAGGTCTTTACTAGAAGAGAATCTTCAGGAACTTTAGCAGCAATAATTAATATGTTGTCGTGTGATCTTTGCGCCTGTGACGATGTCCGTCTTGTCCACTTCGTGTCCTGGTGAATAAAATCTATGTAAAGTTACCAACGACTTGTGTGCTGCCAATACTTGACCAGTTCACCTAATTCAAGATACTTGTTGGTTTTCGTTTGAAAAAACATTGTTGACATTTATTCCGTTGTAACCATTCGCGTTTCAATTCATCACTATGAAAACGACACCAACAATGTCCATAGTACATTGTTACAAATGTTCACTTTGATGCTGTTTACTCTATTTGAATACTGGGAATGGGAAGCAAGTTGGGGATTGTCATCATTCCAATGTCTCTTGTTTCACTATGATTGTTCCTTATATTCTTTAGGAGGAATGTTTTTGTAAGCACAGGAGATTATTATCTATTAGTGATAATTTGTCCCAGGCCAGATATAGCATTTATCTGGTTCCTGGAATAAGCCGCAGTTGTAGTCGGTTTGGCCAAACTCTTCAGTCTCCTCTGGTCTTGACTTCTTTACTACAAGTAGGTGCCAGAGACTCTTTGAAATCTTGCAGACTTCTTCACTGATCGAGTACTAGCACCAGACAAGTGCCAGCAAGAACCCCTGTCGATGAAAGTTATGGTTCTGTCTTAATATCAAACTAATTCCTCCCAATTTACATGTAAACATATATGCAATACAAAAGAACATGGTCAGCTCTCTCTGACAACCCTGCTTCTCCCCTTTTAGTTTGATGGAACAAATTTTACCAGTTTTCTTTTCTCTTTCCTAATGGATGCTACGCCTCTGTCATTCCTGCAATAATCTTTTCCATGCAATAAGATAGGTGTAATGTTCCTGTATGACCATCATCTATATAGTCCTGTAGTTTTAAATTTCTAGATAGTCCCTTATATGATGGATCAACATCTAGGCCATGCCTAAGTCTGTTATGGAACCATTTAATTACAATCTTTTTTCATGGCCTTTTCTTACACACAACCCTTTGTTAATTAAAAAGTCAATAAAATCAATCTTACCACATATCAAGGAAATATAAACAAGTAACGATGAATTTGGCAATAGAATATAGCACACTTTCATCACTGCCTCTGTTCAGACTGCTTTCTGATGGTAGTATTATTTAAAAAAAGCACAAGTCTGCTCATCGCTTCTTGCTCCTCTGAATATTTTGAAAAAATGGCAGCGAGCATCCTACTATTCCTATCATGTAAAAAAAACTTTGGCCAATGAGACCAAGCATCTCTTTTTTTGAATGAATTTTTAAAAAAAAATTATCTCAAACCCTATGCGTTACTATTACCAACTAGATTTGTATATTTAGGTCAGCCAATAATATTACGGCTTCCTTCAAATTTCATCCAATCCCTTTCATTGTACTATCTTAGCCTTTCTCTCACCTAATTTCCCCCCCCCCCCCAAAAAAAATATGCTATCCAATCTAAGCAGACATGACTTGACCTGACAGTATCTCCGCTTCTCTATGTATTATCCCCAATATTTGATTATCTAATGGACTATTTATGTAATTGATAACATATTCTTAGTCAGCAAGGCCACAGGTACACGAATATATGATTTTTATGGGGCTACGTGGCTTGGTTCAATATTCCATATTTTTTTTTCCATGTTAGTTGTTGATTTTTAAACTACCTCCTGTTCAATTCTTTTCTCATGTACTTTCATGCTAATTACGAGAGTTTGTGTCATTCGCAATAAGAGCTAAGCGTGTTTCCCTGACCGTAGTGTCCACTTTTTTCTAACTTTTTCATCGTATTGTGAAACCGCCTAAGGGCAATACTAGCAAGTTAGTTTTATTTTTAGAAACAATTGTGAGACGTGATTTGCGTTGGTTATCTATCCGTCCCCTCTCCCCTCTACAATGTATTTAGGCAAATACTTAGTTGACTTAGGAAAGTGTTACGTATGTCTCAAGGACGAATTTGAACAATTGGGTACCCTTTTTGGTTCGGCTAAGGCGTTATCAATTAATAAGCTAAAGGCGTAGGCGACGCCAACAATGAAAATTTGTAGTACTATCCTATCTTTGACTTTATGCACTATACTGTTATATTCTAATTTAGATATTGTATTTAGAAGTTCACCACAGACGTATCAACTGGTTGCGGTCCATGTCTCTTTTTGTTACTTCAACCACCTTCCTCAGATACCTCATTTTTGAGGTTTGGGGCTGGTTTTTTGTGCGTTGTAGTCATTGTTCATGACTCGCATTCATCTTCAACATTCTCATCTGGGTTCTATTTTCTCTTCCTCTTTAACAGTTCTCCTCCATGTTCGATTTCTCCTCCTCTTTGACGATCTCTGTCTGGTTCTGTTTTCTCTTCCTCTTTGACCGTTCTCCTCCAGGTTCAGTTTCTCTTCCTCTTTGACCGCTCTTCCCCAGATTCTATTTTCCCTTCCTCTTTGACCGTTCTTATCCAGGTTCTATTTTCACTTGCTCTTTGACAGTTCTCTTTCATGTTTGTGACGTGTAATGGAAAAATAGTCTACAGTATAATCTGACAGCTTCATTCATTCATTCATAACCCTCCACTCCCAAAGGAGCATAGGCCTTCAACAAACACATGCCAAGTCCTCCTGTCACGTGCCATCATCTCAAGTTCTTTCCACTTTCTCCTCATCATTTTCACCTCTGTTTCCATCTCTCTTCTCCATGTGCTTCTTGGTCTACCTCTGCCTCTCTTGCACTGGGGGTTCCAGAACAAGGACTGCCTTGTAATGCTATCAACAGGTTTCCTCAGTGTGTGTCCTATCCATCGCCATCGTCTTCTTCTCATCTCTTGTTACACTGGCACTTGTCTAGTTCTTGTCCTCAGTTCCACGTTGGTAACCTTGTCATACCATTTTAATCCCTCTATTCTACGCAAGCACCCATTTATGAAAGTCTGTAGCTTTTTGGTTGTTGTCTTTGTTGCTCTCCATGTCTCAGAGCCATACAATAAGACTGACTTCACATTTGAGTTGAAGATTCTTATTTTCGTGTTGGATCTGTGTCGTAGATTTGTGATAGGTGAATTAAGACTTAAGTTTGGTCTCTTCTGAATAGCAATAGAAGCAAGTGATAGCTCAGTGAGATATAAGTAGAAATAGATTTCACGAGTGAGATGGAGGAACTATATTAGAGTCGGTCTCTGACCCTCGAGATGATTTCTCTCAGTCAGCCTATCATCTACAACAGATTAAGATTTGTCAGACCGTCTAGTATAATATATATTAATTTATATATACCTCACATACACACACACATAAGTGACTACAATAGACGCACAGACGTGAAACTATGACAAATGAAAATATAGATAATTTGGAACGAGCTGACCAACACACTGGAATAAGTTTAAGTGAATTTTAATTATCAGACTAAAATTCCATCACAACACATAAAATTACATCAAACATATACAAATAGTCATAAAGTCAATGAATTGCTACAAGAATGATAGACCCATTGGTATGATCCTTTCCCTCGATGTATAGCCCACAGTCCTGTTAGAAGAAAAGTGATAGCCCCAAAGAGTCACGGATACATATGCTTTAGTCTAAGATTTTCCCTTTTAAAGGTATGAACAGACTTTGATATTGGTATGATCTTTTCCCTCGATGTATAGCCCACAGTCCTGTTAGAAGAAAAGTGATAGCCCCAAAGAGTCACGGATACATATGCTTTAGTCTAAGATTTCCCTTTAAAGGTATGAACAGACTTTGATACTCTAATCTATCCTAAGGAAAATATTGTTAGCAACAAAAAAAAACGTGCATAAAGAAATACAAAGTGGGTGAAATTTGGTATACCATAAAAGAGTCACTCGTTCCTGCTTTCTCTCTGTTCATTCATCAGGGCCCTGACATACATTCTTACCTACAATCGTGCTGTTGTTCGCCGTCTGGCGCAAACTTTATGACACACACACACTTTAATCTGTCTTTCTTTTAATGAAGCGGATCCCAGCTCTACAGAATTTTGGGTTCATCCAATGGTTCCGGGGAGCGTTCTCTTCATGCGAATATTTTTCAGACTAAGGTTAGTGTCACTTGAATCACGAGGTAAGAATTAGTTTTAAGCGGGTTCACAGTGTCAGAATCACGAGGTTTCCACTACTTAGGAAAAATGTCAGGTTTGTAACTTCGATCAAAGGTAAAATTCTTGGTCACATCACACTTTGTCAACAATGTCGGAAAGGTTATTGATTGTAATATTTTACTTGCAACACGGGCTGAAATGTACTTGAGTTTTTCTCAGGAAGAATTAAATCAGGCGCGATATGCCCGTTACTTCATTTAATCTTAACGTTCATGAAATGGGTACTCTGTCGTTCTGGATGCCAACGCAATGCCAGACAGGTTTTACTTTATACACCCACGTCTTTAAGAAAAAAATGTTTTAGTTCTTCACAGACATTTCTCATGTACTAAAAGCTGGTAGAGTTGGGCTACCCCAGTTTCACTGAATAAGGAGAAAACAACATATAAAATACTTATACATACTATTCCTTGGTTATAACTTACATTATAAACTGCAAGCGTAGAGCTTGTCTTATCGTTTAAATTCCCGTGAAATAAGTTATATTAATAAAATCAATCATCATGAATTAGAAATACATACGTATTTCGTCAATACTCAATGATGAATCAGTGCAGTTATAAGTTAGTTTAAAATATTCTCGACTGATTATTAGCAGTTTAATAAAATTCATTTACAGCTGCATGAGTTTAAGCTAGAAATTATAGTTTATTCTGCTTTCCACTGTAACATGTCGACTAGAGAATATAACAGACTTATAAATTTAATTCCTTCTGCAAAGAAATCTAGCTAGTGAAATGAAATAAGCGGTTATCACTGAATCACTCAACACTACTAGACATATATATAATATTTACCTCCAGACAGAACTACAGGCGAACGCACAACTTAGAATTTATACGCTTATATTTATTGGTAGTCTAGAAGCTCGGCAAATTGTCGAGAACAAACTAAGACTTCGCTATGCAAGCTTATTTCCTTAGCACGAGCAACCTGTCTACTGCAAAATTTGGAGAACTGACTGAATAGTCTAAGCTACTCGTGTAGATATATGAAAACGGACAAAGGATCCCACGCTATTACGAAAACCCGAAATAGCACCGGTCTCTCTCTCTCTCCCCTCTCTTAACACTCAACTTAGACGCTGGCCATAACTGCCAAAACGCGTCTTCACGCCTCACACGACATGTCTCATTTCTGAGCTATGCATGAGGGCGCCGTTCGCACCTAACGCCGAGAACTTAGCCGAAGGAAACTCTCGTGACAGCTGAAAATGTAGACAAATGTCTGCTCTATGTCTGACGGAATGAATTCTCACACTATTTCGTCTCGTGCAGGGACTGACACATTACGCAATAAAATGCGTTTCTAAATGAGAAAGAAACGGCAGAAGTCAGAATGGGAAAATATATTTAGTCGCAAACGAACGAATGCGAAAAACAGGAAAAGGATAAAAGAGCGATAATAAAGTAGAGGACACGGGTAGAAAAGAAAAGAATATAGAAAATTTATTGATCATAAATCTCTATGCGACAATCTGATTTCTCTTAATCTCCATATATTTCCCAATGCAATGAAAGCTCCTCACCACCGCAGAAGAAGACGGAGAAGGAGTAAAAGCATGAGAAAAGAAAGCATTGTAATTGTTCAACATGGATAAATTTATATAAGAAAAGATGGCTTGGCAGTTTTTCAAGATATCTGACTAAAACATAGACACAAGGAAAATGTCTCTACATCAGGTTTAAGGCAACTGATCCTCGTAGAAGTAGATCAGTAAGACAAATAAAAAAAGAGAGAGATGTTGCCGAGAAGAAGTCGTTCACAAAGAATGAAAAAGAAACAGCTCTTACAAGAAAGAAGCGATTTTCTTCTTCTGGTTCGAGTACTGTAACCAATCGCGATGTCGATTGTCATCTTCCACTACAACATCCGGTCCTTGATACTGTGTTTACTAATATACCGTGTTTTATTAAATAGTCCAAAATATCCTCTCTGTCATCCTTTCCATTTCAGTTTTCCTGTAGACAATTGTTTGTCTAAGGGCATCATCACATGGGGGTATAGCTGACGATGGGACTCTTATAATTCCTGTGTGAAACAATATCTCCGTCACCTCCAAAATCGGAATGTACACTTCTCATTTAATCTCTACAGCGATTTGTCTTTGGCATAGTGGTTCTTTCATGAGATAGCACATTTTTTATCCGTTCGTGGGATTCTTTAAATTCTTATGTGAAAGCACAAGTCTGTGACCTCTAGTGATCTCTTTAACGATTGGAAATGTTACAAACATGCAGGAACACTATAACGATATACACTGTCGTTTTGAAACTACATTGTAACCTCTTCAGCGGCCGATTCCATCAAATCCAAGACGTGTCGTAAAGATCGGCAAATTTAAGCTGACAAGTAAGGTAGCTAAGTACATTAAGTTGACATTAGAGACAGCTAATTACATTAAGTTGACATATGAGACAGCTAATTACATTAAGCTGACATTTGAGACCGCTAATTACATTAAGCTGACATTTGAGACAGCTAATTACATTAAGTTGACATCTGAGACAGCTAATTACATTAAGTTGACATATGAGACAGCTAATTACATTAAGCTGACATTTGAGACAGCTAATTACATTAAGTTGACATTTGAGACAGCTAATTACAAAAGAAAATATTAACCCAAATGTGACGATAAGTATGCATTCGCAGTCTGGCAGTCTCCCAAAAATGCACAGCGCTCTGGTTGCTTATAGTACACATTAAAATTTCACCACAATAACTCAACTTTGCCACACCTACCGCATGTTGTACAAGACTCTCCCTCTACGCGCGGGTGTTTGTCTGCTGTTGGTGTCACTGATTTCTTTTACTGTTCATGTGAAACAAAATTTTTGTTGGAACATTTATCGTTATGTTATGAAGTGTACATCATACGATGCCCGTAATGATTGTATCCGGACTATTTTTCCCCTTTATTCCTTTTCGCTTTTCTTTGTTTCCATTTTTCACCTCCTCGCTCAAATCCATTCTGTAAACGGGCCGAGATAAATTCCGTTAGCATCAGGCACACGTCTTTGCAGTACGGAGCCATCTGGCATGGCGACAGTGGGTCTGGCCAGAATCTGCTCAAAACATCAGCTTTCGTATCTCGCACATAGCTTAGCTGGCATACCTTCAGGTCGCGTTCATAGCACTAGCAACATCTTCTTCTTATCTGGAACGAAATATTCTAAGACAGCACGAAGGGTTTTCAAGAAAAAATAAAAACAAGCTCAGGGCCGGTTCTAGGGTTGCTGGCGCCCCGGGTAAAGCTAAGCTTTGGCGCCCTTATACCATGTTATAAACATATTATTCTGACTACCCCTACGAAATCGAAAGAGTTAATGCGATAAGCCATATCCGCATGGATTAATAGACGGATGCTGATTAACAATAATGTAAATTAAAAATATTAAACGGCCTTTTTCCCGGGGGCCTCTGAAGAGACAAAGAAAGAATCGGAATACTGCTCGATCAGGCATGTCGTACATGATCACTAATATGAGGTTGTGCAAGTATTAATCAATTGTCACGTAAACCACCGCAGCAGGAGCATGCGAATGCGTGGCGTCGACTTCCTACAAAAGGACCAGCTCCCGTGGTGGCTCTATGCTCAATATGAAGCGATAAGGAAAGTGATGCTGACGATGAAATGAAAAATGACTAAGTTTATTGATGTGTGTTCGAAGACATTATGGGTTGACAACATGTAATATTTATTCACTTGAAATTCTCATCTATAAGCCGCCAACTCAATGTTAGTTTACATCTGTTATTTCCTCTCTCGCTGTCTCTCATCCATATTGTCTATCTTCTCTCCAGTAAAAGGTAGTCACATAGCAGATACTGCCGTAAGGGGGGGGGGTGAAATGTTAGAGACTTCACCATACTAGGTTCAGCATAGAAAGTTGGGGTGCTACCTTTTCCTTCCTGAACTCAAAGAGCAGACCCATTTACAGCTGGGTAGACTGGAGCGTGTCGGTACCGTGATTCGAACCCCCATCTTTGACGCGAGAGACAATCGCTCTAACCACTCTGTCAATCGATCGCTCCTTGTCTGCAGTATCTGTATAATACTATTTACAGTATCATAAAATGTTACATTCATATTAAAAACGCACTGAACCTACTGCTGAGAGACTTCTATCACCCTGTATTTAAAATATTAAGGTCATTATAGTTCTTTTTGTAGCACGCTTAAACACATACGGTAGGGCACACATTGAGCAAACATGTTGATAGCGTTTCAAGGCAATCCTTTTTTCTGGAACTCCCAGGAACCAAAAAGGTAGGGGGACAGTAAAGCGAACGGAAATGTGAACTTGGAGGCAGACAAGAAAGGGGCGAGGAAGAAGTGGAAAAGATCTTTGAGCTGATGACACGTGACAGGAAGACTTGTCATAAGTTTGTTGAAGGTTTATGCTCCTTGGGGAGCTAAAAGATAATAAATGAACGAATGAGTGATACACATACAATATTCATTGTCCTATTGGCTAAGCAGTTAGAGCGCATTTCTCTTGCGGTACAGTTAGTGTGCTCCGGGATCGAAACTTGTTAGCGTCACACTTGAGTCTACCACGTTATTAATTATTATTCTGCTCTTTAGTTAATGAAGGCAAATGCAGCGAGGAAGGAAACTGGTCATACCCACTTCATTAAAAAAACTCGAACTAGTATAGTGAAGTCTTTAACTCTTCACTCTCCTACGGCAGTATATGCTATGAGACTACCTTTACCTTCTTTTTTAAACAATAATAACTATGTTGATGGCTAGATATATAGAAGAATGGGGCACATCTCAAAGAAAGAGAAGAAAACAAACAAGGAGGTCCTAGAAAACATAGGTATGAAAAGAGAACTAATGGAAGTATAAATTAGGCAGCTAAATTATTTTGGCCACATAAAAAGACATAACACCTTGCAGAAGACCGTAACAGAAGACCATAACAGATGACCATAACAGAAGGGAGACTTGAAGGCAAACGTGCAAGAGGAAGACAGCGCGCTATGTGGGAAGATAACACCAAGGAACATGAAACATCTATCAGAGTGCACCATCAAGACAAGAGACAGAAGACGTTAGAGATCTATTGCAGCTGATGATGATGATAGCTAGAATGCTGGACGTAATATTTTGTCTACACAATTAAAACTCGTGCCACCTCTACACCTCACGGTAGAAGGGGAACGACTAAGTAAGTAAGTAAGCCACCTTCAGGAAATCTGCTAGGACAGAAGCGATAAGACTTTAACTCTGTGTAGTCTATTGACCTTGATGGGGTGTTTCTGAACGGTCTTCGTGATACTTCTGTCTTGTTAACTTACGCGCAAAAATGACACCCTCCACCATCATTCCCCAGTATCATACCTTGTCTTATCGTCCGCGACAACAAGACGACCTGGGCGCTGGTCTGGACTATGTCTGCAATCTTTCAAGGAAAGCCTGTGGTAGGTAACCAGTCTGTCAGTTGGTGGGGAAACATCCGGGTAGCTAAGCGTGGTACTCGGCAAGTTAACTTTGTAAGATTCTAAAATATACGAATCCTGTTAAATTATATTCCTTTTTATTTTTTTTAAATTTTACAAAACGCACGCTGAATATTTTGTACTTCTGTTAGTGTTATTGATTTGTTAATGATTAGGCTACACTGTTTACCCATGTTTCTTGTGAACATGTGATTACAGCAACCAGGGCCGGACGCAGATCTATTTAACATATTAGACTCAATCGGGACCGCGCTCACAGCCGGCCACGCACTCGGGTTCCCACCTCGAGCTTTTTGACAACCAAAAGATTATTTCAAATCATCAGGTATATATGCTATAACAATTGTATTAAAAATAAAACAATATTTATATTTATTAGCTATATTTTGACCTACAACGTCTTACAGCAAATCTATCTTAAGTCCAGGGGGCCCCCTTAAGAATAGCTAAAATCGGGCCGACCCTGGCAGTAAGAAAATTCAACCACGTGTAGAAAACAGTCCATGCTAATAATTGAATAATTGAGCATTAGGGCCACACAAGCAACAATATGGCCTCTCTCTCTCCTCTCTCTCTCTCTCTCTCTCTCTCGCTCCTCTCTCTCTCTCGCTCTCTCTCTCTCTCTCTCATATATATATATATATATATATATATATATATATATATATATATATATATATATATATATATATAGATGTAAAGGAAGACACTCCCCGGTAGCCACAGAGATATGGTTTTATGGAAGTATGTTAAGAATACCATGGGCAACTAAATATAAACAAACATATGCATTCATGGCCGTAGATACGGGGGGGGGGGGGGGAAGGGGGGTGGGGTTCAAATCCTCCCCCTTTAGGGTTTGATGAAAAACATTTGTTGGGAAATTATAGTATACCAAACATTTTTTGTGCCGACATTTTTTTTAAATAACCCCCCCCCCCCCCCCCCTATCTACGGCCCTGCATGCATTAATAGAACATAGTAACGAAGATGTCCTTAATAAATTAACATTCTTTAGTTTAGAATCAAGGTTTCTTAACCTCTGGTCCATATGGACACCTTGGGGTCAGTGAATAGATTCTATGGTTTGAACATAACCTAAAATTTACAGTGTAAAATTTTTCATTATGCTTTCATGTAACTTTTTTACAAGGTGTCCACAGCCTTCATCGGACAATAAAAGAGGTTCTCACGCCACAAAATAGGTTAATTAACTCTTTGTACCCCACGAAAATTACAACATGCCACGATTTAGCACATTTGTTTTCCGCCAAGTCCGCTGGGTAAGCCCGTTTGCTAATATTCAAATGTGCACGTTTCTGCACTCTAAATGACATTCAACAAACTTATCTGCTGCATGTAAGATTTACAGCACTTCTAAGCATTCTTCAACGTTTTTGTTTCGTCTAAATATTAAATTTACTGCACGTTTTATACCAAATGTGGGGAAGATACATTTAATTGCCTGGTAAAAAGCCGACACGGTACATGGGAGAGTAAGAGTTAACCCTGGTCTAGAATATTCTTCAGTCACTGGAGAGACAAAGAAATAATAGGAATACGTGATCCTTAGGCAATGTAATGCATGTGGCTGTCAACTTCATCATGTAGAACAAGGTGTTTCACAAACTACTTCCGCAGTCTGTAACTGCTTGGTGCAGGCTTCCTGCTAGAGGAGCAGCTGAAATTGTTGCTCATGCTCTGTAAGGAGCGCAAAGAAAAATAATGCTGTGGGTCCTAACGTCTCTTTTTTGATGAAAGTACAAGTATATATGGTGTTATTTACGTAATCGAACACACGCTTGATTATAATTTCACCTGAAGGGTTTTGTGTTAACTTTCAATATAATTTATTAGTTTCGTTTGCATTAAATGAAATACAATTGTGCCGGCTTTTCCCGGAAAACAGACGCAAGTTATTAACCAAGAATGAAAGACTTTGAAAAACGGGTGTTTATGACGTGTGGCCAAGAAAATGTCGAAAACAGACCTCGCACGATGATTGGCTAACGACAAGGTGCCGAGCTGTCCCAGACTAGTGAACATTTTTTGACAAAAATGTATAGCATATTCTCACTGATAGCTTATCTTTCACGAGACCAGGGAAACGATCTCAGACATCACGGAAGTTGATGAGGAAGTGATTAGGCGTTGGAGAACGAAGAGTGCCATTGGAAGAAACAAAATCTCCTTGTCTTTAAAACAATGAGCATCACTGCCGTGTGTATACGTGATAGGTAAATACACAAAGAGAAGACAAAAAAGAATAAGACAAAACAGGCTAAAGAAAGAAAGTGTTTGTGTTTATATATTATGCCAAAACGTATGCTCCGCGTACGGGAACACTCGTAAGTGCAAAAACACTTGGCCGTGTTGTGTCTAATTGATCCACTCGACAACAGCTGGACGAGATACCTGGTTCAAAGATGAGAAGAAGATAGAGGGGGGTAGGTGCGTGTTTGCAGGTCTGCTGGCGCCACAACACCTGCCGCGTGATATCCTCCAGAACTGGCGCTGTCACTGAGTCTGCGCCTGGCATCCTCTCCGCATGTACCTCGGTATGCTGGCGGCTTCTGCATCCCACAGAGCCCCCGTCACCATCCAGGTTTCTTAGATTCACGTACAGTTCCTTTACAGAATCGTCTGTGATCTTTGATGCCACTTGAATTCGAAATGGTGCTATCGTGGATATACTTGTGTTCTCATAGATGTTTACCTTGGTAGAGGAAGAAATAAAGGAAAAACCGCAACAGTGAACCTCTAACCTCTCAACCCTTGACCTTTAATACACATGTATTTAACTATTAAAGTCATCAAACTGCATTAGTTGCGGTAAAAGAGAAGATACGGGATTTTCCGAATGTTCAATTGTATACCAATGTATGCCAGTAAATAAACACACATTCTTCATTAGATCGCCAATATCAGAGACTATCACAGGGTTAATCCCGGGATAAACCTTGGAGGGTTGGCCTTTGTTGCTCAGAGGATAATAGGGCTAGGAGATATTTTGCATTCAGGTAGAAACAGACTGTAGAGATAAAGGGAGGCGAATTTGGAAGTTCCCAGAAGGCGATTCCAGTGATGCAAGTTCTCCGCGACATTATTATCTCTACTCAACTATCTCCCCTCTCCTAAAACTCACAAGCCCACACCCTTCCTCTTCACTCAGTGAGAAGAAGGAAAGAAATTAACGTTAAGTCTCTCGCATACTGTCATGCCCTTGTTATTGATGTGATAACGTGTTGTGTTGATAACTGTGACGAAATGTCTGTTCCTGTCCTTTTGTGTGATCTCTCACACCTTTAGCCCTCCGGCAGTAAACTTCTTTTCTTCATATTTCTTCATTATTCACTTGTTATTTGGCATTTCATTTTGCCCTTTCATTCATTTTACTCTCCATGCTGGACATATCATGGTGAAGTCTCTAACACGCCACTCCCCTATGACAGTATTTGCTACGGAAGTATTTGCTATAGGACTGTCTTTATTGTAGTGGTTTTTGATGTTATTGTGTGGTTGCTATGTTACCTAGTGTACTGGATGAGGTCAGCTGTGAAGGCTCCTGAAGATAAAAGTTTATGTGAGTTACAGAATGCCTTTCTGCTACCACTTATGATCTCAAACAGACTTATTCTGCTATTATGTATGTTAGCTACGTTTAATGTCTAGGGTAATGAAATGTGATGTGTAGGTAATTTAAATACACTGACACACACATGTAAACACTAATTCTAATAATAATAATAAGCTCTATGATCAAATCAACTAACACTGGCTTTAGAAGTTAAATTGTATAATTTTTTTGATTTTTTAGTCCTGAACCAAATTTTCTTATGGTCAGGACGTATGAAACAATATGTATTTATCAATAAAAGTGCATATATATATTGCATAATCAAATGCAAATTTTGTACATAGATATATGTTTACATTGGTTAATATTAACACTAACTACAGTGTCTTTGGAAAACTAGCACTGAATGTCTAGTCGGGGTGGTGTCATCATACCCGATCTCTGTTTACAATGTTCATTGTCTTTGAAATATGGAACTGAAGTATAGTTTTTATCCACCAGGATTTGGTTTATTTATTTATTTGTGGAATAGTTTGATGAATCTACAGCAGGCCAGGTTCTCAACTTATCTGGCCAGTGACGATGCAGTAAAGAATTCAAGTGGCCCACTCCTCACAAGTGCTGGAGTAAAATGGTAGGCTTCTTATGCATCCACTCTTGGACCTCTTCAAGCATCTGGCACTAGTGTAGTGCCAGACCAGAAACTCTGAAACCAAAATTTGTGCCATGTGTCAACACACTGCCTACTGCACCATTTTTTACACACAACAAAGCAAAGCAAAATTTACAAAGATCGGGTCAGATCTCTCTGACCAACTCAACACATCTCACCCAGGTGGTATCAAATAGCACCAGTTTCCCATGACTGCATTGCATCCGAAATATGTTCGTTAGTCTCCTATTCCATCCAATAAGGTGGGTGATATGTTCCCACTGATCTCAAATATAGATCTGTCTTCTATAGTCTTGGATATGTTCTCCTATATTATTTGTTTGCCTCTAGGCCCTGGACTGTCGCTGGGGACCTAGAATAAGCACTCACTTGTCGTAATCATTTTTCATGACATGGCAGTATCAATCACTCAAAATATTAAATGTTAAATAAAAGGGTTAATGAATTTTTCTCCTTACCACAATTCAAAATTGAAAACACAGTTACGTTGTGCTAGCAAAACTCAGCTGAGCTGCTGGCTAGATTATGGCGTCCCACTGATAATATATAATATCTCCTGGAAATCACTCTTCTAGCATTAACGAACTGTGCATCTGGACAGTCTTATACAAAATGGCAATTGCTTCTACTGTTTTTTCTACAATATAAAAACTTCTGTCCAATCAGCGGACTTCCCCACTACGTTCAAATATTTAAACTACAATGTCAAATTTCAGTCCAGTCTCAGTCTAGTGTGTAGTATTTTTCTGTCGGTCTGTCCGTACGAACTTGGTTTTTCCCAAAATTACACTTGTTTCTAGACGAAACTACAAAAAAACTACACAATTTTTCCCCCACTTACTTATACGATTTCGAGACAAAGTTATTTTTAGCTTCTACCCTCCCTTTTTTGCCCCTTGTCCACCTGCAGTTTGTTTTTATGCGTTAGGCTCAAGGACGCGTCAAAAGTGATTTTTGTGAGAAGTATGCACAAATAACTGTCGGCTAGTCTGTATTGAACAATACAGTCTTTCGTCAATATCTTCCGTGTTATCTGTCCGTCTGTGTAATTAAAAGTATATTATTTCTCTGGTAAAGATGGGCTATCAAACTAGCTATTTTTTATTCTCCTAAACTTATTATTAAGAAAAAACCTACTTTTTCAAGGTTAGTTGTGAAATTTGTTTTTGTACCTTCGTTCACGGCGTTTTGCCGCTATATTCAAACTAAAACGACTATTTACCGTAGAACGTCCAAGATACGTCTGTTTATGACAAGAGCTAAGGTCGTTTTTTGTCCATTTCCTTACATTGTGTCAACTAGTGGCGTAATTTTTTCTTTAAAAAAACTACAAATTGCGTCTTCTAGACTTTAGATTCAAACACGTGTTCCGACAGTCACATTTTTTTTTCTTTTATCTCCGTTTCCACCCCGTCTAAAAGGATAGGTCGTTAGTCTGCATGTTATAACTAGTTAGTTTTCAATGGCGCTGGAAAACGCGGGCATGGGCGAGAATGTATCAGCGTATCTTACCTATATTTTTATCCCTACATGTTATTTTACCTGTTATCTTTATAAATGGAGGAATTTTAACGTTGCATCACTGTAATTTCACCACATTTATCTTGTTTACCACTCCTCAGACGTATTTACGTTCCGCCAGGTGAACTGCGGTATTATCGTAACAATACCCAGTCATCAGACCGGTCACCCGCTTGTCTCTTTGAATCCGTCTGACCACCTGTGGGAACGTGTCGGTCCAACATTTGACCCCAGTGAAAAGCTGCTTATCGTGTTGACACAAGCTTGTATTGTGCGCACGATGAAAGAAAACAACACTGTCTGACCAGACATATGTCTGGCGGAGGCACGCAGATAAAGGCGATAAGTAGATAATCTGTCGGGGTAGACATCTGGGCGGAAGACATTACGTCAGGAAAACATGGTCACAATATTGTGATAGACAGAGGTGCGACCGGAAGTCTTATGCAACGATATGACATCACTGTTGTAAGAGGCCACGCGTGTATATTAAATTTAATATTTTTCAAATACGCGTGGGATGAGTAATGATAAACAAACCGACCCCTCTAGTGCTAGAGATCGATTGGTTCGCCAGAATCTACAATGAATTTGATAGGAACGTTCAGCGGAAACTCCGCTGGATTTGAACTGGAAATTGTACAATATAATGTAGTGAAATCCCAGACACAGAACACACAGAGAGATCGCATGGTACAGCGAACAACTCCCAAGAAGCCAGTGAGATATTGGACTTAGTATTCCATACTTATAAGTGACTGTTCACAGTATTTGGGCAACTCTGAAAACTTAAGAGGAAACCCGCACATTTAAATACATAGACTGTAAAAAACTTAAGAGACCAGGACTTTAATATAACAAGACTGGAAACCCTAGGAATCAGATTCACCAGTCATAAGAAGACTTTAACTCAAGTTTTCCCAGGTAGTGATTTCGCAGAGATACTCGTCGTCAGAGGAATTAACTCTAATTTCCCAGACCCAGTAGTACGAGGAATTTAACTCAAGTTTTCCCAGCAAGTGATGTCGCAGAGACACCACAACATATGAAAATAGTATATCCATGAACCACTACAGCAAGAACTGGTGATTGTTTCTGACTAGTCGTGCGGGAAACCCGACAGCAGAGCGATCCCAGACTCCGACTGGAGCAGTGATGAGTGATGATTACATCACGTGTGCCTAAGGTGTAACATATTATCTTTTGAGAATTATGTACCTTTTTAAATTGTAATTCAGGCAAATCAATTTTCACGCACTCCAGACGCAATTTCCTAGTTCACACCCAGAAGGATATGGGTGAATTTTCATTATATTCCCTGAGTTACCCTGTGTGCTCGGGAATTTAATTCTTCTGAGAGGTTAACATTGGTGGGTGGAGCGTATGACAATGGCCTGTTAGTTTGCGGCGAACAAATGTACTCAGCATGCATTTGTTTCTTTTATTTGTCTAAAGTTCGTGGTTATAAGCCATCAGTCGATTTGTGGTACTAATGCAGCTAGTGTGAGAGAAAAGCATCCACCTAACCGCCGATAGCAGAAGAGAGTGTGGAGAAGGCTTTCGTCGTCACATAATTGATGAACCACAGCTGCAGGATTCACTCATACAAGCTAAGTGCTAATTAAAAGGCACCAGCAAAAAATGGACAATTCCAGTTAAACTTTAAGTATAAAGTTAAATTTCCACCTACGTCTCAATGATGAGAACGTTATAACTATCAAAATTCCACTAATCTTTTCATATTTATTTTAACCTGTTAAAGACTATTTCACTATTAAATTTGTTACCTGTTGTTTTCAAACAAAACAATAATAGTTGATTCAGTTATATGTATGAAAGCAAACGTGTGGGCCAGAATTGTTTAATCTATATATAAATACTTAGACATATATTTAAACTAAACAGAGCTATACCTTATAAGATGGATTTCGTTGGATTACACTAACTGGGGACTTGATCGGGCTAAACCATTGCTTAAATCCTTCACAAAAGTTGACGGACCAGATAATAAGTTAACAAATTGCTCAGCCCTAAGCAGCTTTTGTTCTTGACTTCTGTGAATTCTCCCTTAAGGTAGAAGTGGCATTAATCTTCTATCTACAACTCTGCCAAGAGTAATCTTGCGCGCAGGTAGATACCTTGAAAGCCAATATTAGATACTATTGAGTTTTGGTCACTGTTGGACCACTGCTGCAAAGCAAGGGAGGCAATCCGTGACAATAGCAAAAACATTAATACAAGATTTATTGACTTAAAAGCTATA
Source organism: Oreohelix idahoensis (assembly GCA_024509875.1). Lineage (NCBI taxonomy): Eukaryota > Metazoa > Mollusca > Gastropoda > Stylommatophora > Oreohelicidae > Oreohelix > Oreohelix idahoensis. Next base: position 447,146 of record JAMPIV010018856.1, on the reverse strand, counting down.
TACAAGAAAAAACAAATATAAAAATGCAAATAAACATGTGCTATACCTGGAAACAAATTACAGGATATAGGCATATATAAACCCAAACCAAAATGTAATCCTACAGTGTGCTGTGAAATTCGAGATAAAGATGAATAAAATCTAATACTAATTAAGTGACCTGTCGACTGGATGGACTTAAGTGACTCCACTTGATCCACCTATTTCTAGATTCGCTGCATACTGGGGTGACTTCTGTAGTTTCTACTTTTTTAGCTTGATTTTGTCAGAATGCACTAGGTATCACTGAAAACTATAATAGAGCGTTCTGTCCAGAATAGCTCTTACAGCTTACGGGGAAAATGGCTATTCTATAACACACTTCAATGCTGATAGTGGCACAACAAAATGAGTTATTGTAATCTTCGTGCTGTGGTCAGCATTCAGCGTACCTTGGTGGCTTTTCTCTTGTAGTGGTGAGTTTGGTGTTTTTTTTTACGTGGTTGGCTATCTGTGGGCTGCAATCGCTCCGATTACCTCCAGTAACTTCCCATTTGCACTACCGGTTTGCCTGCCCATGTCGGACGTATGTTTATCTGTGGATCAGTACTTGCGTAGGTAATTTTCACTATGTGACGGTTTTTCCGCGTCGCTTTTGTTCGGCTTTGCCTTTTACTGGCGGCTGCAGTAGTTGTTTATGTGTCATATACGTGTATATACTCTGTAGAACGCATTAATCCGCCGTAATACGCCAGTGTTGGTAGTTGGACGTGTAACTGGTGAAGTTATCAAAAGTTCCCCAATCTAGTTGTCTTTACCGCTGGGATGAATAATACAATGAAGGCCCCATAAGTACTCAGATAATGTATCCTATGCTTGTGGTGTGTATTTTATGTGTCTTTATGTGTGTTGTAGCCTGTGTTTGCAATTCTATCAGTATAATCAATATTCTCATGGTGTTTATTGCAACGTTTATATGGTAGTATAGGCATTCATGGTGAGAAAAATGAATAGTACTTACAGTGCTCCTAGTTATGTTAAAATATATGGTTAAATGTTATTAAAAGGGATGTAGATTATTAATTTACAAGTATAGTACACTAACCTTGATTCCGTCTGCCAAATTACGGAAACATTAGTGCATTCTAAGCGTCCGCTAGAACTCACTTTGTCCAAGAAATCCTTCCCCTTGAAGTTTAGCATACGTGTAGATCAAGTCTGCTGGCGGACTGCTACACTAGCAATGACAAATGCCTGTCTTTCCATGGTTTTTAACGACTGATGTTACTTCATCACTGCCTTCAGCTATTGGGTGAGTTACTTCCCTGTTGGTCTTTTATCTCGCTGGACTTTCTATAATCCTTTATTATGTTTCCCTTTGTATATTTATTTATTTCCGCCGGCCTGTCTGCAGTCTTCTTTTCTGGTCAATTACTAGGTCGGCTTTAATCAAATACCTCATTTTTCCCAGTGGGAAATTTCCAGCACATTGAACAAGTTAATTCCTTGAGCCAAAATACTTAGATCGTTTGTCGCTTCAGTTACACGGTTAGTTGGTGGTCTGGGGTTACCCCGTCGAGCGGGCATGCGTGTTATGGACTAATCCACTTTTGAAATCGGTTACTCTCGCATGTCCTGTGAGGAAAGTGGACTGCCGTAGACAATAGGTTATAAAGAATTGAAATGCAAACCTATTCGATGTCACGACAGAGACCAATCATCCCAGTAAATAACAGGAAATTATTCAGTAGATCGCCACCATCAGAGACCAATCATTCCAGTAAATAAATAGAAATTCTTCATTACATCGCCATCATCAGAGACCAATCTTCCCGGTAAATAAATAGAAATTCTTCATTAGATCGCCAATATCAGAGACCAATCATACCAGTCGATTACCATAAATTCTTTATTCCATCATCTGGGTCAAAGATCACAAATCCTAGTAAATAAATATATAATCTTCATTAGATCGCCAATATCAGAGACCACTCATACCAGTCGATTACTAGAAATTATTTATTCCATCATCTGGATCAAAGACCACAAATCCTAGTAAATAAATCCATAATCTTCATTAGATCGTCAATGACAGAGACCAGTCATCCAATTAAAGAAACAGAAAATCTTCATTACATCGCATATGGCGTCCGTTTCTAATGCTAAAGGTACCTGGTTTGCTCCCAGCCCAGGGAGTATAATTGATTTACATTTTTTTCTTTTCTTCTTTATCTTCTTCTTTATCTTCTTCTTCTTCTTCTTCTTCTTCTTCTTCTTCTTCTTCTTCTTCTTCTTCTTCTTCTTCTTCTTCTTCTTCTTCTTCTTCTTCTTCTTCTTCTTCTTCCACTCTCAGACGTCCACTTGAATGTTCTCAAAGAAAGCAGTAGTCAATTTGAGGCTATTTGAATCCCCGTAAAGCTTTTCCACGAAAGGAGCTGGCGTCGGCCATATGCACTTTCTCTGTACCACATATAAGGGGCAACTTTGAAGCAGATGTTCAGCAGTCCGAACTCCTTCCGCATTCCACTGCAGAATGCTGAGTGTTTTGTGAGCTTTGTCAGCAATTCTAGCCTTTTGCCTCTGTGTAGCCCAGCGGAACGCTACGGAGTTATTGACAATTTGCTTTCGATGTAATGACGTCATCATGGAGCGGCGTACGTTGTACTGTTTCGTTAGGTCTGTGGCCCAGTACATCCGATTTCAACGGGCATTTATGTCGGGTTGCCTACCTTAGCGATTGACTGTCCCCAGCCTACCTGCAAGGCAGCAGTGTGATCTCACTGTCTGACTGGATTCTAAAAAAACGTAGAGAGTCACTAACGTCAAAAGTTAAGTCGCCATATTGGCAAGGATCAGTGGTTTCCTTGATCTCCTGGGTAGTGTGATCGGATGCCTAGCCTTCTCGGATTATGGCGAAAAAAATGGATATCCCATGTGCAGGTTGCTCACGTTAAAAATGCCTTGGCAGTAGGAAATCGTAAAGAGTAAGCCTTAAGGCCGCTGCTCTGGCAAAATTAAAAAATTAGGAAACTTAACCACCATTCATGATTCCTGTATACACACACTAGGATCCTCGACGCTGCTACAGAGTTCTTGCACTATCCTGAAATCCTCCATATAAGGGAGGAGATCGGAGCGCTTATCGAGTTTTCTGTGTGCAACGAAGATGGTCCTTATAAAACCAAACTAAAGACCAATCATCCTACCAAAGAAATAGAAAATCTTCATTAGATCGCAGACGTAAAAACACCAATAATTTCAGTAAAGAAACATATATTCTTCATTAGATTGTCAATAAACTCCTCATTCCAGCAAACAAACAAGCAATCTTCAAGTAATCGTCAGCGCCAAGGACCACTCATCTCGCTAAATAAATATGAAATCTTGATTAGACCCGTTCCAAATTAAAATGTTAAGGTCTTTGTCTTGTGTAATTTGGCCTATACTGTTTAAAGAAAAAGCTGCAGGGGTGATTGCGTCTATAATTAGTCTGGGTCGTCCTTAGGTACATATCAGGGTTACGTAGGGGGATCGTGCTAGAACTATGTCGGCGAAGACTATTTTTGTAGTTGTAGTGACAGAGAGGATAGTAGCGGTTCGCTCCCGTGGCTAGGCGGTGGACGCCGTTCGGATGGTCCTGGTTCGATTCTCGGTGGGCCTGTCACTTCTGTTTTTTTTCTGTTGTCTGGTCTTCTGCTTCTTTATTTCTCACTGAGTGCCAGATGACATAACTGTGTGCGTTGTTTGTTCATTTATTTACTAAGATGGTTTGGCCATATCTGCACAATGGGAGAAGATCGGCTACCACGACATGTATGGGAAACTAAGAGCCAGGGATCCAGACCTTCAGGACGACCCAGAGTCCGTTGGGAGGACAACATTAGACAATCTCTGAAGGACCGAGGACTAGAATGGAACCAGGCCAGGAGGAAGACAGCCGATAGGATAGTATGGTGCTCTCTCTTCCAAGCCTCTACACCTCACGGTAGAAGAGGAACGACTAAGTAAGTAAGTAAAGATTAGACCGCATCTGTCAGCGGGCAACTATCCCAGTAAATAAAGAGCAAACATTTATTAGGTCGTGACGCAGCTGGGTTGTTTTGACTGCCTGAAATTTGTCGTAAATTTAATAGATAGGCCTTATATTTTTATGGTCCTATACGAGCAGAGGTGAGATGGTGAGATCTAGGAGAGAGAAAGATGTGAGAAATAGTCCTGTTTACAAGGAGTACAGGTGTAAGAAAAAATACTGTCTTAGATTGAGTAATTGCTCAACCCAACCTATCTAGTACGACACACTTTAATGGAGACGTATTTTCTCACTAGATACTGATTCAAATACACTATCCTCTCGTACGCACACACAAACAATTTTGTGACATAAATATGTACATACGTAGAAACGAACAGGTAAACTATGGGGTCACGTATAAATGGCAGGGGAGGTTTTGACCAACACCAATAGCTTAAGGTTTATTAAGTTTATTATAACTTTAGAAAATAGATCACAACATAAAATACATCGTTATCATTACATCAGTGAATTATAGTTACATAAGAGAAAAGAAAAATTATCCTCTCATAGACCCTCCCTCTGGTATATGGAATACTAGGAATGAATCCAACCCGAGGTTATTTACCCAAAAGATCAACACAAGTGATTAACAATGGGAGTGGGGCGTAGTCATGACGGATAACAGGTAGGTCATAAATTTAACTATCCCGTGGGCCTTCAGACTTAGTGAGAGATAGATAAAAAAAAGAGAAGATGTTATATTAATAGTAACTTAAGAAAATAAATTCTTTCGTTCCGTTTCACTCTCTACATACATACAGTGAGCTCACTTACACACAGGCTTACCCCTCTGTCGACGCTGCATACGTTCCAAGGAATTAATCACAATCAATGTATTTTAAGACTATTATATGTCCTGTTTGACCAGTTCAGCCCCAGAAACTCCGTATAGGCAACTGCTATTTTTCTTGGAGATTCGCTGAATTGGTGCGTTGGTTATATTATTTCCTGGGTGGAGTATTCCTCTTTGGTACTGCAGGTATTTGGTGGGGATAAGTTTTTTCTAGGTTTCTGTCGTAGCGAAGGTGAAATATTTCAAACAGCAGAATGTTACTCCCAGGCTGTTCTCGGAAAGAATTAGCCGTAAATGTTCTCTGTAGAAGTTGGTTGTAGGAAAATGTTTACTGTCATATGGGTTTGATTAAATAAATTTGTGCTGTAAGTTCTGCCTCATCAGGCCAGGGAACTTTATATGATTAATATAGAAAAAAATCGTCTGGCATTGTCCCGTTCCAGTTTAGCATTTAACACCATTAACATGTGAAGTGTTCTGGTTATTTAACCGTTCTCATGGGTTGAGAAGGTGGACCTATAAGGGTTTCTTAACATCAGATTTTTACTGTCAAAATGTTTGTATGTTTAAGAACATATAATTGGGATGCCTTAAGCCATCTGATCATGTATCTCTATAAAACCGTTGGATCGGAAAAGGTATGATCACCTGTATAAAAGAGAATATATAAAACAGGTAAACCTACTTTAATTATATTCTAACACCCGCGTTTTTATGTAAGATCTGTAAAATCACTCCGGTATTTAATTATTTATATTAAAAAGAACTACACGAGTGACTAGATAATGTATCGCTTTTACCACTAGCTATGAAAAGTTAATTACTTAAAATTTACAAAAGATGGAATAGAAATATATGGTTATTAAATAATTAAGATCACCTAGCGTTTTATAATTATGTTACACATCAATTAAATCGGGAAATAATGGATAGTTACATTTTTGATTTACATCTGGAGAACTTTGCTACAGGTTTATTTAATAGGTTTAAATTAACACAAAAAATGCAGTGAAATAAATGAACTTTACAAGTTAAAACTCTAATATATTTTACCGCAGCACACAGAATGAATTCGGACTCCACGTATAGAAGAGATCCAAAAAAATTCTTGTAGAATTCTAATATATGAGCTAGTTACTTCCTTCAACTCTCTGGCGCGAATGATAACTGCATTGAGTTAATTTAATTTTTAATTTAGCATTCGTGTTCTATAAGTCTGAAATTATATTCAGCACGAGTCTGTTTTAATGTTTAGTGAGTTAAATAGATAGATAGATGTGAAAGTTTAAGAGCGATTATTTCATTTATCAGAAAGGCAAATATGGTATGAAGCTATTTCACGTGAATTTAGATAATATCAACCTGTTAGCAAAAATATTAAGATGGCAGCCGGGAGACCACGTAGTGATGACTTTAGTTCTAGTTGTTAAGTCAAGAGTAATTTTATCTTATTCTTTGATATTGTAATTAAGTGTATATCACGATTATTGATATTTCTACTGTATATCTTTAGTGGGTTACTTTGAGTGAGGTGAGGATATGTATTTAGATTTCTGGAGAGCGCGAGTCCACTCCTTTGTTCAGACATGTGTTTCTCTGGTTGCTCCCGGCGGAGCATGGAAACACCAATGCAGCTGGTGTCCATTACAGGCCCACAATAAGCATTTTGATGCTATTGCTGTGGTTGTTTCGGTGACGGTAACGATGTGTTTCATGTGATGAGTTCCCAATCTCATCAGGGGTCATATACGATACGCTTGTTGCCAGGCGCACCAGTCGTCACTTACGACATGTTCAGAGTGCAGGAACAAGTATTGACATGGATCAGTTGCGAGGTGGTGGTTTATTCTTATTATTGAGAGTATTTGTTGTACAGATAGTTGAATATTATTTTATGTCCATTTTATTATTATTTAATTATGGTTATGTGTAGAATGGTTTGTGAGAGCACGTGGGCTCACTTGGAGATATATATTTTTCTTCTCCGCTCCTGAGGGAGCATGGAGCAACCAGTGTGGTTTGCCTCCGCATGAAGTATTCATATGCTCGTGCAGTAGTGGTTTCGGTAGCAATCTGTGTTACATGGTGAGATTGCCAACCTCATGCACAACACCGTACTGGTCTCATTGGACGACACGCATGAGTATGTGTGTGTGCGTGTGTATGATAGCTGAGTGTGTGCTCTTGCAGTAGTGGTTTCGGTAGCAATCTATGTTACATGGTGAGATTGCCAGCCTCATGCACAACGCCATACTAGTCTCATTGTACGACATGCATGAGTTGTGTGTGTGAGTGATAGCTGAGTGTGTGCTCTTGCAGTAGTGGTTTTGCTAGCAACCGATGTTACACGGTGAGATTGCCAGCCTCATGCACAACACCTTACTAGTCGCATTGGACGACACGCATGAGTGTGTGCGTGTGTGATAGTTGAGAGTGTCAGGTGGCGTGGAAGGACTGTTTGGCAGGTGAGAGTATCGTTATTCAACTATGATTTTAACTAGCCCGTGCTTTGTTTGCGGTTCAGGATTAGGAACTGAGCACTAGCTGGGTGTTTGTTTGTTTGGTATTGTGATAGGGTGGGCGAGATGATGATGATGATTATATTGTGATATGTTTGATCACTCTCTTGTCACACTCGCACCGACCCGAACAACAATAAAACTCTTGATTCTAGAGGCAGGGGCTGTATTTATTTTTACAACCCATTCAGGGACTAAGCAAACATTAAACAAATAAACTAGCGAACATAACAAAACAAAACACCCAGCATGTGCCCGATTGCTAATTGTGCTCAAGGCATTTACAGCTTGGCTCTGTGTGTCTTACTTCGTCTGTTCTCTCTGGGCGGCTGATCTTCAAATAGGCTGGTTTGATGCTCGCTATTTCTTTATATAAACCACTAAGCCTAAACACTCAACTTAGTCCGCGCTGCGCGGATTAATTTAGTCGCATAAAGAACACTCGCGATTTTCGCTTTAGAAGGCCCAAAAACAGAAATATACACAACTATTTCTAGAGCAAAAACACAATTCTACACCACAACTTAATTTTTAGGCATTATTATGGCCTTAGTAATATATCTTCTTGAAGACATTTTTACATACCAGCATGCTTCTCGCACATCGAAAATACATGGGCGATAAATCTGCCCAAAAACAGGAAGGGGGCGGGCGTCTCCTTTTCGGCCCCATCACATATCTCCCTCCTGATTTTGTTGTCGTCCCGACAACATCACTCCCTCTGGCGCTTCAGTTGTAACCTCTCAGATCGTCTCGGGGCAGGACCCTCTATCGGCTGCAGGGCATACCAGCCTGGTTCGGGCATTAGACCATGCACGTCCTCCCCAGGGTCTGTCTCATCTGGCAAAGCTGGTGCCTCAGGTAGGCCTAGTGTAGCATCTACCAGATTCGGAGAATCATCTTTGTCCTCACTTCGTCTCAGTTCGTGCGCCGCAACCCTCATCTTCAGATCTTCGTTGCCTGCTGCCCTTATCACATAAGGACCACCGCTTGCATCTGGAATTGATGATACAATGAAATCGTCGTTGGACCACACGTCTTGTATTTTGGCCCTGTCAGTGTAGTGCACCCTTTTCCGCACTCTTTCACCCACTCGCAATGGTGTGGGACCTGGAAGCTGATTACTTCTCTCCCTCCTGTCAGCGGTCATTTTCTGCATTCTCTCTGCAGCTTTTTGGTGTCCTATGTGCAACCTCTCTAGGTGACCTTGCAGCCACTCATCAGTTGTCTCCGGCTCTTCATCTGGGCGCGTGCCTATCATGAAGTCTAGAGAAAGCCTCGGTTCTCTGCCGAAGAGGAGGTAGTATGGTGAGTACCCTGTCGAAGAGTGGGGGGTAGAGTTGTAGACCATAACCACCTCCGCTAGATGCTCAGATCACCTTCGCTTCTGGTCGGCTGTCATGGGTCTCAGCAAATCATGCAACGTCTTGTTGAAGCGCTCGCACTGCCCGTTGCCCTTAGGATTGTAAGCTGTAGTGCGGCTCTTGTGGACTCCATATACCTTGCACAGCTATGCGACTATCGCTGACTCGAAGTTCCGGCCTTGATCAGAGTGTATCCTCTGAGGAGCTCCGAGATACTGGAACCACTTTTCCACCAGGGCCTTGGTGACTGTTGTTGCTTTTTGGTCTCTTGTTGGTATAGCAATGGTGTACTTGCTGAACACATCTGTCAGCACTAATACATTCTCAAACCCTTTGGAATCCCGCTCTAGCAGGGTGAAATCCATTGCTACCACCTCAAGTGGTCTGGAGGCAATCAAGTTTCCCGATGGTCCATGAAACTTCAGTTGAGGTGCCTTGGCAACGTTACATCGGTTGCATCTGCGACAAAAGACGTCAACATCAGCTGTGATGCCTACCCAGAAGCACCTACTTCTCAGCAACTGCAGCATGCGCTCTCTTTCCTGATGGCCCACCCTGTGAGCAGAGTCTAGTATCCGTGGTTTCATGGACTCAGGTATTACCAGTTGTCTCATGCTGGATCCATCTGATCCCTTCACTGTCCGGTATAACAACCCATCTGTCACTTCGAGCCTAACCTTGATTAAGTAGTTTCCTCGCAGCCAAGGGGATCTTTCGAGCATCTTTTCCTGCAGGTCTGGTGCCATCCTTTACCATCTTCCTAACCATCGCTACCACATCATCAGCTCCCTGGAGATTTATCAATTCCTCACTCGAATAGGTGGGAAATGCTTGAGTGGTTGCTGGTGTTGTGGTTGATTCGGCCGGTACCCTTTCACTGATATCTTTCTGGCTTGTTGCTGCCATCAACCCTATCTCATATGGTATCTGGGTAAACTCTCTGATAACCTCAGCTGTTATGCTACTTATTGCAACACAAATCTGCATCATCCTCGCATGTTCTTCGGGCCTGCGGTTTCAATTTGTCTGAAAACGGGACAAAACCTAATCTGCATTTCCATTGCCTCATACTGCTCTCGCTGCCTTGCATATGAGGACTGTTCCATCTTGCACTTGCGATTGTCCCAATCCTTCAAATGATGCATCTACCTCCAGGATAAATGGTAGCGAGACCCTAGTCAACTTCAGCCCTAGCTGGCGTAGCTTAGAGAATACTTTCTCCAGTCGGCTCAAATGGTTAGGGAAGTCAGCAGAGTACACTAAAATGTCATCAAGGTATACTAGTATCAGCTGGAACACTAAATCATGCATACTGCTCTGCATTAATCGTTGGAAAGCGCTAGCAGAGTTGGCTAAGCCCATAGGCATCCTGGTGTATTCATACAGTCCAAACGGGGTAGTGAAGGCGGTTTTCTCTTGGTCTTTCTCATCCATTGCTACTTGATAGTAACCACTTGCCAGATCAAGTGATGAGAATATCTTTGCTGCTCCTAGCGCATCCAGGTATTCGTCTACTCGGGGTAGAGGGTATGCATCCCTCTTCGTCTTGCTATTGAGTGCCCTGAAGTCTACGCAGAGTCTAAGCCGACCATCCTTCTTCCGGACCAAAACTATTGGGGAGGCCCAAGGACTGCAACTCTCCTTGATTATCTGTTTGTCAAGCAATCCTTGCAGGTGATCCTGTACCTCTCTATAGAAAGCAGGAGGTATTCTCCTGTAAGGCTGCTTAACTGGGGTGTCATCTGTTAATGGGATGGTGTGCGTTACCCTGTCCGTGTATCCTACATCTGTCTCATCTGTGGCAAAAAGATCGGCATAGCGTCTCAATAACGCTCTCACTTCCTGCTCTTCAGCCTCACTGCTTTCAAACCCGGCCAGGTCAATTGGGTACATCTCTTGCTCTGGATTCGTATATGGTGGACTTGCTGATATTTCTACCTCTTGAGCCCCTACAACTCTGAAATATGTGCTATAGTCCACCCCAGCTTCTGTCAGTACTCCTACTTGTGTCCCGGGAGCTAAAAACAAGGACCTCATCTCCCAAATTTATGGCCTGAATATCACAGGACCCACTTCTAAGAACAGTCAATGTATGACTCATAATCAGCCCTCTGTGTTCTAAGTCTCTATTAGGTTCAAAGAGAAAAGTTCTTTCTGACTGGCCTCCTCTCCTGCATTTGACTGTTATGGCCCTGATCGATCGAGCAGGTATGTGGGTTTGCTTTCTCCCAGCTACCCATACTTTTATAGAGTCTGATTTCTGCGTCATCCCCTGATCCCTTGGAGGGTCCCATCTTAGTATGTTCTGTATGTTTGGGATTTCCACAAGGACATTAGTACCTATGATCCCTGGTGTTTTCTTCTGGTTTCTAGGTCCTTGTACTTCCTTGACAACATAAAACCCACAGTTTTTCACTACTGTGCACCCAACTTGTATGTCCACCACTAAGTGACCAATATATGGAATGGTGGCACCATTTGCTGCTGTCAGGCGCACCCATCTACCCTCATACAAGGGGAGCCCTCCAAACATCTCCCTGAAACATTGCTCTGTTATGGTAGACACCTGTGAACCTGTGTCAAACACACAATTTACCTCTTTCCCTTCCATCAGCACTACTCCTTCAGGCCGACCTCCTACCATCTTGATCCGGTTTTCTTGGTGCTCTCCCTTCACGTTTCTTTCTTCAAGCTCCTGGGGATTTGGTCCGCTGCTGGTCGACATTTCCTGTGATGGTTGAATCTCTAACCTTCCTTCTGAGTGGCGGTCCTTCTGCCTGCGCTCCACTTTGTGTGATGCCCTAGCCGCAGAGTTACCAAACGGACAGCTCGCCACTAAATGTTGTGCTGACTTGCATTGGAAACATCTTCTAGGTAGAGGACCATATGGACACCTGGCAGCTATATGATTCCCAAAATCAGCGCAGTTATAGCACCTGATTCTCTGGCTGCCATTCCATAAATGACGTTTCTTTCTACTTCTGTACCTGCGGCTGTCCCTGTGGCGTCTAGAGATGGTCCTCCTGTTAATGACCCCCACTTGCCGCACCAACATCTCAGTCTCCCTATTATTTGGAGAAACAGGCCCTTTCCTTCCATTTACATTCTTCCTCATGCCAACCTGTAATTGTCTGCCCCCTCTACCTGTACTCTTTCTATTTGAGTCACAAAGCTCCACTTCCACAGCCTGACTTCCAGCCACAGAGGGGTCTAGTTTAGTGCCTGTTGTGGGCATTCCCCCTGGACGTGCCCTAAATTTTTGCACCGAAAGCATCGGATGGCCCTCGCCGGCCTTCTATGCCTATCTTGCATTTCAGCCATCTGGCGCTTCAGCTGTGCGACCTCTGCTCTGAGTTGCTCCACTTCGGCATTTCCTTCATGTGACCTGGGTGCCATTTCTTCGTCGGATGCGGTGACTGTGGCTATCCCAGCTCTTGCTGTTTGACCACTACCAGTCCATCTCAGAGCATCATCTCTTATGGACACAAATGATACTGCAGGCTCGTGCAGGACCCTGTCCTCCATCATTCTCCGCGTCAAGTCGTCCCTTAGACTGGCAACAAACTGGTCCCTTAGCACTGTTTCGTCAAGCTTGACACCATTGGCTTTCTCCTGCGCCCCTGCTGCCTGCTCAAATATCTCATGAAGCTTATGGGCAAACTCACGCACCGATTCCCTTGGCCCTTGGTACGCTGAATAAAATAGCGCCATTAGTTCTTGGGTGCTCCTTGATTCCCCATACACCCTGAGTATGGCCTGAAGCATTGCCTCCGGGTCATTGTCTCTTACTTGTATCCGCAGCTCCCTGCGGACAACTGGGGTTACACTGTTGAGGATCACATCGGCTTGGTCCTCCTTACTCATGTAGCCGGACCTCCATGCAGCTCTAACCTCCCTTGCATAGTCCTCCGCATTTGGCCCTGTGCGTTCTCCAAAAGTTCTCACTTTCTTGTGGGTGGGCACCATTATGCACCGCATGTGTTCTGGCTGGGGCAGTGGACCTGCTACTGATCCCTCACTTTGCACCACTGATGCACCGACCACTTGTGTTGGATCTACATCCTCGTGCTCCCCTCTGCTCGTAGCACGTGTGCTCCTCGCGGCCATCTTGCTGCCGGACCGCACTGCTGGGTGTTTACAATATTTGTTCGTTTGCTGTCTGCTCAGTGTCACTGTCTGCCTATCCTGCCGACGACGCCAATTGTGATAGGGTGGGCGAGATGATGATGATGATGATTATATTGCAATATGTTTGATCACTCTCTTGTCACACTCGCAACGACCTGAACAACAATAAAACTCTTGATTCTAGAGGCAGGGGCTGTATTTATTTTTACAACCCATTCAGGGACTAAGCAAACATTAAACAAATAAACTAGCGAACATAACAAAACAAAACACCCAGCATGTGCCCGATTGCTAATTGTGCTCAAGGCATTTACAGCTTGGCTCTGTGTGTCTTACTTCGTCTGTTCTCTCTGGGCGGCTGATCTTCAAATAGGCTGGTTTGATGCTCGTTATTTCTTTATATAAACCGCTAAGCCTAAACACTCAACTTAGTCCGCGCTGCGCGGATTAATTTAGCCGCATAAACAACACTCGCGATTTTCGCTTTAGAAGGCCCAAAAACAGAAATATACACAACTATTTCTAGAGCAAAAACACAATTCTACACCACAACTTAATTTTTAGGCATTATTATGGCCTTAGTAATATATCTTCTTGAAGACATTTTTACATCCCAGCATGCTTCTCGCACATCGAAAATACATGGGCGATAAATCTGCCCAAAAACAGGAAGGGGGCGGGCGTCTCCTTTTCGGCCACATCACAGTATTATGTTCGTTGGTTTATTTGTTTAATGTTTGCTCCAGTGTGCTCTTAGTCACTGAATGGGTTGTAAAAAAAAATACAGCCCCGGCCTCAGAATTAAGAGTTTTATTGTTGTTCGGGTCGGTGCGAGTGTAAAAAGAGAGTGATCAAATATCACATCATTATCATCATCATCTCGCCCAATATATATATATATATATATATATATATATATATATATATATATATATATATATATATATATATATATATATATATATATATATATATATATATATATATATATATATATATGAATTTAATGACAATTAATAGCGTCATGCGAAGTTTCTCTCCTCTCTTGATTCTAGGGAACTATTTCGACTGGGCCCGCCGATCAAAGCTCTATTACTGTGATAAAGTTCACTCCGTCTTAACCCTCCCTCTCAAATTTCACCCCCTTCCTAAATCTATAAAACGCATTTTACAAGTTATAAACCTCATTAGATTTTTAAAAATTGCAAAGGGGCAATATATATAACTTACAATAAACATTGGCAAATGTGTGACTTTTTCTGCTAGCATATTTGGAAAAAAGCGGTACAAATCCCCTACTAAAATCATTTACCCACCCCATCCTATTAATTATTGACGATTGTTGCAAAAATGAAACTAACGATAGACAAACAATCGAGTAATAAGTTTTAGCATCGGACTAAGACTATCGCGTTTTTCAAAAACTGCAAACGATCGACGCAGATGCGAATGTATAAACACAAGCGTTGAATTCACTTTTGGAAAAACACACACACACTGCAGCCCGCGTTTCCTGCCTCTAGTTTTTTTTTTCTGACGAAATCCGAAAAAGCGTGCAAAACCAAACTTGTTAACGCCTTGCTTGGTCTTCAAAGGACAGAGAGCAGGGACAAGGGGGAGAAAAGAAAAAAATATCTCGCTTACTTGTAAATTTGAAATTGACACTAGGGGGCAGGGCTGCTAGTGGCAAAAGTGAATTTTAGGAAATGGCTTTCTGTATAAACTACAACTAAGATCTTGGAAGATAGAATAAATATTATTGAATATAATATCCTTCATATTCCTTTATAATAACTTAGATGAACCTTAGAAGACTTATTTCATTAATATGGTGGTACAGTTAAAAAAAACCATAAATAACGAAAAAAATATAAAGATGCAAATAATGATAAAGAAGTGCATAAAACTTATCTAGAAATGTAGAGGATAATGGTCTGAGTAAGAACCACTTTCTGTCTTTAAAATCGCTCCATAACTAACAGAGATATGGTAGAAAATAAAAATTGTGACAGACTGACAGACGCATAAATAACTCAGGTTTGAAAATCTTCGGCAAAGTCAAATATTTTTGACTTGATTTGATTGGCCACCCCACTAGTTAGGAAAAGGGGGAGGTAAAAGCTGCAGATTTGCCAGCCAACGCGAACATATTACTATCTAGTGAGAGTAAAAGCAGAATCGCAAACGTATTGATAAACACCTACAAAATGTTTGGGATTTTCAAAAAAGAGTCAAATATTTGACGTGTTGTTCCATTGGCTGGCAGAATTGATAATAGCAAAAGAATACAAGGCTAGTAGGCCATTTGATAATAAAAGTTTGACACAGTAAAGATGAGAACAGAGGTGAAGCTTCTGAAAAGAAATTCTTTAGTCTGGACGAAGGCAGATCTGAAGTGTGCCATTATTTGCCAGTCATCTTTTACTTGTGTAAATAAATTCATTGAATTGCGGTAAGAGAAATGATTTATTAATATTATTATAAATGTGTAGAGGCTAACCCAGAGCGGGGCCCACACAAATTTTATGTTGTGCGACTTAGCCATTGTGGAAGCTTATGACATCCTAGGGAGCAATACATGCCTGAAGCAGATTATAAAGACATGGAAGTAAATTGTATTTGAATAATTAACTATTGTCATAATTAACTATTATAATAATAAGACCAGGAACTACTGGCAGTCTTATGCAGGCCCCAGTGTTCAATGAACACCTGAAAACATGCCTAGGATGCTTACAAAATAAATCATAAGAAGAAGATGGTATACTCCATCTGTGTGTGTATGGAAGCAAATTAAGGTTTAAATACCAGTGGCGTAGCAGCCATATGGAAGCAGAATGTAATCACAGTGTAAAGTGAAGTCAAATAAATTCGGGGCTGGTGCACTTGGTTGCACACGAGGCTGACCCCATATTGTTAAATGTGGTTAGGTGTGGAAATTATAAGCCAGCATATAAAAGGGCGGGGATGTACTTTTGTTGCAGGGTTTCATTGCCTTTTTACAAGCTATAACAAGAGACCTACTGAGACTTTATCTGAGGAAAGTGAAGGCTTCAGCAGAGCTGTTACTGCACGTGTTAGCCAGAGAAAGACTTCTGGGCTGACTTTGTCATAATTTCCGGTATTCTACAGCTGAACTCAAAAAAAAAGTGAACGTATCTTAAGGGCATTCTGTCAACTCATCAACGTGCAAAGTTTTCCAAAAACTTTATCCACATTTTAGCGGGAATGATGTAAACAACAGCCCCGCACAGGATTGATTTTCACCAATTAGACCGTACTATACTATCATGTGAATACATCACCAAAGACAGTCCTGTTATTTGATCTGGACAGAAAATTCTCTTTATTTATTTCGTTTACGTAAACCACATTTTGTTCAGTTAAATATTCCTGTCCCAAAAGAACTGAGGTACAGGAAAATAAAATTGTAAATTAAGTTGATAACTAAAACTACTGTCTTACTTAAATTCATTGTATTGAATTACAGTTGTGTTCAAGTTATTATCACAACACCATACATCCATTACCCTAGACACGTAGCCATACAACATAATAAAATCAAAATAATTCGCAGAGTGAGATCGTAGGGTGGTAGCAGTTAGGTACCCTGAGAACATCAACTATTAGACTCAGGGACCTTCATAGCTGACCTCACTCTGTAGACAATTAATAATTAACATAGTAACATCAAAACCCACCACAATTACCCACTATCTACCGCTAGACTTTCCCCGTATCTCTTCGTCCGGCAGAGATTTCCAACCCTCTTAGACCAGTTCGCGTCAATGTGTCAACCGGAGATGTAAACTCTGCTACGTTCTTAGAGACTACAACAGCCTTTGATAAATTGCCCGCTTGCCGTTTCTCTGGCGACGCCTTCTTGACAGGATGACAGAAGGAGGTAGAGAAATAGACTGATTTTTAATGGCTCGAGAAATAGACAGTAGGGGTGGCTAAACAAAAATTAAGACAAAGCGATGTCCTGTTTGCCCGCATGATAACTATTGCATACTAATTAGCACGCGTAGGGATTCCACTTGTGATCCACGTTGGCGATTTAATTTCAACGTAAATTCAGGGCCCCCGGTGCTATTCAAGGGTACTATTATTATCGTCCGACAATTCAGGGCAGCTATATTTTCATCCGTCACAAAATTGATACAACAAAGTTCACACTACATGCGAAAGGGAATATGTTATTTTGATGGCCAGGTCAGACTATGAACATATTACCCTCTTCTGGTCATCATTCACTAAACATTTTTTTTAACCTTCTAGAAATGCTATCCTACTTGAGAGGTAACAGATAAAGGTATTCCCATATTAGACCCTGCCGAAATATTAGATACTCCACCAGTGGCGTACTAAAGTGTGCGAAATGGGGAGGTCCGCCCCAGGTGACACCTTGGAGTGGGGTGCCATCGGACACTATTACGAAAGCAGTTACTGTTAAATATATACTTGCCAGTGTGTTTCTTTATGGAAAGGTGGGGGGGGGGGGGGAGGTACCAAAGGTAGGATCCGCCCCCAGGTGCCTAATACTTTAATCTCGCTCTTGTACTTCGCTATATTAGGTCACGCTTTACTAATAAGTAAAACAGCCATAGTTGTGGTCCTGAATTTTACTCATATTAACTCATTAAGTTTTTATAGGAGGTCCCGTATGCACGTTGTGCACGTTACAAATCCCACGGCAGTTGGAAATCGTAAAGAGTAGGCCATAAGGCCGCTGCCCTGGCAAAATTTAAAAATAAGAAATCTACCCACTAAATATATTTATAGAATGTGTGATTCTTATATACATACATTGGGATTCTCGCCGGTGCTACGGAGTTAGTGCACTGTGCTGAGATCCTCATTGTGTGATCTAAAGGAGGAGATCGGAGCACTGATGGATTTGTCCGTGTGCAATGAAGATAGTCCTTTAAACCAAACTATACAGTCTCCTTTTTGTTACAACCTCTGAAAGTCTAAAATAACATAGTGTAGTAAGGTTGAGGGAGATGAGGGGCTGTATGAAGAAAAAATAATCGAATCATCTTAATCATCTTTTCCGATTTTGTTCTCATATTCATCCACCCTTAATAGAGTAAGAATTATTCGTGGCGAGGTTCGTTTCGGTCATTGTGGAATGTAAAGTGACCTTTTACTAAGGTGTGTCACGGAAAGTGGACGCTTTTTAACTAAATTGAAATCCAATGGATAGTTTTGTCTTTTCAAATTTTGGAGTAACAAAATAGATTATTTTGTTACATATTTTTTTTTCTTACTATACTTTGGCAACATGCAAAATGTGTAGTTCAAATCAGAGTTGTTCACTAACTGACATTTAACCCGTGTTATTGCGTTTGCTGATTGGCTCAATCGCTATTTCAAAGTCCTCAGGTCAGTACTATAAAGTAGGTCGATCTGACTGTTATGTTCTGTGAAAGAAAAAGTGAAAAAGAAGAAAGAAAGGAAAACGAAAAGGAAAAAATGAACCAAAAAAAAAACCACGTCTTGTGCTTCAGTGGCAGAAGTCAATTTGAGGACTATTAATTTAAACGAAATGCCGCCATTTTCTAAACACGGACACTAACTTTAAACTTTTGCCTGAAGATTTCTCATTTCTTCTGTACCTTTCGATACAAAAATTTGAAAGTGTCACATTCGGAATTTCTGTTTTCGTTTAACGAGAATACGTACTAGAAGATGTCGTTAGCACGGATGATTGAGCCGTCAAAAGCTGTCCAAACATTTTTGTTCCAATCTTGTTGTGAACCTGCCAGCTGTAAACAGAAGCTACTCGCAACAATGCTTCCAGTTTCAATTAAGGGAGAGAGAGAGAGAGAGAGAGAGAGAGAGAGAGAGAGAGAGAGAGAGAGAGAGAGAATAAAGAAAGAAAGACAGACAAACAGACAGACAGTGAAGAAGCTACTCACAACAGTGTGTTCAAATGTACTGTGACATATTCAACTTGAGAGCGAGAGAGAGAGGGGGAGAGAGAGAAAATAAAGAAAGAAAGAGACAGACAGACATACAGAAAGACAGTGAAGAAGCTAGTCACAACAGTGTTTTCAAATGTACTGTGACATATTCAAATGAGAGAGAGAGAGAGAGAGAGAGAGAGAGAGAGAGAGAGTTGCGCACACCAACGCATATACATGTACTGCACACTTTTCAGCTGACAAAGAAAGAGAGAGCGAGAGAGAGCGACAGAGAGATATATATATAGAGAGAGAGAGAAAGAGAGCGACCGATAAAGAGAGAGAGAGAGAGAGAGAGAGAGAAAGAGAGAAAAGAAGCTGCTCGCAACAATGTAGGCCTTCTCAAATATATTGTGGCATTATCAACTAATCGTGAGAGAGCGAAAGAGAGAGAGAGAGAGAGAGAGAGAGAGAGCGCGCGCGCGTGACAGCAACAGAGAAAGAGAGAGAGAGAGAGCGACAAAGAAAGAGAGAGAGAGAAAGAGAGAAACTCACAAACATCTTTCTACGTTTATCTGCCTGCCTACCTGTTCACCAAGTTACCTACCTAGTCTGTCTACCTGTCTGTCATAAAATGTTTCTATCTGTGTCTGTTACACTGATGGGAGTGAACATGTGAAAAACAATAAACAATACGTTCAACATTCACAGTTTATCAGCTCAGAGTTAGAAAGATATCATTTGGTTTATTCATGTACCCTTCAGCTTCCCCCCCTCCACCCCCCAATAGAGCACAGACCTTCAGTAAAAACACGCCAAACCTTTATGTCCTGTGCCATTCGTCTTCCCTAGATCTTCCCTTGTTTTCTGTATTCCCCCTTCATGTCTATGCTTAATTCCCTTTCTCCGTGAGTTTTGGGTTCTTCCCCCTTTTCTCTTACCCCCAAGGTTTCCAGAACAAGGACTGCCTTTTAATGCTATCAGATGGTTTCTCTCGATGGATGGTCTATCCTACATCATCATCTTGTCCTCACATCTTGTTCCACTGGCAACTATCTAGTTCTAGTCATCAGTTCCGCATGGGTGATCTTATCATACCACTCAGTCCTATTCTAAGCAAGCCCTCGGCAGGGAGGATAGTGTGATTCGTTTCCGTAGCTAGGCTGTTCGGAAGGTCCTGGGTTCGATTCTCCGGTAGGCCACTCCCTTCTGTTGCTTTTCTGTTGTCTAATTTTCTACTTCTTTATTTCTCACGAGTGGCTGAAACATACCTTTGTGTGTGTAATAGTTATTTATTTCCTCATTTATGAAAGTCGGTAGCTTTCTGGTTGTCATTTTTATAAATGTGAATGCGCTCGAAATTTTTGACATGTCATATATAACGGCAGATAACAAACAAACAAAAAGCAGCGTTCACTGAAAAAAATCATGTGTACAGATAATAAATTACAAGGGCGTCTAAAGAAGGAAGAAATGGCAAAATGGAAATGTATGAAAAAAAAAAAAAAAAAAAATTATGAAGTAAGAACAAGGGACAAAGTTTGTCGAGGATAGAAATAAATGGAGACGGTATGAGTTCGTAGCGAAGAACTATTAAAATCCACGAGGAACGAAAGAGAATAAAATGGAAAAGGATGATTATCAAATGACAAGAGGTAGATAATGAACAGAAACATACAGACGTACTAAGCTTCGCACTGCACAGGCTGCACGCCTTCTCTCACAGAGAACAGTAAACATGCTACAGATAAAGGGAATATATAACACATTCTAAATATTAGTGCTTTTATCCCACTGTCTATTTTATGCCTTGATACGTGAGTGAAGTTGAAAGCTCCAACCAAGGTGGAGTGGGTTAAATTCTCTGCACAAGACAACAAGAGGCTGACGCTTGGGAGTCACGACCCAAGTTGGCCCGCTCTCCTTTGAGTGTAAAGGAGATTAAGGGGCTGAAGCACTTTATGGACGGAGGGACAACGTCTGATGATCAGATTTCGTTCGGTTATATCGCTCTGTATAGGGTTTCCTATCATCTCTTGCCTGTCGTTTAACTATGCGAAATATTACATTATTTTGTTAATGAAGCTGTAGTTCATACGTCTGTTAACAGACAAACAGGCCATACTGTTATTTTCGTTAAACTGTATGTTTAACAAATGTTGTTTGAACTTACTCATTTAACAAACAACTCACTGCTAATCATTCCGTGAATGATTGAACTGCCAAATAAATTACTAGGACGTGGATAATGCGAATTGCAGGTGAGCAGAGCGAATGGGACCTCCATCCGTGTTACGGTTTGATACCGTCAAGTGACGTAATCGCTGTTGGTTTTGACCTCTTGATTAGGAAGACAGATGGTCTGCAAGCAGCCAGCAATGATAAGCCCATTAACCGCGCATGTCGTGGCAATCTTGTAGTAATCTAATGGCTATCGTGATGGAACATGAGTAGTGAGTGTCAAGTTTTTTTTCCCCTTATACAGCCTGTGTTCGCTAAATACTGAGGAGGAACGGGCAGCGTTGGTGTAGCAGATAGATACTATTAGTCCTTTTCAGGACAAGTCCTTTTCAGGGTTTCATAATGTTAGCAGATAGGTACTATTAGTCCTTTTCAGGACAAGTCCTATTCAGGGTTTCATAATGTTAGCAGATAGGTACTACATGTATTAGTCCTTTTCAGGACAACTGCTTTTCAGGGTTTCATAATGTTTGCAGATAGGTACTATTAGTTCTTTTCAGGACAAGTCCTTTTCAGGGTTTCATAATGTTAGCAGATAGGTACTATTAGTCCTTTTCAGGACAAGTCCTTTTCAGGGTTTCATAATGTTTGCAGATAGGTACTATTAGTCCTTTTCAGGACAAGTCCTTTTCAGGGTTTCATAATGTTTGCAGATAGGTACTATTAGTTCTTTTCAGGACAAGTCCTATTCAGGGTTTCATAATGTTAGCAGATAGGTACTACATGTATTAGTCCTTTTCAGGACAACTCCTTTTCAGGGTTTCATAATGTTTGCAGATAGGTACTATTAGTTCTTTTCAGGACAAGTCCTTTTCAGGGTTTCATAATGTTAGCAGATAGGTACTATTAGTCCTTTTCAGGACAAGTCCTTTTTAGGGTTTCATAATGTTAGCAGATAGGTACTATTAGTCCTTTTCAGGACAAGTCCTATTCAGGGTTTCATAATGTTAGCAGATAGGTACTATTAGTCCTTTTCAGAACAAGTCCTTTTCAGGGTTTCATAATGTTAGTGTTGCGAGAAAGAGTTCTGTGTTATTATTTGAATAATAACTGCAGAATAAAGCTTATCGTGCTGGAAACGTGAATGTCGTAGGCTTAGTAGATGGATTCATTCAACACAAACTGGCGCGCCATACATTGAGATCATTTCAACATAGTCGACGATAATGCGCTTCAGGTCAAGTCCAACGAAACATTTATTGGTTTTCAAAAAAACATGTAGCAATAATAATCATATGTTGCATTCAGACGTCCAGAGTCCGTCGATTGTAGAAGCATATAATATAGCATAAAATGGAGGAATAAGTCTACATCTCAATTCTGGCCGTTATGACTGGAGGTCAGTTCGGACACGACGTGACCCAAGTTCTGCGGCATCATTAATTACTGACATCATTAAGAAAATTCTTCAATAAACTGGTTACTGTACTTCTCTGTTAAGACATAAACCGTTATGGCCAATAATAGTTTAGTGGCGTTCTCTCAAACATAGACACTTGAAATAAAGTCTCCGCGGATCAGGAGCATGAAAATAGACGTCTTCACTAGTCGACGTACAATAAAGAAAGGCACAGAAAATTAGCCGTTGGGCTACAATAGCAGACGACGCATACGTCATATAGTTATCAATTACGTAATAATATCGCTGCGTTCAATACAAGTGCTTTGACGCACAAAAACTAGCTAATGCAGACAGCTGTATCTCCAATAAAGAACGGGCATACGCCTGTGTACAAAAGCATACACAACAGCTAGCAAATAGATACTATTAGTCCTTTGCAGGACAAGTCCTTTTCAGGGTAAGTCCTTTTCATGGCTGTATTATACTAGCAAATATATACCATTAGCTCTTTTACAGGGTAAGTCATTTTCAGGGCATCATTATGCAAGCCGATGGATACTTTTTAGTCCTATTATTAGTAAGTGACGCTGTACTCCAGTTAACAGAGTTCACATACTTTTTGAATGGCAAATTGCGCTCTGATGTAACCAACGGACTTAAGTCTATGTTGATAGAAATGTGTATCGCCACAAGTAGGCAAACAACCAACCCCCCCCCCCCCCCCCCCCCCCCCCCCCCCCCCCCAATGAAAAATAATACATTCAACAGCGTGTGATGGAGACGTGAATTAGTTTATCTGTTACGTCCACCCCACATTTTTAATTGCATCAATCTGGTTTTATTTATATGTAACCGATTTCTGTTCTTCTCCGATTGTTTAGCAAGAACACGACTGCTGGAAGCAATCAACATTGTCAAAAGTTGCAACGTTTACAACAACTCGCAAATGACGTATGTCAAGAAGACGAAATTCTAGAATGTTGAATATACCCACGTGTCCTTTGTGTCGGATGTGGTCGTCAACACGAGAAGATTGAATAAGACAGCGAAAATTAGCGAATAATATCGACCTGTCTACGTGTGTTTGTGTGTTTTACCGCGCGCTTATAATCATTCACGTATCTTAGCAAATGTTTGTAGACATAATTGTCGTCTGCTTGTCGGTCTCGCGTATCCCACTTGGCCTT
The DNA here is from genome assembly GCA_024509875.1 of Oreohelix idahoensis. NCBI lineage: Eukaryota > Metazoa > Mollusca > Gastropoda > Stylommatophora > Oreohelicidae > Oreohelix > Oreohelix idahoensis. The sequence goes on along the minus strand of JAMPIV010018856.1, from coordinate 423,609 downwards.
ATTTCCCAGACACCAACAATTGGTGAATCACTGTATTGTGCTGCGTACCCAGACATACACAACAAAGGTCTCAATGATCAGCTAGATTACATTGTCCGCTGGGTTCAAGTCTCCAGCGCAAAACGAGATTTGTTGTCCTTCTAGGCTGGCCAGTGTCCACCGATAACACTGACAGGTCGTATGGAAGTGTAAGATCTTCGCTGAAAGGAGTTTTGAAAATACTCCACAAACATTTCCGTCAGGCAGTATTTTATTTTGACGTGAAAGTACAGCTTTCTAGTATAACTGTCCCGAAAAGTTAATAAAACACTATATTACAAAAACTAAAGCTAACATATAAAAAACAAATAAGGATTTGAGCCAGTAGTCCAAACTGGTGAAAGACTCGCCCCAGATACATGCAGATTAACCAAATAAACCATCCAGTGAAAATTAAAAACATACTAACTTAGAAAATAGCATATTTTGGATTTTAAAAAAAAAAAACCATGTTGAACTACAACTACAAAAGGAAAAATACCGACTAGAGATAATATAGTATAAAATAAATACAAACAAAAACATATTACAATAAAGGAAACACGTCCTGATATAACCAACAACTCCATGTACATGGTAGATGGTTGAAAGGGGCGTGCTACAAATAAAAGTAGCAAACACATTAATAAAAAAATAAAAAAAAATCAGGAAGGAAGCAAATAACGATGTCTTTATTAAGAGCTTCACTTCATCTGGGAGAAATGAAATTGATTTTTCAGTGGGGTTATTGAAAATTCATAATTGCTTTTCTTTTCGCTCCTTATGGAACACATAGCATGCACCATGCATTGACTTTCTTTTGCAGCGGGGGCCTCTGTAGCAATTAGTTTTACACGATGATGTTGCCATTCTCATGCATAGCCTCACATGAGCGGCCTTGTACGATGAGGGAGAACCAGCCCTTGTCTATCTTTGTATCAATCAGAAACACCCAGGAACTATACAGGGCATGATTAATAATTAAAAGTGTAACGGTAAGGTAGTCCTATATCAGATTTTGCCGTAGGGGAGTGAAGTGTTATAGACTTCACTATACTAGGCCCAGCTTTATGACACGGGGCGCCCAGTTTCCTTCCTCGAGCAGAGTCAGGTAAACTCATTTACAGCTAGGTAGACTGGAGCGTGACGCTACCAGGTTTGACCTGAGAACGCGAACCCGGTTACTTTGCCGCTGAGAGGCCAGCGCTCTAGACTCATAGCCAATCGGACACTATGTTAGTTCTTCTTCTTCTTCTTCTGCGTTCAGTTTGTAGTCATGCTAAATCTGCAGGCCTGTCGCCAGGACGAAGTCCACAGTCTTTACCAGGTCGGCGCGGCAGCCCCATAGCTTCTGCTGGAGCTCAGCACCCCTTGGCCAGGTCGCATGTCGCGGTTCATCGTGGGTTGGACAGTTCTGGAGAATGTGTTCTGGGGTCTGGATTCATGTTCCGCATGGGCATTCATTTGTGTGGGATATCTTGAGGCGATAGAGATGTCCTAGTAATCTGCAGTGGCCGGTTCTCAGGCGGAACATTGTGGTCTGTTGGTATCTGTTTAGATGGTGTATTGGGTCATCTCTGCTGTACATATCCCCTTCCTCCTTCCACTGATTTTTGTACTTGTTGTGGATTATGGTTTTTGCTTCCCAGTAATTAATGTTATACTTATTGGAAAATAATGAAAGGCGGATATATCTGAAATAGTTGACGAACAACGGAGGGGAGAAATCTGGAACAATCCTAAACATATTTGGTGAGCTGAGATGGTTGAAGTTTGATAGGTCTCATTAAAAAAAAAGGTAAAGGTGGTCAATAAATACTGCAATGGGGGAGTGACGTGTTAGAGGATTCACCAGACTAGGTCCAGCTTTTTTATGAGGTGGGATGACCAGTTGCCTTCCTAGCTGCCTTTGCCTTCCCTAACTCAACAGCAGAGTCACAAACCCATTTACAGCTGAATGTGCATGAGTATTACGCCACCATGTTTCGATCCTGAAACTTAGAAACTGTGCCGCGAAAGGAAAGCTCTCAAACCGTTGAACTAATCGGGTGCTCATGTCTCATTAACTGATGTAGAAACGTAGACATGCGGGTTTCGCCATTTAAATCGGCTACTGCCAATGACTAACCCAGCGAAGTCATTAGTCGCATAGGAAGTACTAAATTTGGCATTTCTTGGGGTTGTTGCCGGCAGTTCTGACGACGTTGTCAATGTTTATACGCTGCTGATAATATTGCCAGGTGTTGTGGCTAAATCAACTGTCATCATGTATTCAGCTTTCACATTGACTTTCCCATTGATCAGATGAATATGTTTCTCCGGCGGTCTAATTTTCCATAAACATTTGTCGGTCGTGCAGACCAAAAATTGGATTTCCATACAATCAACACCTTTAAAAAAAAAAAAAATCAATCAATCAATATATAATATTGTTTTCGGTTATGCCCCCTTTCCACCTTTCATTGCCGTATTTAAAAAAAAAAATTCATTAAGGTCAATGAACGTGAAATGAAATCCATTGGATCACAACACTATTGAATTGTTGACATAGTTTGTGGAGCACTATTCTGAGGTCATCCACGTCTGTATTATTTTGGCTTTTCAACGTTGCAATTACTGACTGTGTATCGGTAAAGAAAGTAACTTGCCTCTCTGTTCTTTCCTCTGTCATTATACAGTAATCGCTGCTACAGTTTTCAAGGCCTCTGCTCTTGAAGTTACTTGAGAATTGTCCTGTTGCCACTCACAGTTTTTTTGTGTGCACCGGTGTTTAAGGTCAGATTGACACCTCCACCTCCATTTTATGTTGCATTTGTTGCTGATCCATCTGTGTATGCATGGTCCAGGTGTTGCGCGGGTAATGTTTCTCTTTGTATTATTCGATATATTGTAATATTTTTCCATTTTCTGAAACGTCTGTATATCAACCAGTCAATCAATCAGTGATCCACCCTATCTATCAACCACTCAATCAATCAGTCATCCAACTTATCTATCAACCAATCAATCAATCAATCATCCAACCTGTCTGTCAATCATTTAATCAGTCAGTCATCCAACCTATCTATCAACCAATCAATCAATCATCCAACCTGTCTGTCAATCAGTTAATCAGTCAGTCATCCACCCTATCTATCAACCACTCAATCAATCAGTCATCCAACCTATCTATCTATCAACCAATCAATCAATCATCCAACCTGTCTGTCAATCAGTTAATCAGTCATCCAACCTATCTATCAACCATTCAACTAATATCCTTTAGCTGCCCAAGGAGTATATCACTTCATCAAAGACATGCCAAGTATTTGTGTCCCGTGCCATCTGCTCAAATTCTGCTATGTATTTCTCATCATTTTTATTTCTGTCTCTAGTTCTCTTCTCCGTGTGTTCTTCAGGTATGCCTCTACTTCTATTGCCTTGGGAATTTCAGAGCAAGGACTGCCTGGTAATACCATCAACAGTTGACCTCAGTATGTGTACAATCCATCATTAAATTTAAATACATGTACTTTGGAGAACATGTCTCGTCTCCTAAAATGTTTTTAACATTGTTTCAAATTCGATGAAAATTATTTTGAAGTGTTTTGAATACAACAATGATATTGTTTTATATCGAGTAAAGTGCTGACACCAGGACATGCGGCTAAAATCAATTGGGCGTATCTGAAGGCTCTTGTGGAAAAATATTGTACCCTATCGTAGTACAATATAAAGCTCTTGGGGTAGAAAGAATTAACCCTTTTCGCTCCAGATTACCACATGGCTGCCCCTGCAGATCTTCATATATTACATGCTTACTTAACCCTTTTCACTCCAGCATACCATGGTGCCATCATTACTGCTTCTCATATTGGCAAGCTTGCTTAACCCTCTTCTTTCTAGCATATCACTTTCACAGCAACACCTGATATATGACACGCTTGTTTAACCTTCCTCGTTTCAGCATATGTATGATAGAGTCGCCACTGCTGCTTCTCATATATGACATGCTTATTCAACCCCCTCCTCGTTCTAGCATATGATAGGGTTGATGATGATGAGTTGGTGGGTGGAGATCGGGCACTCAACATCTGATCATTGTTGCCTTTTTTCTTTCCATCTTGGTCTACCCTGTTCAACCTGAAAGTTGGTTATAATTGGGGTATTTAGTGTCATTTTATTTATTAATTTTGTATTCAATTTAAATAACTGTTGTCTTTTGCAGTTGCTGATTTTTATTTATATTAGTATTTGTCAATTTTATTTTCTCTTTTGTATTGTTTCTAGATAACTATTGTCCTTTACACTTGGTTTTAGTTTGTATTAGTATTTGTTCTTTTTGAGTTGTTGTCCCTTTTTTTTAATACCTTGTCTTTCCTTGTCCTATGAGTAGTTATTTTTTTGTTAATGCTTTGTTAGTTCTTGCTGCTTAATTTCTATTTAGTTGGATGGTTTTCCTGAAGTTCTAACCTTATATTTTTTCCTTTGTTTTATGTATATATCTTTTAAGTATTGATTGGGCATCTCTTGGGGCATCTATACTTAAAACCTTATCACCTGTTAAGTCTATATTGTGATTTCTATAGTAAGTTTTTAATTCAAGCCTTTGTTGTTCATACTTTTTACAGTGGATCAGGTAGTGGTCTATGTCATTCTCTTCCTGACATTCTTGGCAGTGTGGTTCTTCTACCATGAAGTATGCTGCACCGAGTCGGAGACGCCACAGTTTTTTTGTTCGATGGTATCTTTAATTCTTCTCTGACCTGGCATGTTCTCGTTGGTTCTTTCAGCAGTTTGAACGCGTGTCTGCCTTTTCTACTTTTCTTCCATGTTGTCTTCCATTCCTCGTTTATAGTTTCCTTCACTTGGCTCTTGATCTCTGACCTTCCCAGTCCTGCTTTTATATTGTTTCTACTTGTTCTTCCCTTCTTGGCGTTCTGGTCTGCCAACTCGTTGCCAGCTATACCTATGTGTGCTGGAACCCACACTAGCCTCACACTACATCCTCTGTTCCCTAGTGATGTATTAATTACTAGAATTTCTTCCTTTATGTCTGGCCGGCTACATTTACCAGGGTGTTCTAGTGCTTGTAGTGATGATAGTGAGTCTGTAAATATCGTAACAGCTTCTGGTGGGTTATCTTCGATTATTTCTAGACTTTTAAGAATTGCTACCATCTCTGCAGAAAAATCGATGCCCCTTCCGTTACACTGTAGCTCTTTTTTATTCCCCATTGTGGTATTACAACTCCAGCACCTAGTTGCCCACTATCACCCTTGGATCCATCAGTGTAGACGGCCAGACTTTGTTTAGTTAGTTGCCCTATGAACTTTCTACTTATCATTTTGGCTTCCTTTTCTTCTATGTTTTGTTTGATCTTTTCAGTAAGTGAGTAGTCTATGATTGGTATTTTTAGTTCCCATGGTGGTATTTTGCTTCTGTATTTATTACTATTTTCAATTGTGTTTGATAGTTCTTTGAACTGCATTAGGTCTTCTATAGTTCTCCACCCTGTTGGATATCTATCTTTATCTAAGGGGACGTCCCATACACTTGGTTGGTTTTTGACAAATGCTTTATGTGCTGGGTGGGTCACTTCTTGTGCTACTTTACTCCAATAATTTAATCTCAGTTCTTTCCGTCTTAGACCAAGGGGAGGTATGCCGAGAGCTACTTCTAGAACTTCTACTGGTGTCGATATAAATGCACCTGTAATGGTTCTCATGGCTGCATTTTGAATCCTGTCCAGTTTTGCTTTGTTAGAAGCTGCAGCTGAGTCATAGACTATGCTGGCATAATCCAGTTTCCCCCTGATGAAAGACTTGTAGAACATAAGCATTATTTTATTGCTGGCCCCCCATCCATTACCTTTTACAATCCTTAGTATATTTAGGAGTCCCCTACAGCTTTCTACCAAATTGTCTATATGTTTATTATAATTTAGTTGTTTATCTAAAGTTATGCCCAGAAATCTTGTTGTTGAGGAGGTACATATTTTCTGTCCTTTAATGGTTATATTGATTTTGTTATTTTTTTAAAATTTCCTTTGCTGAAAATCATACCTACTGTTTTGTTTACATTAATTTGGAAGCCCCAACTTTTCATCCACTCTGAAACTTTGTCTATTTGATTTTGAAGTTTTTTGTAAACATGGTCCAAGTTTTTTCCAGATCGCCAAATGGCACAGTCATCTGCAAATTGTGATACTGCATTCTTTATGTCATTAAATTCATCTGCTAAATCATTTACAGCTATAGTGAAAATTGAAGGAGAGATCACTGATCCTTGAGGAATCCCATTCTGTTGTTCATATACTTCTGACTTATCATTATTCACCTGTACAGCAAAATACCTGTCCTGTAAAAAGTTTTCTAGATACCTATAGGTTTTACCAGTAATGCCAATCTTTTTCATTTTGTAAAGAGCTCCATCTCGCCAGCATTCATCATATGCTCTAGCTACATCTAGAAAGACTGCCACTGTTTTCTCTTTCCTCTTGAACCCTAGCTTTACATCATGTTCTAATCTTACAAGCTGGTCTACTGTACTCCTGTCTGCTCTAAACCCTGACTGGTTTGGGCTATATAACTGGTTTTTATCTAGGTAGAATTTAACTCTTTTATTCACAACAGTTTCCAGTATTTTACCTAGTTGTGATGTTAAGGAGATAGGCCTATATGAACTTACATCATGGGCTTCCTTATTGGGTTTTAGAATGGGTACTATCATAGCTACTTTCCATGCTTTTGGTATCTTTCCTAAGCTCCAGATTTTGTTATAAAGTGAAGTTATTATGTTTATAGTTCTTTTGGGTACTTTCTTAAGGATTTCATAACTAAGTATATCTTGTCCTGAGGCAGTATTAGATTTATCTTTTATTGCATTAGTTACTTCTTCCTCTGTTATATCAGCATCTAAATAGTTTGTTTCATCTATCTGGTCTGGTAGTTCTTTTAAAAACTGTATCCTAAGTCTTTCTCTTCTCTCATTTTCTTCCTGTCCAAGGCTACTTTTTGCACTGACTTTATAGAAATACTCGGCAAGGGCATTAGCTTTTTCTTTATCTGTTTCTGCTCTCTTTGGTAGTTTGATTGTTGGCATTATTGTTTTCTTATTGTTCCCTTTGATTGCCTTAAGCTTTTTCCATACTTCTCTAATTTGAGTGCTAGGTTTAAGTGACTGACAAAACTCCTTCCAGTTAGTTTCTTTGGCTTTGAATATTATTCTGTTAGATTCATTCCTAATAAGTTTATACTTATCATAGTTTTCTTCTGTTCTGTTATTTCTATATTTTTGTAAGGCCCTTTTTCTTCTCTCATGAATTTCTGTACAGCTTTTATTCCACCAGGCAACTGGTTCTTTATTCCATTGAGTTTCTCTTTTCTTATTAATGTTATTTATTGGTTTAAGGTGTTGTGGCATATTTTTATTTGGTATATACTTTATTGCTATTTTAAGAATTTCATTGGTCAGTGTTTCTGCCCACAAGTCAGTATCATCTGATTCCATGTCTTTATATTCCATCACCTCCAGCTCTGATTGGAAAGCTTCCCAGTTTGCTTTTTTATAGTTGAAGGTAGGTTTCTCTGGTTCTGGGTTTGGAATGACATTTTCATGCATGGTTATTACAATGGGCAGATGATCTGAGTTTGTGTCTTGTAACACTTCCCAATTTACATTCGCTAGGTTGTTAGTTGCTATACTTATGTCTATTGCTGAGTCTGCCCTTTTAGCTTATGGATTAATTCTAGTTGCAGATCCAGCATTTAGTATTAGTAGTTCATTGTTTTCTATGAAGTCAAGTAGGCATTTTCCTGCATTATCTGTATGTTGCCCACCCCAAGCAGAATGATGGGAATTAAAATCGCCTACTATGATTGTTTTGGGGCCTAGTCTGGTGCTTATGGCTAGTATTTCTTCCTCTTTAATTGTGCCATCTGTCGTGTGGTGAGTCACTGGGGCAACTACGACAGTAGTTTTTGCCAGGAATAGTCTATGAGATATTAGATATAAGGTCTATAGAAATTGGCTCGTTAAGAAAGAAAAAAAGACCTATTCGAGATAGGGACAAGAAGACAGGAATGCGAATGCTTTCCACTAGACAGTGTTTTCTAATAAATTATGGAAAGAGTTCTGTTTCCCCACGACCTTAGCTTCTGCCCTTAGATCCTGTAAAGAAAAAGCCCCCAACCTCATCTGAGTAGAGAAAGGTCCTATAGGTGAATATGTAACACCGACAGCACGAGTGATACATTAACAAACTCTTGATAATGATCAACTGATCGTTGGGTTTATTAATGAAATATCCACACATATAGGGTTAGTAATGGTTAGAACGTGATGATGGTGAAAGACGATTCACACAAAACACACAGATGAGATAATAAAATTACAGTTAATTAAGTAATAGTTAATTAAGGATGAACTGGTGTAGAGTGAAATGATGATGTGATATGATACGTGTTACCAAAATGGTGAGTACTCTACACAGTCCATGTGTCTCTAAATGCTTCTCCTAGATATGAGGATTCACATGTATGCATAAAATGTCCCAAGTTGTTATACGTTATGTCGAATGGGGTATCTCTAAGTCGAGGACGTTCTGATGAATACTGTTGTCGTACGGAGAACGCTGACGAGATATTTATGTATATTCCTTCACTGTTTGAGTATATCTCTGTAGTGTGGATCAACAGTTAATAGTTGTCATATGAACAAAAGGTCTGTGGTCTAATCTCCCGACGGTACTGGTCAGACTGGATATCTTCACGAAATGTTAGTGATATGTAGACTCATAATCTTGCGTATGTAGTCGTGATTCATATACTTTCGAGTCTGCTTCATAAAATGCGCTTAAGAGTGTGTTGCACGTGGTATAAATATGCGATTCCTCTTTTGAGCTCTTTTGCTTGACTTCAGATAATAATGATCTTTCGAGTGATTAGAGTTTATGATGACTCTATATTGAACTTGTGATAACGATGTATTGAACTTGTGATAACTCTGTATTGAACTTGTGAGCAAGCAGTATATGGTGACGAAAAATGCTGCGTCCACCTTATGACTTGTGGGTGAGACAATATTCCTTTTAAATTGAGGAATGAAAGATGTCCTATGGCGAATTCTGCTAGCCAAATGTCCGTTTTTGATAACTTATTTCTGGTTAGACGTCAGACACGTTGCGTGTAGACTCAGACTTCTGATGAACTGAAGACACACAAAAGTCTTCGTAAGTTTTTCACATTTAACATCACTGGTTGACTTTCATTTAAACTACTGCTCATTATTCATCTCCCTCTCTCTGAGTTCAATTCTAATGATGTTAAATATCTTGTGCATGAGAGTGTGTGCATATGGGAGACTGTGATGATGATAAAGGTGAAATATGAACTATTAATTACCTTCTATCATCCTATCATCTTCTATGAAAATCTTCTGATTTTATTAATCAGTTATGCCAAGAATTATTTGAAACTTTATCTTCCGCACATTTTAGCTGTGAGGTTAAAATAAACAAAATTAAGAAAATGTATTAATAAGTATAAGATCTACTAACCTTCTTTTCCCTTCGCAAAATCCTTTAAGAACACAATTAATCACGGAACTGAATTATCATCCACTCTAAATAAACACGTGTATTAGGCTATGCGTTTTTGGGTTTGATCTCTTTCTCACAAGGTAAAAACCTGGACTGCCTCACTCTAGTAGATTATGCGGTATTATATATTTCTGGAAGTCACCCTGCCCAAGCTGGGCGTCCAATGTGGTCAACCCACGCTTGTCTGAACCGCGGCCACGTTTTCCCCTGGCCAATCTGGGCGTCCAATGTGGTGTCACAGAAATTACAGTTTGATTAGGATGACCATATGTGTTTTTACCAGATTTATCACGATACAATGTGGGCTTCAAATGATAATGTCAGGCATGTGGACTCAATCAAAGGACTTTATTTCCCCCGATGAAAGAACAAATGTGGTTCTCTAGATACCGGTCGCGAGTAATCACAACAATGAAATAGCAAATGTGGATCGCAAATATGAGATGAGAGAGAGCAAATGTCGGAGAAAATACAGTATGAAGAATGTAGGAAAAGATGGAGCAATAAGGCCTTTGCGCTCGTTTATCACAATAGCCCCTCCTCAAGTGTGATGTCAATCGTACTCAGGAGAGCTTAGACTTCTTGCTCGGGATTCTTTAATCCTTTTCCTCATCTTCGTTTTTCTCTCCGGTTTCCACCCTTTCCTCTACTTGTCCGTGCTCTTCGTCCTGCCTCATAGGATGACGGCTTAAAAAATCCGCTCCTACGTTATGTTTTCCTTGGATATAGTCCACTTGGAACGTGTAAGGTTGTAGAACAAGCGACCACCTCATCAGTCTAGCATTCAAATTCTTTGAATTGGCGAGGAAGGTCAGAGGTTGGTGATCACTCTGGATTGTAAATTTCCTTCCGTACAGGTATGCTTGAAATTTTTGTATTCCCCAGACGAGGGACAAACATTCCTTTTCGATTGTGGAATAGTTTTATTCTGCTCGGTTTAACTTCCGACTCGCATATGCGACCGGAAATAGATTTGGGGGGCTTCTGTCATCTGGCTGTAGTAATGTAGCCCCGATTCCAATGTTACTGGCATCTGTGCGCAAGATGAATTTTCTAGTTAAATCCGGAAGCCGTAAAATAGGTTTTGTGGTGAGTTTCTCTTTTAAGAGTGCATATGCATGTTCACATTCTGCTGACCATGTCACTTTATCTGGGTTTCCTTTCTTGGTTAGCGACGTAAGCGGCGCACAGAGGCTATTAAAATCCTTTATATATCTCTGGTAGAATCCACAGAGAGATACAAATGACCGGACATCCCTTTTAGTGGACGGTCTCGGTGCATTTCTCAGCTTCTCAACGTTTCGAGTCTCGGGAAACATGGTCCCATGGGATATAGTATGTCCTAGGAATTCTAGCTGTTCACACCCAATTTGACATTTGGTTGGGCGGGCGGTTAGTCCCGCTTCTCTGAGTCTGTTAAACAGCAAGGATAGCGCTGATATATGTTCTTCAAACGATTCAGTAGCTACTAGGATATCATCCATAAAATTGCTGATGGCGGGATGATTCAAAGGATCCAATAACTTTCGCATCATCCTTGTGAAGATACTAGGAGCATTGTTCAGTCCAAATGGCATCACATTAAATTCGAAGTGTCCATCTGGAGTACTGAAGGCTAACAGATTCCTCACCTCAGCTTTTACCGGTATTTGATAGTACCCTTTACTGAGGTCGATCTTTGAAAAATAGCGAGCCCTGCTCAGCTTAGTAAATAGCTGGTTCTGGTCCGGTAACGGTTCTGGCTGGAACTGTGTTAACGCATTCAGCTGTCGGTAGTCGATGCACAGGCGGTGTTCTCCACTGGGTTTGCGTAACAGCACCACTCCCGCACTGTAAGGGGACTCCGACTTCGAAATTATGCCTTCCTTAAGTAAGTAATCAATTTCTTGCTTTAATGCCGTCGCCTTGGCATACGGAATCGGATAGGTTCTCATTCGGACGGGCGTAGGATCCGTGACTTCCATGTCAAACTCCATCAGGTTTGTCCGGCCCGGTTTGTCTGTCAGAGAGTCGGCGTGGTTTTCCATCAATCTCCTCACACTTTCTTGCTGGGCTTCCATTAGGGTGGAGCTTATTTTCACATCTAAATGTGATTCCTCCTGTTTCACCGGGTACTCTACGGATGATAATGGCTCTTCTTCCATTTGCATAGCAATGGCCATAGTCATGAGGTGCGCTGGTTCGGCAGGGGCTCGCTCGTAAAACTTCTTAAGCAGATTTAAGTGATTGTCGTGAAATATTCTAATCCACATATATAAATTATCAGGTAAATATAAAGCCTAACAAATAAATTCTAATAAAGAAAAGAGCAATGGTAAAATAACAGTGCTGTCACAAATAATGTACTCAAAATCCCCCTTGTTTTATGCTTCGTCTGCAAATTGTAACGTTTCCACGTTAAATATAAGCCACTGCATAAATACAAGCGTTTCCACAACACATTAAAACGGGTATTGCATTTCTAAGAAAAACATTGAGAGGCACACTGCGTAATGACCTAAATTAATCCTAACATTAATTATACTACGTTACCAAAACGAACCAACAGATGGACTCAAATAGAAAGAAGGGAGGGCTGAAAATCAGGAACGCATGCAAAATTAAACACGCGTCTCGCTATTAATGCCACCCCAACAAGCGTAACGCGATACACAATTACTACTATCACGCGTGTAAGGCCACATGCACTAACTTTTTTCGGACGGACAGTGATAAAACACTAACCTTCCCAGAGTTAGGTTTTAAAATCCTGAAAAACGCTTATTATAAAAGATAACATTAGATGGGTTTACGTTTGAAAACATTACAGTACCCAGACAGCACATCTTCGAAACAGGAGGTAGAAGAAATTGCATATTTTGAACGCAGCCACTTAGCTCTTTTAAATATGTATATTTGGGTTCCTTAGGGCTTGCTGACAAAGAATATGTAAAACGTTACGCAAATAGTCTAGGAATTAACAAGTTATAGCCAAAATAAAATGATGGTGCTGTCAGACAACACCCAAAATCAGAATCGCTCAGTGGTAGATTTTTTTAAACCACCATTGTACGGGAAATGGGCCACAAGTTACATTTGAACTGATTGGCTGGAATGATATGTAAGGCTAAACACGATTAGTCGGACTATAAATGCTATCCTTGGTTGTTAGGGGAGACGTAGGAAGGTAAATTTTTTTCAAACACTTGTCGAAACGTGGCTCCATTGGCCAGACTCGCTGATATAATCACTTAGGAGCGTTAGTTCGAGACCACTAGTTCAAATAAGCTTGATAAAGCAACAGTGCGTTGAAGCCAGCTCATATTTTTGCTAAATAAAAGCCTGGAACATAAGCAGATGGGAATTTGTGCCAGTATTTGTGCCAGAATTCATTGCTAGTCAACGTATCTGTGTTTATTTCCATGAATTGTGGTAAGCTTGAAACATTCAGTATCTTTTAATGAAAATTGAATGTGAATTGTTAATTTATGCCTGTATATATGTGTAGTTCAGTAGCAAACATGATGTAAAGCCTATAATGCTCCAGCCTGAACAGAAGGTGTCGGAGGAAAGTAAAACGGCATGGAATGGCCAAACAGTACACAGACACCTAGATTATTGATTAGACAGAAATAATGCTGGAAGTGCAGAGGCGTAGTAACCATTAGGGAGGGAAATACTGGTATAAAGTATTTCAGATGAAGCTGACAGTTGGCCTAACGCTCTGAACTCAATGTTTGTGATGTATTGTGCTCAGTGTAGAACTAGAGTATCAATTAGTTATGAAGTAGAAGGTACATCCTTCTTGTTTTCAGGGACCGTGGTCTTGACGTTATTGAGCAGCACCTGGTCAGAGCTTTGCTGAATCCAGAGTCGGACAGCATACTCCTTGGTCCATTTAGCTATCAGTGAGGTGTCTCCAGAGCACAGGGGAGAAATCGAGCAGAGGAGTCTTTTCCTGCCGCCATCACGCAAGATAAGCTGATGTGGCCAGCTGAGCTCAACATTATGTACCCCATCTTAAAATGACATTGTAAAAATAACATTAAGAGGGGAATTAAATTGTTTTAATATCAGGAACTGAGAACATCTCCAATACTAGTTCCAATAAAGACAAACTATTGAAGTCATGATGACAAATACCAACAGAGCTTGAACAAAACAAAACCAGTATTACCTCATATTACTACTACACCACTGACACACATAGGATACTATTAAAAATACATGTCACTACAAGATTCATATTGAGAAATTCTGTACATATAACTTGTAATTAAAATTGATTGTGATTCCTGGTTCCCTTTGTATTTGAATCAGGACACATATACCTTCATGACAGCAATGAATACATATTGTTATTTGAAAAGTTATCAGTGACTCCTTTAAGATATCCTTTAGAGTGTTATATGTATGTGAGTGTCACAGTGTTGTCAAGTGTGGTGGAATAAATTAAATTGTTTATCTGTCTGTTGTTGTTATGACTTACACTTCATCATACACATACCCTAGACATACAACGTAGTCATCACACTATTCCAGAATAATTCTGACTGAGATATATATATATGTGGCAGCAAGTAAGGTTATCTATAATACACTACTCTTATTAGATATAGATACCTTCACAGCTGATCTCAGTCAGTACACTAAGTCCCCTATAAATATTTATAACATCCCACTTCACCACATATATTGGGGGCTCGTCCGGGATTTTGAATCTTTACCTATTAAAAATAGTGGGGGTAATTCACTTCAGGGAATATAAGAATTAAAAGGTATCCTTGGGTGGAATTAAATAAGGTTGAGCTCACGGTGCCTGTGTTGTCCATTAGATATATATTTAGAGATTGAATTGTTGGTTAGACATTGTATAAATTTACCTGATAGACAATGGCGGACCTGGCCAAATTTTGATCTGCTGCTGTTCAGACTGCAAAAGAGTTAGGATTAGATGGGCAAGTTATGGTTGCCTATGTCACTACGGAATGTGACAAATTTATTGAACGCGAAGAAAGAAGGTTTGAAGCCGAAAGAAAGTTAGAGGCTGAAAAAGAAATTAAGAGGTTGCAGATTGAGGCTGAGGCTAAGAAATTGGAAGCAGAAGAAAGAAGATTGACTGCAGAAAGGGAAGAGAAGAAATTAGCTGCAGAAAGGGAAGCAGAAGAAAGAAGATTGACTGCAGAAAGGGAAGAGAAGAAATTAGCTGCAGAAAGGGAAGCAGAAGAAAGAAGATTGACTGCAGAAAGGGAAGAGAAGAAATTAGCTGCAGAAAGGGAAGCAGAAGATAAAAGATTACAAAGGGAACATGAGTTACGACTAAGGGAGTTTGAGTTTCAGGGCCATGCTCCTGAAAATGGTGCCAGTCCCTTTGCCTCTGATGCCACTGCTAGCCAAGGAGCCTCAACCTCAGCTATGAATTTTCATTTAGATCATTTTGTTGAGAAAGACGATGATATAGAGAGCTACCTAAATAGGTATGAACTATTAGCTACCACGTATGGGTTAGAGAGAGAAAGGTGGAGCTTAAAGTTATCTCAAGGACTTCGTGGGGCAGCTTATGAAGTTTTTGCTAAAATGAGCAGAGGTGATCAGGAAAATTATGACATGCTAAAGCAGGCTCTTTTGTTAAGATATGAAAAGAATGCAGAATTTTATAGGAAAAAATTTAGGAATGCTAAACTACTGTCAGGTGAAACCTATCACCAGTTCTCTGCACGAATAGAGACATACTTGGAGAAATGGACTTCTCTGGGGAAAACCCAAGATCTTAAGGAAATGGTCCTTATAGAGCAATTAAGAGAGTCCATGGCTCCAGACCTGAGAAAGTTTCTCATGGAACAAGGTGCAGAGAGGCTGGGTGAGTTGCTAAATGTTGCTGAAAGGTATCAAGCAGCTCAAGCAGAAGTAACAGTTAATAAAAAGAAACAAGTGGATAACTTTAGGGCACCACAGAACTTTAATAAATTTGATCCTAGGGATCAAAATAAAGGTAAGCACCAGTTTGATAGGCCACGGTATGAAAATAAAAATAAATTCCCACAATTCGATGAAAGGAAATATGATGAAAGAAAATCTTTCAACCAAGGAAAAAGGTGGTGTAAGAATTGTCAGATGGACAATCATGACACTGACCGTTGCCGAAGGAAACCTGTGTATATGGCAACCCTTCAGGTCAGGTCGACCTCAAGACAGGAGGAGGATATTATGTTGGATACCACTCCAGAAGAGATGAGGAAGGCACAGGCTGGGGATAAAACACTCAAGCCTTGTTTCAGAAAATTGTCAACTTGTCATACAACTCCAGGCAAGGGAGATTTTTACATGAAAAGCAAGTTGATGTATAGGAAGACTGGAGCTAGATCCAAAGGTCAGGGACAGCTGGTACTTCCTAAAAGATATAGGGCAGACTTAATAAGGAGCCTACATGTGAAACCAGATGGGGACCATGAGAAGATAGGTACCATCATTCAAAAGGTGGCTCACAATTATTATTGGCCCAAAGCAAGATGGGACATTGAGAATTTTGTAGAAAGGTGTAGCATAGCACATGAGGGAACACCCACAAGTGGGAACATGGATCAGGACCTGGACACGCCACGGGGCACAATTAGGCCTGATAATAAAAAGAAAAATAGATTTGATAAAGTGGACCAAATGGAATGGGAAGCCCCTTTTCACGGACAAGCTTCACTTAACTGTTTTACAATGGCCACTATGCGGAGAGTGCAAAAAGATGTCTTACCCCAGGATAAGCCGACAATCCCTCAATCGGACTTAAACAAACTGGAGGAAGAGGATGTAGAGAGGAAATCTCTCATCAAGAATTTTAAGTGGGGAGAAAGCCCCAAAAGAAAAATTGGTAGCGGTCGTTTTATGCATGATAATTCTGGGAGGAAAAATCATCACTATAAAGCTTCGAGTGGAAGAGACCATACCGGTGCATGGACAAATTGGTCCACACAATTAAAGGTCCATATGTAGCTTTGTTAAGAACGTGGACTGATGAAAAGGCAGAGGAAAACATTACATCTTCATACCAATATGTGAATGAGCTCACCACTCTTTTAAAAACTGGCTGGAAACTTGCCAATGAAAATTTGAAACAAGCCAGGAAGAAACATGCTGCCTATTATAACAGGAAGGCGAAAGACAGAGATTTGGCTGTGGGAGAGAAAGTACTGCTTCTTTTGCCCGGGAGTCAGAATAAGTTACAAATTGGATGGCAGGGTCCATATACAGTTTTAGAGAAGGTATCTAGAACAAATTATAAGATAGATAAGAAGGGGAAAGAAAAAATCTATCGTGAATCTCCTGAAGAAATATTTGGAAAGAGAACATCAGGAAGAGACACACTTGTTGACCTTGTCCATCGCCATGGAGATGAAAAAGGAACCACTTTCATCATTTGAATATCCATTACACCCCTGTGAGACAGCAGCACAGGTGAAAATCAGTACACATTTAACGAAAACTCAGAAAGAGCGAGTGCAACAGGTTCTAAATAATCATGCAGAGGTGTTAACAGACCGACCAGGGCATACAAACCTATTGGAATATGATATGAAACTGATAGACCCCACACCTGTCTGTATGAAACCATATTCGATTCCGTTTGCTAAGGAGAAAGCTTTGAAGGAAGAGATAGACTATCTGTTGAAGGAAGGAATTATTTCGCACAGTGAATCTTCGTATAGTTCCGGTGTTGTACTCTTAAGGAAGCCCTCTGGAGAACATAGACTCTGTATAGATTACAGGAGACTGAATGCTATTACAGAAGGACAGGTGGATCCATTGCCGGATACAAATCAGCTGTTTGCCAGACTAAATAAAGCTAAATATTTCTCAAAAGTGGATCTGAGTAAAGGATACTATCAGATTCCAGTAAAGCCTGAGGTTAGACCATACCTAGCTTTTAGTACCTCAGAAGGACACTATGAGTTTAATAGATTGCCATTTGGATTGAAGAATGCGCCTAGTGTCTTCTCTAGAATGATGAGAAAATTGTTGGATGTAAACATTTCGGAGGAACGTAATGAATCCCTGAGTTGCCTCTTTGATTGAGGATATTCCGAATGTTTCATACAGGATAATAAGAAGATTAGGGGATCCACTACGAAAACTCTGCTATCACCAGGTATATGTTATCTCCTCATAACGTACATTTTGAGGGAAATTTAATGTTCTCTGGACATGTCATTGCGCAGACACAGAGAAGAGAAATGGTGAATACGGGTTGCGAAGCAGCATTAAGACAAGCACTCACACTTGCGGCTGTTCAGTAACATAACCGAAATATATTATTGGTTGTAGAAGTCTGAGGCAGATTTCATGAGTAGTGCCTACTCTGAATGGACCCAACTACATAAAACCATGATAGCACCACAGCAGAGTAAAGTCAAGTTGACTTACATTTATCTATGTGTATATAGAATAAAGGACTGACATGGGATGTCTGTTTTAAGAGGGGAGGTGTCGTGAAATATTCTAATCCACATATATAAATTATCAGGTAAATATAAAGCCTAACAAATAAATTCTAATAAAGAAAAGAGCAATGGTAAAATAACAGTGCTGTCACAAAGAATGTACTCAAAATCCCCCCTTGTTTTATGCTTCGTCTGCAAATTGTAACGTTTCCACGTTAAATATAAGCCACTGCATAAATACAAGCGTTTCCACAACACATTAAAACGGGTATTGCATTTCTAAGAAAAACATTGAGAGGCACACTGCGTAATGACCTAAATTAATCCTAACATTAATTATACTACGTTACCAAAACGAACGAACAGATGGACTCAAATAGAAAGAAGGGAGGGCTGAAAATCAGGAACGCATGCAAAATTAAACACGCGTCTCGCTATTAATGCCACCCCAACAAGCGTAACGCGATACACAATTACTACTATCACGCGTGTAAGGCCACATGCACTAACTTTTTTTCGGACGGACAGTGATAAAAACACTAACCTTCCCAGAGTTAGGTTTTAAAATCCTGAAAAACGCTTATTATAAAAGATAACATTAGATGGGTTTACGTTTGAAAACATTACAGTACCCAGACAGCACATCTTCGAAATAGGAGGTAGAAGAAATTGCATATTTTGAACGCAGCCACTTAGCTCTTTTAAATTTGTATATTTGGGTTCCTTAGGGCTTGCTGACAAAGAATATGTAAAACGTTACGCAAATAGTCTAGGAATTAACAAGTTATAGCCAAAATAAAATGATGGTGCTGTCAGACAACACCCAAAATCAGAATCGCTCAGTGGTAGATTTTTTTAAACCACCATTGTACGGGAAATGGGCCACAAGTTACATTTGAACTGATTGGCTGGAATGATATGTAAGGCTAAACACGATTAGTCGGACTATAAATGCTATCCTTGGTTGTTAGGGGAGACGTAGGAAGGTAAAATTTTTTCAAACACTTGTCGAAACGTGGCTCCATTGGCCAGACTCGCTGATATAATCACTTAGGAGCGTTAGTTCGAGACCACTAGTTCAAATAAGCTTGATAAAGCAACAGTGCGTTGAAGCCAGCTCATATTTTTGCTAAATAAAAGCCTGGAACATAAGCAGATGGGAATTTGTGCCAGTATTTGTGCCAGAATTCATTGCTAGTCAACGTATCTGTGTTTATTTCCATGAATTGTGGTAAGCTTGAAACATTCAGTATCTTTTAATGAAAATTGAATGTGAATTGTTAATTTATGCCTGTATATATGTGTAGTTCAGTAGCAAACATGATGTAAAGCCTATAATGCTCCAGCCTGAACAGAAGGTGTCGGAGGAAAGTAAAACGGCATGGAATGGCCAAACAGTACACAGACACCTAGATTATTGATTAGACAGAAATAATGCTGGAAGTGCAGAGGCGTAGTAACCATTAGGGAGGGAAATACTGGTATAAAGTATTTCAGATGAAGCTGACAGTTGGCCTAACGCTCTGAACTCAATGTTTGTGATGTATTGTGCTCAGTGTAGAACTAGAGTATCAATTAGTTATGAAGTAGAAGGTACATCCTTCTTGTTTTCAGGGACCGTGGTCTTGACGTTATTGAGCAGCACCTGGTCAGAGCTTTGCTGAATCCAGAGTCGGACAGCATACTCCTTGGTCCATTTAGCTATCAGTGAGGTGTCTCCAGAGCACAGGGGAGAAATCGAGCAGAAGAGTCTTTTCCTGCCGCCATCACGCAAGATAAGCTGATGTGGCCAGCTGAGCTCAACATTATGTACCCCATCTTAAAATGACATTGTAAAAATAACATTAAGAGGGGAATTAAATTGTTTTAATATCAGGAACTGAGGACATCTCCAATACTAGTTCCAATAAAGACAAACTATTGAAGTCATGATGACAAATACCAACAGAGCTTGAACAAAACAAAACCAGTATTACCTCATATTACTACTACACCACTGACACACATAGGATACTATTAAAAATACATGTCACTACAAGATTCACATTGAGAAATTCTGTACATATAACTTGTAATTAAAATTGATTGTGATTCCTGGTTCCCTTTGTATTTGAATCAGGACACATATACCTTCATGACAGCAATGAATACATATTGTTATTTGAAAAGTTATCAGTGACTCCTTTAAGATATCCTTTAGAGTGTTATATGTATGTGAGTGTCACAGTGTTGTCAAGTGTGGTGGAATAAATTAAATTGTTTATCTGTCTGTTGTTGTTATGACTTACACTTCATCATACACATACCCTAGACATACAACGTAGTCATCACACTATTCCAGAATAATTCTGACTGAGATATATATATATGTGGCAGCAAGTAAGGTTATCTATAATATACTACTCTTATTAGATATAGATACCTTCACAGCTGATCTCAGTCAGTACACTAAGTCCCCTATAAATATTTATAACATCCCACTTCACCACAGTGATAAATTTTCTGCTTTCCGTTCACGGCGATTTTATAGTTGGTGCGAGAAATCTTTTCCGCCACTTTCTAGGGTCCCCTCCAGCAAATCTGCAATTTATTACTGCTACTTGGCAGAAGAAGTAGCACCTTCTCTCCTACTGCTAGTTCTCGGTCCTTCGCATTGCGATTGTAATATTTGGCATGTTTCCGCCTAGCCTCCCGTACTTTCGCTGTGGCTAATTCCCAGCCAGTCTTCAGGCGTTGTTTCAAGTCTGTGACGTACTGGAAGGCTGATGTGACAGTGTCGTCTGCCTTGGCATCTGTCCATGTTCTTAGTAATGCTTCTAATGGACCTTTAATAGGTCTTCCGAAGAGTAATGTGGCCGGAGGAACTCCAGTTGACTCATGCGGTACTTCCCTATAAGCAAATAATGCGGCAGGAAGATACTGATCCCAAGTTTCTGGCTTCTCCTGTGCCAACTTCCGAAGAATAGAGGTGAGCGTCCCGTTAAACCGCTCTACTTGCCCGTTACTTTGGGGGTGATAGGGCGAAGTATGGATATGCCTAGTCTTGAATATTCTAAGCACCTCCTCTGTCAACTTGCCTCTAAATTGTGACCCGTTGTCTGTGAGAATTTCATGCGGGAAGCCCAATCTAGTAAAGATATTCAGTAAAGCGTCAGCTACATGCACTGAGTCGCATGCTGGCATGGCTATGGCTTCGCCCCACATTGAACAGGTGTCCACTAAGGTAAGGATATGGGAGTTCCTCTTCTTAGTTCTCAGCAGAGGTCCAATTATATCCACGGCCACTCTTTCAAATGGGGTGCCCAAGATTGGCATCTCCCCAAGGGTCGCGGGTGCCGTCCAGTGTTTTGGTGCAACTTTCTGGCACTGAGGACAAGACTTGACGAAACGTTCAATGTCGCCGGTGATCCCTGGCCAATAATAGTGGCAGGCAATCCTTTGAGTCGTGGCGCTCATTCCCATGTGTCCACTAAATGGGATAGAGTGGCCCATCTCAAGCACCTGGTTCCTATAGGTTGCAGGAACTACTAATTGGTTGTGTTCCTGTCTTTCATTTCCAGCTCGGCGATACATCAATCCATTTTTCATAAAGAAGTCTCCCTTGGTAGGTGGGTTGTGTGTTCTAGGTAATTTTTTAAAACAGGGCGCCAGTGTGGAATCTTCCATTTGGGCCCTCTTCAATTCCTCGGGGAGGATATTGGTAGGAGGTTCCTGCTCTGCGTCTTTTCTTGACTGTCCTCTAGTCTGTACGGCCGCCATGACTAGTGGTTGAGTAGGTTCTCCAAGGAACACATATCTACATCCCAAGATTAAAGAGTAGATTGGTTCTTCCATGATAGCTGCACGAATCTCTCCTGTCACATAACGAGATTCCACTCTGATAAGTGCAATTGGCAGTGTCATGGGTGCAACATCCTTCGTCGGACCTTGGATGTCGACACTCTCTTCTGTTATCTGGTCAGGGGTGACAAGAGATGCCCTGACCACCGCATCAAAAGCAAGTCCTGTGTCATAAAGGCACTCCACAGATTGTCCGTTTACGAGGACTGATTCGATGACAGGAGGATGAGAAACGTTTCCGGTTCTCTGCTCCTTTCGGGGTGACGATTTTGTCTGCAGACAGGCAGCATGTTGGGGAGGAGGTCTGCGCTTGCACTCATTAGTGTTGTGATTGTTCAAGCGACAGTACTTGCACCATTTATCTCCCTGTCTCTGGTGTGGCGCAGCATTTTTCTTGTTTTGCTCTTTGTAGTTATCTTGTTTTGCGTGCTGTTTATGCGAGATGTGTGGTCCTTTGCTTTGTTGGTCTGGTTGGGAGCGAGCAGGTTGCTTTGGCGCCTGATCCGAAAACTTCTTTCTGGCTCCTTGAGACTCCATGAGAGCATTTTGGAATCGCTCTGCCAGTGTAAGAATATTTTCTAACCGGTCAGCGCCGTTTTCAGTGAGAAATCTACGCATTTCCACCGACATAGATTCTTTCAGTTGCTCTATCACAATCAGCTCTTTCAACCCGTCATAGTTCTCGGCAAAGTTTCCCAGTGTACACCACTTCACTAGGTAGTCTTCAATACGGGCTGCGAACTGTGAGAAAGTCTCTCCTGCATCCTTCCTAGAACCTCGAAATTTTTTCCGGTAAGCCTCTGAATGAAGCTCGTACCTCACCAAGAGAGCTTTTTTCAATGCCTGGTAGTCATCTTGCTCTACGGCCGGAAGTTTATTAAAAACTTCGTAGGCGGCTCCTCTTAGGCCCTGGGAAAGTTTCAAGTTCCACTTCCGTTCTTCAAGTCCAAACCCTGTTGCAAAGCGTTCAAAGCGGTCTAAAAAGGCGTCCATGGTATCATTCCTTTCTGAAAAAGGTTCCAGCGGAAAGTTCATGGCATTGGGTGGCGCAGGTTGCGAAGTAGGCACACCATCTGAGCGGGGTGAGTACCCTCCATCACAGTTGGAAGCCGCTGCACTTTTTGCCAGCTCTATTTGATTGGTCTGTCCCTGGATTTCCAGTTGCTTCATCATAAGTGCATGCTCTGCTGCGGCTTTCTCTTTTCGCTCCGCTGCTTCTGCTGCTTCTTTCCGCTCCGCTGCTTCTGCTGCGGCCTTCTCCATTGTAAGTTTCTGCATTTCCATCTCTCTTTCATGGAGTTTATCAGTTTCCTCGCTTACATATTTCATCAGGTCTTTTCCACTTAACCCGAATTCACGCCCTGCCCCCATCAAACTATTTCTAATTTTCGCAGCATCTGCCATGATATGCAGTACGGGTTTGCGAAGGGAAAAATTGGCAGTGACCTCCAAACAAATTTAATAGACTCGCACAAGTAATTATCTCTTTAAAACCAGCTAGGTTTAAATTAGTAATCAAGTTCAAATAGTTCTTAAAAACCACTCACTCAGCGTATTCTGAAAAATTAATTAACAGATTATCTCGAAGTTTCTATGAAAAATTTACTAAATATTTATGATAACAGTTTCTCCAGCAGTTACTGAAAAAAAAAAATTTTCAGTTCCCTACAGTATCCTCTGTTCTCAAAAAGTGTTTACTCTGTCCGTTTGATACTCAATTTAAAAAGTATCACTCGTGCTTTAGAGATATAAATTATCCCCCCTATGAAATAGACAAATTATAGTAAGTGTCAGTCTAGGAGATAATCCCTCGAAATGCCAACAAATTTTGCAATTATCGCAATTGTAAAGCAGGGATGAAAATGTGATTTATCACACTTCTAAGTCCGGGTTCACTAATCCCAAGACGAGCCCACAATTGTCGTGTGGTGAGTCACTGGGGCAACTACGACAGTAGTTTTTGCCAGGAATAGTCTATGAGATATTAGATATAAGGTCTCTAGAAATTGGCTCGTTAAGAAAGAAAAAAAGACCTATTCGAGATAGGGACAAGAAGACAGGAATGCGAATGCTTTCCACTAGACAGTGTTTTCTAATAAATTATGGAAAGAGTTCTGTTTCCTCACGACCTTAGCTTCTGCCCTTAGATCCCGTAAAGAAAAAGCCCCCAACCTCATCTGAGTAGAGAAAGGTTCCTATAGGTGAATATGTAACACCGACAGCACGAGTGATACATTAACAAACTCTTGATAATGATCAACTGATCGTTGGGTTTATTAATGAAATATCCACACATATAGGGTTAGTAATGGTTAGAACGTGATGATGGTGAAAGACGATTCACACAAAACACACAGATGAGATAATAAAATTACAGTTAATTAAGTAATAGTTAATTAAGGATGAACTGGTGTAGAGTGAAATGATGATGTAATATGATACGTGTTACCAAAATGGTGAGTACTCTACACAGTCCATGTGTCTCTAAATGCTTCTCCTAGATATGAGGATTCACATGTATGCATAAAATGTCCCAAGTTGTTATACGTTATGTCGAATGGGGTATCTCTAAGTCGAGGACGTTCTGATGAATACTGTTGTCGTACGGAGAACGCTGACGAGATAATTATGTATATTCCTTCACTGTTTGAGTATATCTCTGTAGTGTGGATCAACAGTTAATAGTTGTCATATGAACAAAAGGTCTGTGGTCTAATCTCCCGACGGTACTGGTCAGACTGGATATCTTCACGAAATGTTAGTGATATGTAGACTCATAATCTTGCGTATGTAGTCGTGATTCATATACTTTCGAGTCTGCTTCATAAAATGCGCTTAAGATTGTGTTGCACGTGGTATAAATATGCGATTCCTCTTTTGAGCTCTTTTGCTTGACTTCAGATAATAATGATCTTTCGAGTGATTAGAGTTTATGATGACTCTGTATTGAACTTGTGATAACGATGTATTCAACTTGTGATAACTCTGTATTGAACTTGTGAGCAAGCAGTATATGGTGACGAAAAATGCTGCGTCCACCTTATGACTTGTGGGTGAGACAATATTCCTTTTAAATTGAGGAATGAAAGATGTCCTATGGCGAATTCTGCTAGCCAAATGTCCGTTTTTGATAACTTATTTCTGGTTAGACGTCAGACACGTTGCGTGTAGACTCAGACTTCTGATGAACTGAAGACACACAAAAGTCTTCGTAAGTTTTTCACATTTAACATCACTGGTTGACTTTCATTTAAACTACTGCTCATTATTCATCTCCCTCTCTCTGAGTTCAATTCTAATGATGTTAAATATCTTGTGCATGAGAGTGTGTGCATATGGGAGACTGTGATGATGATAAAGGTGAAATATGAACTATTAATTACCTTCTATCATCCTATCATCTTCTATGAAAATCTTCTGATTTTATTAATCAGTTATGCCAAGAATTATTTGAAACTTTATCTTCCGCACATTTTAGCTGTGAGGTTAAAATAAACAAAATTAAGAAAATGTATTAATAAGTATAAGATCTACTAACCTTCTTTTCCCTTCGCAAAATCCTTTAAGAACACAATTAATCACGGAACTGAATTATCATCCACTCTGAATAAACACGTGTATTAGGCTATGCGTTTTTGGGTTTGATCTCTTTCTCACAAGGTAAAAACCTGGACTGCCTCACTCTAGTAGATTATGCGGTATTATATATTTCTGGAAGTCACCCTGCCCAAGCTGGGCGTCCAATGTGGTCAACCCACGCTTGTCTGAACCGCGGCCACGTTTTCCCCTGGCCAATCTGGGCGTCCAATGTGGTGTCACAGAAATTACAGTTTGATTAGGATGACCATGTGTTTTTACCAGATTTATCACGATACAATGTGGGCTTCAAATGATAATGTCAGGCATGTGGACTCAATCAAAGGACTTTATTTCCCCCGATGAAAGAACAAATGTGGTTCTCTAGATACCGGTCGCGAGTAATCACAACAATGAAATAGCAAATGTGGATCGCAAATATGAGATGAGAGAGCAAATGTCGGAGAAAATACAGTATGAAGAATGTAGGAAAAGATGGAGCAATAAGGCCTTTGCGCTCGTTTATCACACCATCTTTAGCATATACATTTAGAATTGTTAGATTGTTTGGTTCAGATGCTATAGTAACCTGGATACCTTCTATATTGGTTGTATTAAATACTTCCCAGTCAATGATTTTAAATTTTTCGCTAACTAAGACTGCGACACCACCTCCTCTACCTTCTTTCCTATCGTGTCTAAGTATCTTAAAGCCCTTACAACTATATCTACTATATGATAGGGTCGCCACTGCTGCTTCAAATATATGACACGCTTACTTAACCCTCTTCGCTCTGAATTTCAGGGGGTCTTCACAATTCGCTTCCGTGGTACCGGGTCTAGGTTAGATCTATTATTGTTTTGAGTACACTGGCCGCAACTTTCTGTCATGCAGTGAGTGGTCTTACTCTGTATCTGTTATCCTGTGGGTTTCATCCAGAGCCGTGCTTGTTCGTTTTTAAATATGCAAATATTTTTGCCTGGTGATTCTATTTAATAAATTGTTTCATTCATAGTAAAGGTCTAGAACATCTCGTTTGATTCTAATGTCTAATGTGAATATAAGCATCCTGTTATAGTGAAGTATCACATTGTTAAACTTGTATCACTTGGACTCACTGTCAGCCACAGTTAATTTCTATGGTAGATTGGTATTCCCATATCATATACTGCCGTAGGGGAGTTTAGTGTTAGAGACTTCACTATACTAGGTCCAGTGTCGAGAGGTGGGGTGACCAGTTCCCTTCCTTGCTGCATTAGCCTTTCCGAACTCGAAAGTGGGGTCAGGTACCCATGCACAGCTGGGCAGACCGGAGCGTGACGCTCCCGTGTTTCGAAACCCTTACCTTTTCTGCGAGAAGTCAGGTCTCTAACCTCTCTGCGAATCGGTCGCTTTTAAATCATATTTTACACACATTGTGGATAGTCTAGTCATGAACCAATCGCTTGATCGCCCCACAGAGAAATGCATTGGTAACTAACTATTGTTAGTTTATAATAATAATAGCCCCTTCAGTCATAACTGACTATTGGAATGCGCCCCTGAGGTGACAGCCCTCAGCTGCTTATTTTCATGATGCTCCTTTCGGCGTTTTCTCCTCTCTTCTGCTTGTTGTGTGAGCCTCTTTTCGCCCACTCTGAGGTGGCGCCGTAAATAGCATCGCCACTTAGTGCGATCGGCAGCTTCATCCTCCCATGTTGCTGGATCCATGTCCAGTGCCGTCATATCTCTCTTGCACACATCTTTGAACCTCAGCTGTCGAATCAACATTAGACTGCCTTAGGGACTCCGACTCCGGATTTATCCTCAGGGTTTACTCCCGAAGCCAATTCCATAAATGGATATTCCTGCAAGGCAGCGGTGGTTTGAATTCAGAGTTTCTTCTCTTAGATAAGCTACCAACCAAGGATCATGAGCCCTATCTGCACGAAGCTGCTGGTTTTAAGGCGCCAGTTGCTCGCTTTTGCCCCTTCTCCCGTCAGTGGAAACAGTTCCGCCGGGCTCAAATTGAGCCTCACGTGAAGGCCGGGAGCTGGACTTGGTTGTCATAGGCTGCTTGAGGCGCGTGCTATAGAAGTATTTTATCTGCAGTGAGAGCTTATCCTCACTACAACTCCCGGCTGTAACAACCTTTGGAACCATATTGTTAGTTTAATATTGTGAAATAACTGGTGCTTCACTAGACGACTTTGTTTAAGTTTCATGGAGGAACTACAGTTTTAATAGAAATTGAGGTAATTTAAGAGGATAAGTTCTTAACTGGCGACAGCTTCTGTTGTCAAGATGGCGAAGAAGGTAAGAACAAGTTACAACACTGCAATATCTGTACTAGCTATGGAACTCCCTTTTTCCCATCTTTTCACAATAACATGCTGAAAAAAATATGGAGTGCTATATTCCCAGGTGTGTAGTGAGATATGTCTTCTGACTGGCTTCCTTCATGACATTCAGCGTTAGTCTTGTAAGCTGCTCACTCTGTTCTTACCAATTATTAGCAACAGCCACATCTCTGCTGCCTCTAGTATCTTCTTGCATCCTTGCTGGTGGCTGCCTATGATTCTCCTCCATGTAGCATAGTCAGCTTTGTTAACAGTTTAATTTCTTCTCCACATGACACTGTCCGCTTTGTTAACAGTTTATTTCTGTCTCCGTATGGCGTTGACCGCTTTGTTAACAGTTTATTTTCTCCATCACATGACATTGACCGCTTTGTTAACAGTTTATTTTCTTATCTATATGACATTGGCCACGTTGTTAATTGTTTATTTTTTCTCCATATAGCATTGTCTGCTTTGTCCAAACTGAATGTAACTCTTTCTTACTTCTACTGACAAATATTGGCAGAGGGCCACATAATCTGACACTTTAGCCAGATTAGAACCCTGTGAGAATCGGTTGCCAAGACGACAACCAGACTGCCAGAGTTAAGACTAGAAAAAAGATTCATAAATCGGACCGGACCATTGTTTGAGAAATTTTTGAGGACTTAAGAGCACAGAAAAAAACTACAATTTTAACAAGGAAAACCGGAATCTGAGGAATCTGGAACACGGAGCCAAAGTGGGAACTTTTTGTTAAAGTAACGACCCCCAAGAACACGTGTAAAAGGCATCTGCTAGTGCCTTAACCTACTTCTCTGAGCAAACAGTCTGTGAGCCAAGATTAGGGTAAGTTGTACATTTTACGTTCTAAATTTTTCATTACTAACATGTGAACTAATATGTATATATTGCCATGTCAATATTAATATGTGAAAATTGCTAGTGGATGTCCAAGTCATTTGAGGCTTGCAACCTCAGCATATAGAATGATGATTTCTTGAACCAGCACTGCAAGGGCTGGTGACTGCATTATTGCTAGTTTCTTAAAGAGAACTAAAATGCATAGCTAGTCCCCAGTTCCATATGGAGCAGGGAGAGAAAGATGAAAGAAATGATGTACATTCTAATTATAATACTTACCTTTACAAACCAGTGTAAATGTCTATGTAAACATATTCACTTTAAAAATAATGAAAGTCTTGAAGCTTTTCAACCGGTGTAGATGTAAATAAAAACATATTCAATATATATTATGAACATTCTTCAAACAGTATAGATGTAACTGAAAACATATTCAATCTATATTGTGAACATTTTTCAACCAGTGTAGATGTAAATGTAAAAATATACTATCTATAATATTAACCTTTTCATTTGAATGTAGAGTAAATATAAAGCTATTCAGTGTAAATGTAAAGAAAGTTTTCTCTCGAGGGATCAAGCTTAATTCTCATCGAGGGTAAAGTCTGAGGTAGAAGGGATGGTGGAATAGGAAGATGGGACACATAAGTATGTGTCGGGAAACTCAAAACTCAGAGGGTACTCGTTTCTCTTCTTTTATCATACTAGATGGTGGTACCAGTTGAGGGTACTATCTCTGGAACAAGAAGGGTAAAAGTAGCCTGTAGTCGAAGCTAAATACCATCATCAGACGGGGCTTAAAGACAAGGGACCAAATTCGTAGACACTCCCTAACACTTCTACAGCATTGACCAGTGACGAACGGGATCAGCGATCCAGTCTATCAAAACATCAGAAGGAGCAGAACCGTCACTGACTGCTAAGTAACACATAAAAGCTGCCAAGTGACCTCCTTTACAAACTACCATTATATCATACAGTTATGATAATTTTCTGATAAATCATTATTCATTCTTTAAAAAAACCTTGTTAAAACCTAAGTGATTATTAAATTTGTTGTTTGTAAATATACACATTTAACGTCGGTTTAATCATTTTGAATGTACTGCATGTTTGTCTCAGTCAATTTGCTAAATACACTCTAAGCAGAGCTATAACAGAATAAGAAGAATTTCATAGAGTAAATCAGGGCGGGGGCTTGAACGAGCTTAAACTAATCATTGCACAAATCTTCATAAAAGGCGGCGGATCAGATATAAGTTAACAATTGCCCTGCACAACGCAGCATTGTTCGTGACGTCTGAAATTTCTTATGAACACTGCCTTATCCTCCTATCTACAACTCTGCCAAGAGTAATCTTGTGCGAAGGTAGACACCCTTGAAGACCCATATTACATACTCTTGAGTTTGGCCACTGTTGGACCAGTACTGCAAAGCAGTGGAGGCAATTCCATGAAGACTTTGATTCTGTATTTTGGATACTTATGGCTCTTAATTAAATATGACAATTACTTCTTTCTTTCTGCTCCTTAGTCTAATGTGTTTGATTTTCTGTCGATGCTGTATCATTTCATGCAGCTGATATTAACAGTGCTAGATATATCAAGGTGATAGAAGATAATGTGGCTATCCGTTGAGATCTCCTGACATGTTCTACTTTTTCCTCTCTGTTAATTTAGCTTTTGTATGGGGGAGGGGTGGCTAAGGGCAGGACCCATTTCACAACCCCCGCAATGTCATTTTCTATGTGTTTGTGCGTATGCGTGTGTGTGTGAGAGAGACCAGTACTGAATTGGAGAATGAAAATCCCCATATGTCGAAATTTCAAAACACACACACACACACACGCACGCACACACGCGCACATGCGCCTAACACGCATATCATACACACACAAGCAACACAAACACACACACACACATATATATATATATATATATATATATATATATATATATATATATATATATATATATATATATATATATATATATATAAGGGCTGGGATCTTTAACGATTAATAATCGAATAATTGGTTAAATTTTTTTAATGATTAATTGATAAAAGCAAATTTGAATCGATAATTCCATTTTTCCAATGCTTATATTTTTTGTTTAAATCAGAGACAATTTGCCATGTTCAAGGTATGCGATATGGAATTCGGCAAGTATGGTAAAAAAAATAATACACTGTTTGGTTGTAACTTTTCATTATTTTCATCACATTATCAGGCCGATGTGGCCTTATACCAAGTAAAATAAATAAAATCCTTAGGGACTAAAAAATGTTATTTATAATTTTTTTATATTTGATCAAATTTTAAAAATTAATCGGTTAATCGATTAACATTTTTTAAATCAATCTCAGCCCTAATACACACTCGCACATGTGTTTGTGTGTGCATGTGTGTGTGTGTGTGTGTGTGCAGGTGCAGGGAGGACGGAAAAACGCACAGAGAAGTAAATGGACACAGACACGTATGGAACACGGAAAGACTTAAAGACATTGAATGAATCGAACAGAGCAGGAAAGCGTGGAGTGACTTTGTTGAAGACCTGTGCTCCACAGGAAGCTGAAGGCAAATAAAGAAGATAGTGATGATAATGATGACATGTACTTGTATATAAAACGACTAAACAGTTTCGACTTGCCCTGTTGATTCTGTCCCGTTCGTCCTGCACTCGTCTTGCTCACTAAATGTATACATAAATTAGTGTTAAAAAGGGCTCTGGAGTCGCAGTCTAGTGTCGCAGTCGTGGAGTCGGCCGTTTTTTTTTAAAGTGAAGTCGGAATCGGAAGAAAATGTCCAATCTCCGACTCCTAATTGTATGCCATATCACTAGTAAAAAACTATAGTCGGAAGTCGTAGTTCTAAAATTTCAGATGTCTGAAAATATTTGGGCTGAGTCCACAACCCTGGTGTTAACGATACCTTTTAAAGCTAAGTGACTACCGCACACATCGAAGTCGAGTTTCACTTTCAGTTAACGACGATAGAAAAACAATTATCTTCATGTTCGAGTTTCATTCATC
Source organism: Oreohelix idahoensis (assembly GCA_024509875.1). NCBI lineage: Eukaryota > Metazoa > Mollusca > Gastropoda > Stylommatophora > Oreohelicidae > Oreohelix > Oreohelix idahoensis. The sequence goes on along the minus strand of JAMPIV010018856.1, from coordinate 391,970 downwards.
CATCCATGTATCAAGTAATGAAGAGAGAAAAAAAACCCACTCCATTACTTTAAAACATGATGAAAGATTAAACCGAAAAAAATTATGGTTCAAGCATTTCCTGTAATGTTACATGAATAATAGATGTACACACTTCTACCTGCAAATGGTGTCAGTTACTGCAGGTCATAAACTATACCTCTCCACCCGTCCTCACGGTTTCGCTTACGATAAGTGCTATTAATAATACAAACGTTGAGTGGGCTCCCATATCTGTGATAAAGATGCACTTTTGCTAAACGATACCATTAATGTTGCAATGATAATTTATAACCGATCTCCACGTCGTGATTATTGTAGTCGATACTGCATGATGATGCAGACCAGGGGACGGCAACCGGTCCGCGTGCTCTACTGTAGATCACATGGGGTGCATCAGGTAGATCTGATGAAACAAAGGGAAAAAAATAAAGCCTATGTAAGCTAGGGAAATTTCGGCAAAGTTCACTTATTTTCTTGAACAGCTAAATATGCGAAGGCAATATTTTCTTTGCAGTGAAGTTAACATTCGATAAAATATAATTTACAAGGAGATTGACATAAGTCTTGGGCCTGACCATGAAGGAGTCACAGGAGGAAGATGAAACTTGGCACATTTAAAGTTCATCATATTTGCACTGAATGTATGAAGTACGCGTTTGTTTCTTCAATGGGTTTTCCCGCTACGGTGCACGGCGCAATGCACCCTATTGACCGGATCTGCTGCTCCAAAGATTTGACAAAAGAATGGAAAAGAAGGAGGCCAGAGCTGTGATAAAATTTATGATGTTTCAGGGAAAAACACCTACAGAAATACACAGGGAGATGGAACCAGTGTTTCGTGATTCTTGTCTTTCATATACTTCGGTAAAAAACTGGTGTCAACAGTTTAAGTGCGGCCGCTCAAATGTTGCTGATCTGCCAAGATCTGGTAGACCAGCCTCAGAGTGCAACGATGAAAATGCAACAAGAGTGAAGAAAATCATTGACCAGGATCGAAAAATGACAATTGTGGAGATAGCTAGTAGAGTAAAACTAAATGAAAGAACAGTTTTTAGAATTTTACACAACAGACTGAACATGAGAAAAGTGTGTGCACACTGGGTTCCGTGACTGTTGACACGTGAACATAAGCAAACGAGGGTAAATTGCTGTCAACAGTTGCTCAAAAAGTGTCAGTCAAAAAAATTTTTGGAGACCATGGTGACAGTAGATGAGACTTGGGTACACCATTATGACCCCGAATCCAAAATTGCCTGCATGCAATGGAAAACCCCGGGCTCCCCAACACCTGTCAAGCCGAGAGCGCAGAAATCTGCAGGAAAAGTGATGCTGACTGTTTTTTGGGACGGCAAAGGTGTCCTTTTGAAAGATTATCTGCCTCGTGGCAACACAGTTAATGGACAGTACTATGCAGATCTTCTCACCAAAATAAGAAAGGTTGTGACCAGGAAACGAGGTATAACGCGCACTCAAAATCTTCCTTTGCTTCAAGACAACGCGCCCTCTCACAAAGCACGGCTTGTGCAGCTAGCAGCCAACGATTTTAATATTGAAATTCTTCCACACCCACCATATTCTCCAGATTTGACTCCATCAGACTTTTTTCTATTCCCAAATCTTAAAAAAACAGCTAAAAGGAAATCATTTTGAGAGCGATGAAGAGGTTATACTGGCATGTGATGACTGGTTTAGTTTGAAAAATAGGGTGTTCTACTCTCAAGGTCTTTTCAAGGTCAAGCAGAGATGGCGGAAGTGTGTCAATTCAGACGGTGGCTATATTGAAAATTAATAAAAACTATACAAAATTTCAGCTCTCTGTGACATGTCCTTCATGGTCAGGCCCAAGACTTATGTCAATCCCCTTGTATGTTCGAATTTCCCACCGCTTTGTACAGTGACTTGCAGGAAGAAAATTGTTCGTCGGAGATAAAAGCCACTTACAGGCGGCACTTATTCTAAATACATTTATACCCGAAAGAGAAATTATTTTTATCAAAGTAGATCTTTACAGAACTCAGTGTTTCTAAAGTAGATTCCCAAATCGTCTGCGTTGCTGGCCGCCGATGTAGACCTGTTTAGTGGTCACTTATACAGCAGCTACATTGTATTTTCTCCCCTTGTTGCATGGTGTTAGTAGGATGTTCAGTAGATATCATTGGAATTCTGTGAGACTTTTAAGATGCAGAAATAGTTTGGAGGATTCCGTTACACGCCTATTGAGGCATATTGGGAATATGGTGTTAGGTCCATATTTTCTTGACCAAGGGCACACTAGGGGTGATGTGGTCAGCATCACGCCGGCCGCCTTAACCTTCCCAGAGTTGCTCTGGTACCCAAGTCATGAGGCTGAGTCGACCCCGGAGCCGTTTGCAGTCTAAAAAAATCCCACTTCAGCTGGGGATCGAACCATGGACCACCAAGCTAGGAAGCCAGTGCACTAACCACTGCGCTAGAAATAGTTTGACGATCTAGATTTTGCCAACAACCTAGCTCGTCTGCTCCGTAATTGTTACAAGATCTTCAGTGTAGGGCTGATATACCCATGGACGAGAAGGTGAAAGAAAAGATGTTGGCATAAGATAGCACACATTAGAGAAACCAGGTGGGAACCTTACAAGGCAGTCCATTTAATGGAAGTCCCAAGATAATCTGGACGACGATACTTCAGCAGATCTAATGAACAAAGAAATATAGTTACAAAGCTAACGCGAATACAGTCGACCTTCATTGAACCTATGAGGAGATAACAAGCACTTTAAAAGATTGCAACAACAGGAAAAATAGACCGAAAAGAATGTACAGGAAGACAAAGGCATAAAGATAGTGAACAACATACACTATTGCATTGCACAAGATCAACAAGAGAGTTGATCGTGAACCTCACTGATCAAAATGTGTTGAAAGATACGATCGCATACGCCTCTCGGCATAACATTTGATGCTGTTGATAATTTTTTAAGATTGTAAAATTGTGGATCGGATTTCTCATGAACGTAAATCTGACCTCGGGAGTATCAGGCAGACCCGAATGTTGATACTGTAAACATTTGTTTGCCTTCGCCACTTTTTCAGAAAGTACACATTTTCTTTTCTTGGAGAATTCTTCATTTCATTGCATTGGGACAAATATATTGTTGGTTACCAACGTGGAACTGATGACAAGAACCAGACAAGTGCCAGTGGAACAAGAGATGAGAAGAAGACGATGTCGATGGATAGGACACACACTGAGGAAACCTATTGATAGCATTACAAAGCAGTCCTTGTTCTGGAACCCCCAGGGCAAGAGAGGCAGAGGTAGACCAAGAAGCACACGGAGAAGAGAGCTGGAAACAGAGATGAAAATGATAAGGATAACGTGGAAGGAACGTGAGATGATGGCACGTGACAGGAGGACTTGGCATGTGTTTGTTGAAGGCCTATGCTCCTTTGGGAGTGGAGGGTTATGGAATGAAACGAAAACAAAAAATCAAGTCCAACACAAAAATCAGAATCTTCAACTCAAATTATTCATCATTATTATTTTTCTTTGCTCTCCTTGCGTAACCAGCTCTGCAGTTGTGACGAAATGATAATAGTCTAGGGATCAAGTCCCGATGAAGCTACCTCAAAATATTCTCAAAACTCATAACTGGCCAACTGTGCCAACGACATCAAGATATCCAAACTCATCCTTCCACATATACATATTTAATACGATTTCACTCACATAACGCATTGCTCGATTCCTATATTAATTGATAATATAGATCCACTATTTCACACTTTATCTTTCATAAAGACACAATGACGATATCATATATTCGATTCTAAGTTCTAGTGGAACGCCTTCCTTAACTGCAAGACATGCAGCATACACTTCCAATATACACAGCGGAATAAACATTGTCGCTAGGCCAAACAAAGGCACGTCATTTGCGACTTACGCATAGCGACCACAAAAAGTGCCAACACTTGTGAACACTACATTTACTTCAATTATAAAACTCACATGTGGCGTGCAAAAGACATTCGCCACAGTTTTCTTGCAGGAAGCCTGCACCAAACATTCACGTGCTCTTGTAGCGCTGGTTTCTATGACAATAAGTGTCACATGATGAGGTGGCCAGCCCAATGCTCAACTTCATATTAGTCGCCTTGTACGACGTGTCCCAGGATGCAGTTCTTTCTTTGTCTCTACAGAGATCCCTGGGAACTGCACGGGGCTTCAACTCCGATGCTAAGGTAACTTTATTGTATGGCTATGAAACATGGACAACATAAAAATTGGCAACCACGAGATTCTTCGTCTTCTTCCACCTTTCAACTCCCCAAGGAGCATAATCCTTCAAGAAAAGTATGCCAAGTCTTCCTTCACGTGCCATAAGCTCAAGGTCACCTCCATGCCATCTTTATCTCCTTCATGTCTGCTCTCAGTTCTCTTGTCCATATGTTCTTTGGTCTTCCTCTACCCCTCTTACCCTGGGGATTCCAGAACAAGGACTGCCTTGTAACGCTATCAACGTGTTTTTCCAATGTGTGTCCAATCATCATCCGTGTCTTCTTCTTATCTCTTGTTCCACTGGAGCGTGTTTGGTTCTTGTCATCAGTTCCGCATGGGTGATCTTGTCTTTCGATTCTACGCAAACATCCATTTGTGAAAGGCTAGCGATTTAATTGTTATTATTGTTGTTATCCATGTTTCACACCCCTACAATAGGACTGGCTTGGCACTTGAATTAACAATTCTGATTTTTGTGTGGGACTACCACAAGATACTGACTTTCTTAAATGGGTGTTTGCGCCGAAGAGAAGGGTGGAATGGTATGATAAGATCATTAACGTGGAACTGGTGGATTTTTTTTTTCATGTTTCTCCGTCTGTGGGGTAGGGGTGGGGTGTTGTTTCTAGAGTTTTCTTGAAAACCCAGAGGGCTGCTCCAACTCAGCAGGTCATGAGACAAGGCTGAACACTCCTCGCTTTTAAGTTTTAAGGTGAATGCCTTGAAATTGTTATGTAAAATGCATGTGAGAATATATGAATTCAGTATGAAAGGTGAGAGAAAGGAAGGGCAGAATTCCAGACGGGCCTGCGTGTCCAATTCTCAACCCTTTGAAAATAAAGTTCGTTCGTTCGTTCACTGGCTCGCTGGTGTGATTTTGAGTGACACATCTGGGACACCCTCCGGTTTTGGAATGTGGGGTCCGAGGTGTACTTCACCGCTGTCCATTCCCCGCCACCTATAGTCTGCTGGCGTAGATTGGGTTTTGTGATCAGGTTTGGGCTGCCAATACTGTGTAGACATATAGGTTTGTCCGCATCCTGGATCAGATGGTTTCACGTCAGACTTCCTCTTCCACTGCGGACGGTCTCCGAATCATTGCCAGCTGAATTTCCTGCTCAGATTAATTGAAGCTTGTTGGACAAGGTCACCTGGCTGTGTTAATGACGTGGTGTGCAATGGCACGAGTTGGAGAGTTCACTACTGCAGAGGGAGCCGCGCTGGTGTAATGGTTACCACACTGCGCTGGCGATTATTTTTGTTCTCCATATAGCATTGTCTGTTTTGTCCAAACTGAATGTAACGCTTTCTTACTTCTACTGACAAATATTTGTTGCATTGACGCTTTTCATATTCGTAAATTTCGATATTCCTATTGTTAATTTTGTTCTTTGTAGACACTCCCTGATACTTCTGGGAACGTGCTGCGCCCTACAACCTGCGCCCAGGTTCGAGGCTGCTTGAGTACCTTGACACTTGTGTCTATACCTTGAAGCGGTAAGGCTGCTTGAGTACCTTGACATTTGTGTCTATACCTTGAAGCGGTAAGGCGGCTTGAGTACCTTGACAACCCCTAGTGCTTTGCCAGTGGGAGTTGTACTCCAGACAGGTTACCAAGCTGGACAGGTCTGCGTGGGTAGAGGTCAGACTAAAGCTGGCACCCTGGTCCTCCAGATTGGGAGTTTTAGCACAGGGCCGACACCCTTATCAATGTAAAAACAAAAACGTTACGGAAACAGGAACAGGTGAAAACGTTTTAATGCGGGACGGACATCCGGAGTCTAAGGCTCGTATGACTGTTAGTTGTGAAAGCCGAAAGGATGCCATTAGCATGAAAAGGCATGCCCTGATCGCTGAACACGAAACCAGAAATGGATTCTGAAACATCAGAACTACGAATGAGGCAGGACAACTGAGGCAGATCACAACAGAAATGAGGAACTACAGATTACATATCCTGGGAATAAGTGAGAGCAAATGGACCGGGACAGGTAGAATAAAAACAGCACCAGGAGAAACAGTACTTTATTCTGGAAGAGAGGATGGACAGCACAATGAAGGTGTAGCCATTTTCATAAAGAAAGGAATAGAAAGGTCATTACTGGAATGGAAAACCAATAACAACAGACTGATAAGAACAAGAATGAGTTGGGAATTCACCAACACCACAATAATCTGAACATTCATCATTTGATAATCAAAGGGTCCGTTGCCTTCAGCTGTAAAATCAAAAGGGTCCATAACCCTCTTCGAAAATTAAAGGGACCCATGGCCTTCATTGGCCAATCAAAGGTCTCCATAGCTTTCATCGGACAATCAGAAAGGTTCATAGTCTTCATTGGATAATCAAAGGGGTTCATAGTCTTCATCGGACAATCAGAAGTGTTCATAGTCTTCATCGGACAATCAAAGGGGTTCATAGTCTTCATTGGATAATCAAAGGTGTTCATAGTCTTCATTGGACAATCAGAAGTGTTCATAGTCTTCATCGGACAATCAAAGGGGTTCATAGTCTTCATCGGACAATCAAAGGGGTTCATAGTCTTCATCGGACAATCAAAGGGGTTCATAGTCTTCATCGGACAATCAGAAGGGTTCATAGTCTTCGTTGGACAATCTAAGGAGTTCATAGTCTTCGTTGGACAATCAAAGTGGTTCCTAGTCTTCATCGGGCCATCTTCCATGCTACAAAATAGTTTAAGAAATCCTGCTCAAACCGTTTTCTTTGGATGCTAACTAATTATTCACACATTTATCCGCTATCACTGTTTTTTCTTTTGATACACACACTAATTGTCAAAACCTCTGTTCGTTGCCACTATTTTATGCACACACTAATTATCCACACACCTCACTGTTGCTATATTTTTTGTTGTTTGGATGCACACACTAATTTTCCACACATCTATCAGTTGTCAATTTTTTCTTTGGATGCCGACACTAATTATCTACATATGTATCCGCCCACCGATGCCTTTTTTTTATACACACACTAAACTTTCACAAACTTATCGTTTCTATTTCTGCTTTATTGCTATCAACACTAGTGCCTGTTCTATTTCATTGGAGTGTTCTTTTTCTTGCTAGATGCTTCAATTATTTATATGCATATCCAATATCTGACATCGACAGCCACAGTCCTCCAACAGCTCCATCCAGAAGCAGCTAAAAATGTTCCTTTCTTTTTTTTTTTGATTATCATCTTCGCTGTTATATAGTTCTTATTTCTTGTTGTTACAAATAACTGATCGAAGCCGTTCTAACCCCAGGCAATAAATGTACGCACATGTGCCTTATTAGGAACAACACAGCATTTGAACGCCTTCATTAACGCTTTGCACTGGACCTGGTCATTGATTATTTCATATATATATATAGTGAGTGCTTGTATCTTTTAAACGTACATAACGCTTGGTGGTGGGTGTGGGGGGGGGGGAGAGAAATGATGATATTGCTTACGTGCGTTTACTTTATTTTTTTCTTCCTTTGGGGAGGGGGCTGACAAAGAGGCGTTCGAGGGGTGGGTGAAGCTGGACTTTCAGAGTTTATTGTTAATATGAAGCAACATTGTGAATTTATTAGTTTAATGATTTATAATCAAATTGTCTTTTTCATTGTCTTATTTGCTTCTTTTTTTGTTGTTAAAGGATAATTAGAAAGTGGGCGCGGTTTGTGTTGAGCTTAAATGTTTGATGTTAATGTGAAGAAATATTGCAAAATTATATCTTCATTGATTTGTCTGGTTTTTTTCTGTTTGTTTGTTTTTAATTTTTTGGCGGTTTAAAAAACGGTTTTTGTTAATGAAAGTATTGCATTGAATGTGTTTTCTTCTTTTCCCTTCTATAAAAACTAACTTCTCATGTGGCGTGTAATAAAAACCAAGGTAGAATTAGCTCCATAACAATAACTGCCGCAGGGGAGTGAGTTGTTAGAGGTCTCCCTTCACTAGGTTCAGCTTTAAAAGGTAGTATCACCAGTTCACATCCTCGCTGCCGTTGCCTTCCCTAACTCAAGAGCAGAGCCAAGTACCCATTTACAGCTGTGTAACCGAGCATGATGCTACCAGGTTTCGAACTTGGAACCCTGTAACTTTGCCGCGAGAGGCAAGTGCTCTAAATCGTCTGCCAGTCTGACATTGCCTGTGACAGCGCCGGCATTTCTGTAAAAGTCCTTCTTTACCATTAGTTAAGCGCTTTAAGATCAAAGCTGTGTTCGTTGTATGGTAAGTCACTGTTTTGTCCTGTGTCCTAGTTTCGTTTATTGTTAACGCGACTGTTTAACCCCTCATCATGTGAAACATATTGCCACAGAAACGACTGCTGGTTGAGCATGTAAGAGTTTGGTGCAGGCTGCCAAGGAGACCAGCTGCGTTGGTGGCTTCATGTTCCGTAAAGAGCACATACACAAGAAAATAATGATGATGTTAGCTGTATATCATCGCCTTACTGCAATCCTTTTCATTTTCGTTATTATCCAATCCCTTTTTTGTGTGCACCGATTCTCTATTCTCTTTTTCCTATTTTGCCTTCCTTATTTATTTGTATATAAATTTTTATTTCTCATTATTTTCATCATTTTCCGTTTAGCCCCCTGTGGAGCATGATACCACATATGCAGCTGATTCCCCTTTGCAGAAAGCCTGCACAAAGCATTCACATGCTGTGGCAGTCGTTGTATTAATTTGTTTTATATGGTGAGGTTGCCAACCCCATACACAACCTAATATTAGTTGCCTTGTACGACATACCCGAGGAGGCAGTAGTCATATTCTTTGTTAGTCCCATAAGAAAACCCCCTCCCCCTTTTGTGTATGCTGACTGTGAACTAACTGCTGTTTATCGTTCTTGTCATGTACTAAACAGTTTATCATATGTTGGTAAAACTCAACGTACCTGGTTGTCTTGAAAATACACATTTTGATCTTTCACTGGCGACACTATCTCCTGTCCTTAGAATAACTCACAAAAACTGTTAAATATGATTGTGACATATTGGCGATCGAGGGTCTGAGAGATAATTATAAACTTTTCTGTCACCACAGAAGCAACCCAAAATGGCTTGGGCTTATGCCTCGATAATAACTCTCGATTTCGCCAGCCACCTATAAAATATCTTTTACACATCCTTGGGTAGAGAGCCCATTTCTGAACCTACGCTAAACGCGTTCTGAAATCTGACTCACTATATTTTGCACCACGATTTACAACGATAACTATTTCCCGAACATTCTGGATCAAGTTTGTATCAAAACAGCTCACTCAAAATATAAATTTGTTGTGCGTGAAATTTACTATCGCGTTGTAGAACTCACTTAAAAAACAGAACTCCAAACTTGAGTCAGCACTTTTTCTCAAGGGTCGTAAAAACACTACTGCTGATCCCTACTTCAGTGTATTATGGATTATCGCCCTTTGAATATAAATCTTTAAGTCATGGATTTTCGCCCTTTGATTTAAATCTATAAGTCCGTTAATTTCCCTCATGCTAATGTTTAACACCGGATTTCTGACACTCGAATTCCCTGTTACACTTTCCACGAGGAACAACATGGTGTTTCCCCTAATTATGCTTTCTCTGAAATACACCACTTGCTCGTTAGTTCTCCATCTTGTCCCAGCGGCATTTTATTTGATTGTACGGTTGACTCTACTCAGCTTCTGTCTATATGTAATGTTAGTTTCACTCTAGGTTTCCTCTATCTTTCTTAGAGATACGAGATAACAGAGACACGGTGTCTCTATCTGTCTTTTACTGTAAGCTTGATTCGTCGTCTTCTTCACTTTCAGACGTCAATTTGAACATGTTTAAAGAGAGCAGTGGTTAACTTGAGGCTATTTCTATCTCCATTGAGATTTCCAGGAAAGGTACTGGTAACGGCTATATGGGGTTTCTCTGTTCCTCATATGTTAGGCATCTTTGAAGCAGATATTCAACAGCCATTTTACTGGTGCCACAGTTACACTCATCGGAAGTTCCTATCTTTAGCTTGTTGAATCCCGATCTGATATGGCCCGCGTGGAATCTGAAGATTACCACTTGGTCGCTTCTGCTGAGCTGAAAACATGCATCTTTTTTTTGGTGGTCTGAATGCTCTGCTCCCCATTTGTTACTGTATCTACTTCTGATAAAACTCTTTGCCTCTTCAAAAGTTTTACTTATATCAGGCTGAGGAAGCTTTCCAACTTCAGCTTGATTCTAATTTATTTTCTATCTATCTTTTACTGTAAGCTTGTCTCTAATTTTTCTCTATCTATCGTTTACTGCGAGACTGATTCTAGTTTTCCTCTATCTATATTTTACTGTAAGCTTGATTCTAGTTTTCAGCTATCTGTCTTTTGCTGTAAGCTTGACTTTAATTTCCTTTATTCTATCTTTGATTGTAAGCTTGACTCTACTTGTCTTATATGTATATGATTTTAAAGGGAGCTTTATATATATATATATATATCAAACAATCAATACCCTTTAGCTCCCCGAGAAGCATAGGCCTCCAACAAACAAATGCCAAGTCTTCCTGTTCTGTGCAATCCGCTCAAGTTCTTTCCATGTTTTCCTCGTCATTTTCACCTCTGTATCCAGCTCTCTTCTCCATGTCTTTCTTGGTCTACCTCTGCCTCTCTTTCCCTGTGGATTCCAGAACAAGGACTGCCTTGTAATGCTATCAACAGGTTTCCTCAATGTGTGTCCTATCCATCGCCAGCGTCTTCTTCTCAACTCTTGTTCCACTGTCACTTGTCTGGTTCTTGTCATCAGTTCCACATTTGTGACTTTGTCATACCATTTCAGTCCTTCTATTCTACGCAAACACCCGTTTATGAAAGTCTGTAGCTTTTTGGTTGTTGTTTTTGTTGTTCTCCATGTCTCAGAGCCATACAATAGGACTGACTTGACATTTGAGTTGAAGATTCTTATTTTTCGTGTTGGACTTGATTTCTCTTCTTCTCCATATGTTTCCCAATGCAATGAAAGTTCCTCCTGCTTTTTGTATTCTTATTTTGATATCATTGTCAACTTTGTCTATATTGCTGCCAAGATATATGTACGATTCTACATCCTTTAGTGGTGTTTCTTCAAGTTCAATCTTGTTATCATTTCTTGCATTTATTCTCATAATCTTTATCTTTTCCCTGTGTATTTTCAGACCCACTTGTTGTGACCTCTCATCGAGAATTTTCATTTTCTCTTGCATCTGATTTCGATCCCCAGATTAAATGGGATTCTTTAGACTGCAAACGGCTCCGGGGTCGACTCAGCCTCATGAATTGGGTACCATAGCAACTCTGGGAAGATTAAGACGGCCAGCATGATACTGAACACATCACCACTAGTATGCCGATGGTCAAGAAAATATGGGCCTAACACCATATTCCCAATATGCCTTAATTAAAACAGCAGTCTACGCTATTGATTGATTGATGCATGTACCTCATGTGGGAATTGAACTGTTTATGTATGTGTGTAATCCATATTAAATTGTGAAGGACTCGAACCGGAGGCATTATTCGTTGAATCACGTTACACCATTCAACCTTATGAATTACGTATTTTATGTCAAGTTGCTGAGTTAATAAGATGAACAGTTGTTTACATCTTGATGCCAAGTTCAGGCATTACGACAAACCGAAGGTGAGGTTCACCCCATTCGCGTAAGAACATTAGCACGATCAGAATTCAGGCAACACAACCAGTAACCCCACACGAAAGTCCTTCAACAAAACTGGCGGCCGATTGCGGGGATCGACAGAAGAGAAAAATTTTTTTCTGTGTTCCACACGCCTCCACGATATTTACGTTTGAATGAAAATCACATGACCATTACGAAGCTGACGTGACGCACGTGATCATGAATAGCAACATGACGTCACTGTTGCATTGTCGCCGTGAAGAAGACATCTTTTCAACGCCTTTCTAGTTCGCTTCAAATTTATCAAGATGCACAAGATGGACTACCGTTGCCTGCCCATCAGGAGCAGACAGTCAAAGGCACAGGCCTAGCCGTCGACGACAACGATCATCAAGTGAAGCAGCAAATAAAGATAAGTTTAGCTCAATAACTATTGTCGTTAACGTGACAGTGCTAACTGAGTCCATGCCTTCTGCCTACATAGGCATGTTTTTACCTATGTTTAATGTACTTTTTGTTGTTTTAAGGTGTTGTTAACTAGTGGGCGGTAGGGAGGATGAACCGAAATTAGATTCTGTGGCTCTCACGATGCCTGAATTGATTTCGGTCGTTTCTTAGGGCAGTTAAACGATCGCACTTTTTGGGAGCTCCATCGAAGATTCTGCCGAATGGACTGCCTGTCCAAATCTGCTGTCGTTTGACGATTGTGTTAGCTGTACCGTTCCGTAGATAACTGGTGTATTTTATTTGTACTAAGTTCACATTTTTATTCAGTTTTGTATCATGTTCGTTAACTATTTCGTCCAGTCTACTCTTACTATCATTTATTTGATGATTGTTAAATGTTCGTCCGTTATGAGTCCTGTGATGTCATCATTTTTTGCAGTCATTTTTTTTTTGTGTACTTTGCATATTCAGTTGACCTCGGGTCAATCTTTGACCCTTCGTTTTCCGTGTGACACTTCCGCTTGTTTTATTTAGTTCATAAATTCATTTTTAATTGTGAAAATGTCTTGTTTGCGTCTTGACATTGTTTGTACCCTTTAGTTGCATCATTGTTTTGTTTGTACTCATGATATATATTAAATACTACATTAATAATATGACATTATATTCAATAATACACTTGTAATTTAATTTAATTAATTTTTTTTCTGACATTTAAGGTTAATATGGGACATTGCATAATTATGCAGTGATAGTCCAAGAAATTAGCACTACAATTTATAAGAGATGCCTAGGGCATAATAATAATAATAATAATAATATAATATATATATATATTGACCAAATAAAATAATCTTATAGTCTACCTTTGAGGTGACAGACCCATTGTATATTATTTAATATACTTTTCTGGTACTAAGAGAGTGACTTAGTACATTGAACAATATAATTACTAGGAATCATACCCAACATTATTGGATATTAAGATTAATTGTGTGATGTAATTACATTATAGTTAACAGATATCATAACTATTTATGATATAGTTAGTACTTAGATACAATATTGTTACAAAATATTGTCTATTAGTTCAACTTAGACATAAGAGTTCAGTACTATTGTGATTATTTATATTGAATATTCCTAAGTTGAGTAAGTATAATAATTACTCTGAAGCTACTATTGACTATTTTAATCAGTAATTATCAATAATTACTTACAGATAAAAGTCAAAATGCTTACTATAGACCATTTCGTTAAAATTGGTAAAGAATATGGTTATAAATCCCAAGAACTTCGTCAGTTTGCTGAGGCAGAACTGGAAAAACATAAAGCAGAAATGGAGGAACAAAAGGCTGCATTAAAGAAAGAGGAAGCAGAACGTGAGATGAAGCAAATTGCCAAGGAAAATAGATTAAGAGAAATTGCTCAACAGGAAGAAGAGAATAAATTGAAACGAGAGGAAATTATTTTACAACAAGAAATGGAATTGGCGCGTATTAAATTGGAGACAGCAAGATTACAAGCACAAAGTGCTGATGCAAACCAGAATAATAACGCACAAAATGGATCGTCATCCAGCCAAACTAAACATTTCTACAACTTTAAATTACCCACTTTCAACTTAAACGTGGACGACCTTTCATCGTTCCTGTCACGTTTTGAACAGACTTGCAAAACAAATCATTTGCCCGAAGAGTCATGGGTACTCAAGTTAAATGAATTCTTGGTTGGAGAACCATTGACGGCTTCTCAAAATGCTGACCCATCAATAGCAAATAACTACGGTGCTATTAAGTCCTTGCTTTTACGAAGGTTTCACCTGGACGAGGAACACTGTAGGTTGAAATTTAAGGGAATTTTACCTGAATCTCCAAAAGATTTTGCAGGATTCATTGCGAACATACGCAATACATTTAATAGATGGGTTGAACTGGCAGAAGTCAACAAATCGTACGACAAATTAGTTGATTTGCTACTACGGGATAAGGTATTATCTTCGGTTAGCCAGCCATTCTTTGCATATTTGCAGGAGCGTAAACCAGGTACTATTGACGAGTTGGAAAAAAATTTCTTTAAACTACTGTTCGGCACATCCGAATGCAACCATTTCTAACTCCTCATTAAGAGAACCTCTACCTGTGGCGTCTAATATGGCCTACAATCATAATAACAAACAAAGACATCACAGTGTAGACAGAAGTAGGTTCCAAAGAAATCACAATGTTAACTTTCAGAAGGGACATAATAATGATTTCAACAATAAAAATGAGTTCAACAGAGGTAGATCACGAGATAGAAATTATTCACCTCAAACAAACTACCACAATAGTCACATAACACTAATTATAATCGATCACATACCCCGAAAAATAACAATAACTGGAATGGTAATAATCATGGCTCGAGACATCGAGATAATAGTTACTATAGAGGACGACGAGATAATTCTAACAATTATACTCGGAATCGATCTCATTCTCGGGGATCATCTCATTACAACCATAATACAGGGGCGGCAGTTACAAATAATACTACCCCTATAGCTCAGGTCCCACTTGACAATAATACAACACAGTCTTCTGCTGCATGTTTTGCTATTAATTATAATGTGGCAAATAGTTGCCAACAATGCAATCTTATTTTTCAGAAGGCGAAAGAAACAGTGCTTAACTGCGGACATATTACACCAGAGGTAGGTCTTGCAGTCAACGATGGAACAGGCTTACTAATTTTTAACAGGGGAATCGTTAATGGATCCGTCGTCTCAGTGCTGAGAGATTCAGGATCCACGACGATTGGTGTACGTCAGTCGCTGGTACATCCTAGCTGTGCGACAGGAGAATACGTCCGCTGCATGACATTTGGTGGAACTATTGAGTTTTACCCCACAGCTATTGTTCATATTAGAACACCCTTTTTCACAGGGAATGTAAAAGTATGTATGCTAAAAAAGCCTATTGCTGATCTGATGGTTGGTCGTATACACGGCAGTAAAGATTGTACTCCAGATGAGATCATAGAATGGGAGAAACATAACCTATGCACTGGAAACGCCGTGACGACTAGAGCGCAGACTCAACTCATGGAGAAAGTTGGTGATAATAAAATGGATGTAGACAACCAAGAGGAATTTGTAGTCAATTCACCTATTGACAGGGAAACATTTGCAACCAAACAAAAAGAGGATAAATCTTTAAAAAAAATTTTTTAAGCTGGTTGATAAAGTTGACAATCTATCCTCAGGTAATAATAACAAACATTGGTTTGTTATTAAAAATGACCTATTGATTAGATGTTTTAATGACAAATCACAAATGAAACAACAAGTTATGGTCCCGTATACTTTTAGACGGTACATTCTTCAACATGCGCATGACTCACAGTGTGCTGGACATATGGGATATACTCGAACACGATCTCGAGTACTGTCTTCATTCTTTTGGCCAGGAGTGTCAAGAGATATTTCGCAGTATGTACGTTCCTGTACTACATGCCAAGAAGTGAAAGCACGTGGAGCTTTTCACACGGCGCCTATTCAGGCTTGCGATATCTCAGTAAGACCGTTTGACAAGATGGCCATAGATATTATTGGTCCATTGCTACCATCGGCCAGAGGACATAGATTCGTCCTTACGTGCATTGATTTGTGCACACGATGGCCAGAAGCTATCCCATTAAAGACCACCACTACCACAGATGTAGCTGATGCACTACATCTCATCTTTTCTAGAATAGGGTTTCCTAGAAAACTTTTATCAGACCATGGGTCACAGTTCATATCTGACACCATGAAGGAAGTCATGAAAACCTGGAACATTGATAGGAATTTAAGTAGTATTTATCATCCTATGAGTAATGGTGCAGTTGAAAGACTTAACCGTACACTTAAACAACTACTACATAAGGTTACTGTTAAGCACCCTCATGACTGGGACAGAGCACTCCCAGCTGTTCTATTTGCTTATCGGGAGGTACCGCATGAACAAACTGGCTTCTCTCCCTTTGAATTAGTTTTTGGTGCTCCCCCAAGAGGTCCTATGGGACTAATAAAAGACTTATTAATTGACGCGGAGATGACTCAGGACACTCAGTCATCTTACGAGTATGTGATTAATCTTCGGAAGAACATTATTGAGTCTTGCCAGTTGGCAACAGCTTCTTCTGAGGCTGCAAAAGCTAAGGCTCGATCTCTACAAAATAGGTCTCGACGATTACGCCAATTATTCCCAGGCGATGAGGCTTATGTGTTACTTCCTCACAATAACAATAAATTATTGATATCTTGGAATGGTCCTTACAAAGTCATTGATAAAATTTCCGACGTTGATTACGTCTTAGATATCAAGGGACACAAAAAGATATTTCATATTAACATGCTCAAGCAATTTCATACACGTCCTGAACACTTACAGTCAATTTTCCATGAACTAGATGACAACACAGTATCTACTTGTTATTATTCCAACTTATCCGTCATCCAGGAAGAAGAATCTTCTTTTCCTGAGGTACAGTTACCGTTACCGGTACCAGTAGTTCAACCTACTGAATCTTGGCGGGATGTAACCATCTCTTCAACGGTTACACCGCAACAGCGTCTACAGATTGCTAATCTCTTACAATCTTATCCAGATGTGTTGACCGACGTCCCGGGTCGCACATCGGCTATCAGTCATGACATTACTCTCAATGACGATACACCTATTCGTGTACATCCCTATTCGGTTCCTTTACATTTCCTTGCTAAAACTACTAAGGAACTTGAACAGATGTTGTCTCTGGGAATCATTGAGACTAGTAATTCGCCATTCTCTTCTCCATTAGTGATTGTCCGGAAGAAGGACAATAACATCAGACTATGTGTTGACTATAGAAAATTAAATGCTAAGACTATAGTTGACAGCGAACCACATCCACTTATCGACGACTTACTGCCACGTCTATCCAACGCAACTATATTTAGTAAGATAGACTTAACTAAAGGTTATTGGCAGATACCACTGACCGAAAAGGCTAAGTACTACACCGCATTTTCCACTCCACAAGGTCTATACCAGTGGAATGTGATGCCTTTTGGGCTTGTTAATGCGCCAGCTACCTTCATTCGCCTGATGCGACAAATTTTATCAGGTAGATTAGACGTTATTACGTATATTGACGACATATGCTTGTTTAGTTCGTCGTTTGAGGAACATGTTTCGGGACTTAGATATGTTTTCGACACTCTAAGGAATTATCATCTAACTGCTAAACCTACAAAGGTGCAGATCGCGTGTAATGAGATAACCTTTTTGGGACATATCATTGGAGCGGGATATATCCGAACGTTACCTAGTACGGTCTCCAAAATTCTAAACATAGCAGTTCCTCAGACGAAGAAACAGGTCAGGAGTTTGTTAGGACTTGTTCAATATTACAGTAGATTCATACCAAACTTGTCATCCATCACGGCTGTATTGTCTTCATTGTTAAAAAAAGACATGCCGGTGAAGGTGACATGGACTGGTATATGCAATGAAACTTTCAACAAAATTATAAATTTGTTTTCGCATGAACCAATTTTAAGACTTCCCGATGCTTCCAAAAGATTTTTCTTACGAACAGATGCTAGTAACTACGGCATCGGTGCATGCCTGCTCCAGAACCATGATGGCGTTCTACATCCTACATTATATATTTCAAGAAAGCTAAAGCCGGCAGAAACAAAGTATTCCACAGTGGACAAGGAACTTTTGTCAGTTATATGGGCAATCACAAAAACTGGAAAAGTTCTTGCTTGGTGCTCCATTCACCATTCAGACTGACCAGCGTGCTGTAGCATCTTTGCGTAGATCAAACCACAAAAGCCCAAAACTCGCCAGATACGCGATCATCCTGCAGCCATTTGAATTCTCCATTGAACATATTCCTGGCACTGAAAACATTGTGGCGGATGCGTTGTCACGTAATCCTATTGACGACGAATAATCAACATTGACATTCCTAAACTACGTCAATCATCACTACATTGGATAGAACGAAGTATCAACTATAAGGGAACTAACCTTGACTTCAATTTAATAATTATAAAAACACTATATGCATCACAGAATTGAACTAAAGACAATCAAGGTATACATATTGACATTGAAACTTCGTCTAACGTCCATACACAATATATGAATATTCGTTCAACAATCATGGAACAATATCTGACGACAAGTCGAACTTATTATCCTATGTGTGCACTTAATTCTTGGATCCTAGGATAATTGACATTTCTGTCCGACGTAAATGCTTCAACACTTTGTCTAAAAGAATTCATCAGGATCAGGACTACGGATGGATCATCATATCCTATACTAATTAATTAGTTAACTTAACTTCTTAATTGAATTAATATCAATAAAATGAAATGTGAGAAAAAAAATGAAATGAAAAAAAAAACAAAAAAGAGAACGAAATATAAAAAGAAGAAATTGTGAAAAGAGAAAATAAATCTCACACAAGTATTAGATTAATATTTTTTTTAATGTACCTATACGTTATTTAGTTAGTTAAATTAGATAGTTATTATTCACTAACACTTAACACACACAATTAAGTTAAACTTATATTCGAATTTCTTTCTATTTCTTCTCACTTATTTGTCTTTTCTTCTCTCATAACATCGTGTTACATTAGAATCTTAATAATTTAACTCTTAGTTTAATTAATTAATTTAATTTTAATTAGTCAAATTAATTCCTATATGACATACTAATACGACAGACCTTACTTTAATTTAATTCTATCATTCACTATTGACATTACACATTTTATTTAGTTGATATAATAATATGCATAATATTGATATATAATATGATTAATGTTAGATGACTATGACAAATAGTTAGTTGACATGACCGCGACACGGTTCTACTCAGAACATCGTCGGCCATATGTCACAATTGTGTTAAATTTTTTGAAAAATTGTTAAGTCGGATAGATCTTAAAAAAAAAATCTATCGATTTTTTTCCCCCGGTGTACAGGGAATTGTTACGGTATATGTTATTAACGCCGTCTGCTAAAGGTTAGCAGACGTGCAATTGTAAAGGTTAAGACATTTAATATATTGCGATAGATGTTTCAATTATTGAACGCTCCATACACGATCGATTATGACGTGTCTAGCGTTGTTTGGGTCACAGTTGGTAACTAGGAGACGCTACCCTTTGTTACTTTGACCGTCAAGCTGAATAGCTGCGTTTTTTCTAGCCTTCCAAATTAATGGCATGATATAGCCATTTATATGTGTATTTATGCAGGACCAGGGTCAGTCCTAGAACTCTACGAGAGAGGAAACTTATGGAGGTTAGTGATTAACTAAATCCTTGGAAGGAGAAAGATAATCGTCTACTTTATACGAAGTAATTAGACTCACAGTCTCACTGTCGGCAGGTAGCCATTCTATCTGCGCGTGCATATAGCTGTGATGTTCTGACGACAATTACTGCATTGTATCCTTAAACGGACATTGACACGTAAAACAGCAGTCTACGCTATTGATTGATTGATGCATGTACCTCATGTGTGAATTGAACTGTTTATGTATGTGTGTAATCCATATTAAATTGTGAAGGACTCGAACCGGAGGCATTATTCGTTGAATCACGTTACACCATTCAACCTTATGAATTACGTATTTTATGTCAAGTTGCTGAGTTAATAAGATGAACAGTTGTTTACATCTTGATGCCAAGTTCAGGCATTACGACAAACCGAAGGTGAGGTTCACCCCATTCGCGTAAGAACATTAGCACGATCAGAATTCAGGCAACACAACCAGTAACCCCACACGAAAGTCCTTCAACACATCTGCAAAATCCAGATCATCAAGCTGTTTAGTCAGATTGATTCCACTTGATTTCATTTCTGTTGTGTGATGTCGATATTTTCTTAACCCAATCTATTGCTAGCAAGAAAAGCAATGGAGACAAGAGGCATCCTTGTCTAACTCTCGGTCTAATCCTAAACGGTTCTGTAAGTTGTCCTTCATGAAGAACTCCGGATATCGTGTCTTCATAGGTCTTCCTTATTAAGTTAATGATCTTCATTGTGACGAAAGTACTGAGATTCTGTCTTTCAAATGGCCCATGTCTTTTTTTTCCCTGCATTTTGTTCACTATTTCTAGGAGGGATTACAGAAAAATCCTTCCCCATGTTTCTTCTCCTTCTATTTATTTACGTTTTTCAGAGAGATTACGGGGGAGTTTCATCTCATCTACATCTATGTTCCTTCTCTATGACTAGTAGTCTTGTTTAGTGTCGGTGTGTAGGGAACTGTTGCAGTATTTTTCTAGAAGAAAGATTATAGAGGCTAGATCAGGATTTGCACCAGTGTCTTTTTTTTTAAAGATATTGCGTGGCCATAGACACATTTCTCGGGAGTTAAATTATTTGCGGCCATTTTTGCTTCATTTCCGCAGTATAGGGCTAGGACGAATTCCCGTTTCTTTGTCTAGCAGAAACTGGTTGCATCAGCATGATCTAAGGTTCTGATTGGCTGAGAGCTAACTGCAGTTGAAATGCAGAGCTCCCATTGGCTTTAGAACCACGCCGCGCATATGACGTCATGAAGTCGGCGCGTGGGGGTCGTGATAATAAATAGGCTAGCATTTCATATTTTCGTTCTCTTCGTATGTAAATTGCCAAAGCCGGGTGCCAGAAGCAAATTGTCGATTGCCTTTCAGTTGGACATTCGAGATTTGGTAAGCATGAATTTTTGCGTGAGGACTTTCTTTAATTTTTCTAGTCCTAGCCGATCATTTAAGTTTCTTTGGGCAGTTTAAGTTTAATGTTAATTCTCATCGCCAGAGCCATCAAATACGATCTTAGTGATAGACTTGAAACTTTATAGGTCCATTTAATTCCTTGTTGAAGGAATAGCGGCATGGTTTAAAAGTTGAGATATCACCGCTTTGTATTATTGCAAAGTCGGTCGGGAGAGAAACTCGCATCTGTGAATCATATTTATTTACAGAATGACGGGAGTCTGTGTATTTGTGATGTTATTGAGAATGTAATGCTGCAAGTTATTTATATTATAGTACACTTCTATAGGTGGACGAGGGGAGAAGAGGTGGAATTTGTAAAGCACGTGGGCGCGTTGGTTACGGTATATTTATTGATGCGATGTTCAGAGGGACGAGGGAGAGAGAAGCACGTGGTCATAAAATTGTAACCACGTGTTTGTAACTACTGAGATTTAATTGATAACCATTATGTATAACTTTTGACGGCATATATATATGCTAGCATCTAACAGGGTTATATGTTATTGATTGTGCATTATTGTTCTGTGAATTCAGAAGATGGGAGAAGTAATTTTAAAGGGAATTATTTTGTATTACATTTTGAATGTGATTACTATTATTGACGGGAAGTTTAGGAATTCCTAGAGATAGAGTATTTTTGTGTTAATAATTTGCTGCATGTAGTGTCAGCGTAAGATGTAGGCCACAGTACGTCTGCCCAGACGGGCCAGTGAAAATATTGTTGTTGCTCGGAGTTAGTCAGGCAGAACAGGCGATCTGGGTTAGCCAATGTTTACCTTGTGGGCTCAGGTAGAGAAGGGAACAGGAGAGGAGCGGACGGTGTTGGCATGATTTTTTGTATGGAGGTGCATAACGTGTTGAAGAGTCAGGGAGGTGGTGTTATTAGAAATAGATTTATTACGTTTTGTTTAGCTGTTGTTTTGTTTCGTCTGAACAGCAGGTACCGGCTTTTTGTGGGGAAGAGCAGAATTTTTGATACCACAAAAATTTCTCCCACGGCGAAGTTGTGGCATTCGCCGACAAGCTAAGTCGCGCATGAATTGCCAGTGGTGGAAGGAGAGGAAGAAAATACGTTTTCCCAGCCAGGGGAAGACATTTTCCAGCGAATAGGATTTTTGTGGATAAATCCTGAGCTCTGACGCTCGGTCGGTTACACACGCAGATTTGGCATGCTGCCAGCGTTGTGGTAATTTTATGTTCGCTTCTTCACGGCCATAATAAAGCCGATAGCCCCATCGCCCAGTCATAGGTAATCGGGCAGGTAACCTCAGAGGTGTTAGGAGAAGCCAGCTACAGTTCCAGTCCAGAATCCAGTGGGGTTCGGTTAAACCTTAGTCATCAATTCCAAAGTAGTGGAGAGAGAGAGGGTAAACATTCTCTCTACTGAAGTCAGCACAGATAGGCAGAACTGATAGTTTTGGTGAATCATAGCAGAGGACCGCTGCTGAAGTTTAGAGGTGCAGTTAGTTGTGTTCAGGAGATTCCAGGATAGGCTGTGTAGAACCGAAGTCTGTGCAGAGATTGTGTAGACACTTCGTAGTCGTTCCAGCTATCAGTAGACTTAGAGTTAGAGTTAGAATTTAGAACAGCTAGTTTGGAGTGTAGGCGACATCAAGTGCAGTGTAGTTCATTTCAGTTAACCTTACCTTCTTTCTCCACACAGGTTGCAATTGTGGGAGACGGGTTGGGGTTGATGCATTTTTAACTGTGCTTGATTTTGTTTCAGGTGTGCATCCTCGCACTTTATGTATTTGACATGTATATGAGTTTGTTTATAGGTGTATAATACACTTGTATAAATTGTAGCTGGCATCAGTCATTTCCTTTATGTACAGTAGCTATATGTTGTCTGTATCTTGGTGTTTGTGAAGCTTGATATAACCTTATCCCCTTAGGGTAGCTAGAGGTCGCTGACAACTATAGCACATAAGACGTCCGAAGTGGCGAGGAAAGAATCAACCTCGGTTCTTAACCTCGGAGCCAATAGTGTCAACTGTTCACATTTCACTATCATTTTCTTCTAAATCTATCTTTTCAGTCTTTCTTCTCACTAGTGTCTTGTCACTGTATGTAGACAGTCTCTAGTTCTAAATCCATTTAGTGACAAAGTGGGTGGCGTCGTCCTTGGGATCATCTTTGTTGGGATCAATTCTAGATTCATAGATTGTCTCTGTAGGAAGTTCTGAAAAATAGATTTCTTAAAAATCCCCTAGACTTGAGCTATATTAAGACTGATCCAGCTATAAGTTTTTTTCTACAGGTTGTAGTCAGTTTAGATGTTAGTTGTAGTAAGGTTGTTTATGACTTAGAAGTAATTGATGGCTAATCGAATTTTTTTCTTGACAGGAAAGTAAATTCGGGTTTTGGGTAGCTGGATAACTTGACTTTTTTCAGGTAGTTATTAGTCAGACTTGGTGCTAGTCTGAGTGCGGGTTTTTGCGACAGCATATTCCAAGTAGGTAACAGTAAATTTTTCTTGTTCCTTTTTTGTCATTTCCCCTCGTGGTGAGTTACTGCTGATTTGTCAGGTAAGATGGCTGAATTGGTCAAGCTACTTACTGCATGGAAGGACGCAGCTAAAAGCATGGGGATGAATGAGGCCGAGACTAGGGCTTACATTATGAGGGAACAGGACCGGCAGACGGAGAGAGAGAAAAGGGAAGCGGAGAAAGAAGAGAGGGCCCGACTGGCAGAGATGGACCTGCGTAAATTGGAAGCAGAGAAAGAAGAGAAGGCCCGACAGGCAGAGGAGAGAAAAGCAGAAAGGGAAGCGCAGGAAAGGGCTGCCGCAGCAGAAGAGAGAAAGGCAGAAAGGGAGGCGCAGGAAAGGGCTGCGGCGGCAGAAAGGGAAGCGCAAGAGAAGGAGAAGGCAGCAGAGAGACAGCATGAAATTGCCCTGCGTTCACTGGAACTGCAGTACCGATCATCGGAAGGCAGTTCGGCTAACGGAGATTCTCCCGGAGCAGGGGCTACAGACACCTCGGGAAACGGAGGGCCCCGGATGGCAGCCATGAATTTTCCAATGGACTCTTTTCCTAACGGGAATGAGAAAATTGAGGTATTTTTAGAAAAATTTGAACGGATGGCAAAGGCATACGGGCTGGATGATAGTCTTTGGTGTCTCAAATTATCTCAATCACTTAGAGGACATGCGTATGAGGTCTATAGCAAGATGCTGGTAGATGACCAAGGTAACTTTGAGGCTCTACGGAACGCCCTGTTACAGCGATTCAAATTGACTCCCCGGAAGTGCCAAACGATGTTTAGGGAAAGTCGACTGGAGAAAGGAGAAAGTTTTCCCCAGTTCGCAGAGAGGCTGAGGAATTACCTCACTCGCTGGAGAGAGTTGTCGGGTTTGGCTAAATCTTTTGAAGGATTGGAAGAATTAGTTCTGTGCGAACAGATAAAGGCCAACATGTCTCCAGACTTAAGGAAGTACCTGGCGGAGCAGGGCGCCCAGCAACTGGACCAGATTATTCTATTTGCTGAAAGGTTCCAGACGGCACAGGCCGAAGTACTGGGCCAGAAAAGAAAACACCCTGACCTGCCAGCCCCGGACAAAGGAGCATCTTCATCGCATTCGCCTTCCTCTTCAGCTCACCAGCCGCAAGGGCCGTCTCGCAAAGAGCCCCCTCCCAGTCATAACATGCGCTCCCAGCCGCCTAACAGAACACAGGGGCCGACTTCTCATGAACCCGTCAGGAACCGGGGAGATAATGAGAGATATTGTAGGTTCTGTCGGACTACTTCTCATTGGACAACACGGTGCCCAAACAAACAACCCGCTCATCAGGTGGCTTGTTTAAGGCCTGTGAGGGTGAAACAAGGGAAGAAGTGGAAACCCTTCCAGTCAGAGAAGTTGTTTTCCAACAGCGGACCAGCCGAAGTGAACGGGACGGGGACAACATGTTTATTTGACAGCGGGCTTACATACCCCAGCATAGTCGCCCGACATCTGGTGAAGCCTTGGCAGATGACTAAGGAAAAGGTCAATATTGGTGGAGTTTTAAGGAAAGGGACTTCACAGTGCTTTCCGGTAGCCAATATTGAGGTGAAATGTAAGTACGTGTCTGGCACCATCAAGGCAGCTGTAACGGCTCAGCCGGCCTACGACTTCATTCTCGGTAACCCATATTTAGTTTTGGGGAACCCGCCCACACCGATCCTTGCTGATGCAAGGGGGCCTACTGCAGGCCAGATAAGTGGAAAAGGAGAACCCCTAATCCACCGAGCCCCGAGCGAGCTCAAACATAGCTGTCGTGCCAAGGAGAGGTGCAACGCCTCTGACGACAGTGATATGTTATTTGCAGAGGCAAATTCGCCCGCCAGCCCTGTTCAGCCAACCGGCCAAACAGTGGTGACGACGCCTCTGATTCAGGAAGTACACTCTTTGTTGTCGGGAATTAGGCCCCCGATGGTATTAGCTCCTTCAAGTGAGGGACATGCTGACAAGAGCGGTATTACATATGTCAACGACCAGCGCCATCTTCATAGGGCACAAGATAGCGGTCTGAGCGAGCATATAGTTCCAACCAGCACTGGAGCCCCATCCGACCAGCACTTTACTCAAACGGAGGAGGACAGTGATCTGAGTATCCGTTTGCCTATAGACGGAGGTGGGCCCCACAACTCTCGTATCTCGTTTACAGGAAACGACTCTTGTAACGAGGAGCCTGAAAAATTGGCTATCTTTTCCAGTTCGTTTCACGGAACATTGGAACCAGTCACTGAGAGCTTTATCTCAGATTCTCCGCGATCTAACGGGATCCTAAACCGTCAAGTGTCACTGCAGGACACATCCCAACTGACGCCAGTAACTCTCACAGGGGAGGGCAAGGTTGAAGGTAGAACCAGGGTGTTAGACGGAGAGCTCCCGTGGTCTACAGTTTCATCTCACCAACTTTTCAGGCCAGAAAAGAGTGAGAAAAGCGACCTTACGCATTTGCAAGGAGCTATATTGGAGAGCTCTGTCCCGCTTCATGTTGGTAGGGGAAGAGCGAGTCCAGAACCACTGCCAGGGGCAGATATTACCTACCTTTTCCCAAAGGTAGAAGCTATTGAGATTGATCAGGATTCAATAGAAACCCAGCAAGAAATCGGAGGCTCTACACCAGAGGAACCCGAGACGTTGCATCGTTCTCGCACTGTACCAGCAGTCACCAACCTGCTGACGCGTAGCGAGGAAGTCGCCATCGCCAGGTCGCCACATCGCCCGCCGGTCACATCAGCTGACCAGGACAGCCTTTTGACGGTCATAGCAAGGGAAAGTTCAGACCCGCCATTAGACAGCACAGGTCTGAAGAGAGATCAACTCTCCCAACGGAGCATAGGAGCTCATTCTAGGAGAGGAGGAAGGAGGAAACGCAAAAGAGGAAGGTCGAAGAACACTGAATAGGAGGGGTAAGGACAGACAGCCTTGTAGATAGAGTTAAGGGCCAGTGTGAAACACAGAGATTTCAGTAAGGAGATCGTTGCTCAATCTTTGAAAGGGGGGAGTGATGTGACGAAAGTACTGAGATTCTGTCTTTCAAATGGCCCATGTCTTTTTTTCCCTGCATTTTGTTCACTATTTCTAGGAGGGATTACAGAAAAATCCTTCCCCATGTTTCTTCTCCTTCTATTTATTTACGTTTTTCAGAGAGATTACGGGGGAGTTTCATCTCATCTACATCTATGTTCCTTCTCTATGACTAGTAGTCTTGTTTAGTGTTGGTGTGTAGGGAACTGTTGCAGTATTTTTCTAGAAGAAAGATTATAGAGGCTAGATCAGGATTTGCACCAGTGTCTTTTTTTAAAGATATTGCGTGGCCATAGACACATTTCTCGGGAGTTAAATTATTTGCGGCCATTTTTGCTTCATTTCCGCAGTATAGGGCTAGGACGAATTCCCGTTTCTTTGTCTAGCAGAAACTGGTTGCATCAGCATGATCTAAGGTTCTGATTGGCTGAGAGCTAACTGCAGTTGAAATGCAGAGCTCCCATTGGCTTTAGAACCACGCCGCGCATATGACGTCATGAAGTCGGCGCGTGGGGGTCGTGATAATAAATAGGCTAGCATTTCATATTTTCGTTCTCTTCGTCTGTAAATTGCCAAAGCCGGGTGCCAGAAGCAAATTGTCGATTGCCTTTCAGTTGGACATTCGAGATTTGGTAAGCATGAATTTTTGCGTGAGGACTTTATTTAATTTTTCTAGTCCTAGCCGATCATTTAAGTTTCTTTGGGCAGTTTAAGTTTAATGTTAATTCTCATCGCCAGAGCCATCAAATACGATCTTAGTGATAGACTTGAAACTTTATAGGTCCATTTAATTCCTTGTTGAAGGAATAGCGGCATGGTTTAAAAGTTGAGATATCACCGCTTTGTATTATTGCAAAGTCGGTCGGGAGAGAAACTCGCATCTGTGAATCATATTTATTTACGGAATGACGGGAGTCTGTGTATTTGTGATGTTATTGAGAATGTAATGCTGCAAGTTATTTATATTATAGTACACTTCTATAGGTGGACGAGGGGAGAAGAGGTGGAATTTGTAAAGCACGTGGGCGCGTTGGTTACGGTATATTTATTGATGCGATGTTCAGAGGGACGAGGGGGAGAGAAGCACGTGGTCATAAAATTGTAACCACGTGTTTGTAACTACTGAGATTTAATTGATAACCATTATGTATAACTTTTGACGGCATATATATATGCTAGCATCTAACAGGGTTATATGTTATTGATTGTGCATTATTGTTCTGTGAATTCAGAAGATGGGAGAAGTAATTTTAAAGGGAATTATTTTGTATTACATTTTGAATGTGATTACTATTATTGACGGGAAGTTTAGGAATTCCTAGAGATAGAGTATTTTTTGTGTTAATAATTTGCTGCATGTAGTGTCAGCGTAAGAAGTAGGCCACAGTACGTCTGCCCAGACGGGCCAGTGAAAATATTGTTGTTGCTCGGAGTTAGTCAGGCAGAACAGGCGATCTGGGTTAGCCAATGTTTACCTTGTGGGCTCAGGTAGAGAAGGGAACATGAGAGGAGCGGACGGTGTTGGCATGATTTTTTTGTATGGAGGTGCATAACGTGTTGAAGAGTCAGGGAGGTGGTGTTATTAGAAATAGATTTATTACGTTTTGTTTAGCTGTTGTTTTGTTTCGTCTGAACTGTGACCGTGCAGGTGTCCCTACTAGTTGATAGCTATAACTAGGTGGCTGAGGCAGGCCTAGTTATCTATTATTTACTTTGTTTCTTTCTTCCAAGTGAGACTATTTCTCCTACTGGCCCCCTTGTTCCGCCAGAGATGATGATTCCTGGATGATATAAGGTTCGTCTTTTGTTCAACCCAGACCACGTTCTTCCCTCCTTGGTGGTGTATAGCGACTGATGCGTATAGGGTGTTCTATTATTTCTATCTTTCCTAATACTCAATTCTAATATCTCTCCATTCCTTAATCTCTTCTCACATCAAAGCAACTGGAGTGATGTGATTCAACTTCCAAAAAAAAACAACTTTTATTTACATAAGATAATGCATGATCATCCAACATAATTCATCAGCTACAGTTCAAAATTTCAATGTCCTCAAGTCTTCCGCTTGATTCAAACACACCTCTCAAAGCATAGTTATATATATAGTTTCTCCTGTAGCCTCTTGCATATTTCATTATACCCCTGGCCTACCAAAATTCCTTCTCAAGTTCTACTATTTTTCTCATTTTTTTCTTCAACAGTTCTTCTAAATCCTTGGAGTCATGTTCTCACCCAATCTCAACCTAGTTAGGTTTAACTCCTTTAAATGCAGCATATAAAATTCAATAGCTACACCTGAAATAATCAAACAATGTCCAATACCAAAATGGCTTCCACCATACTTACTCTAGTATGAGAGAACGCATGAGATGTTTCGTGAATGTCAGACTCACTTGTGGTGGCGTCTCCATACTTACTCTTATATGAGAGAGCGCTTAATATGTTTCATAAATGTCAGTGCTGTGAACCCTTAGTTCGATACAATCTCGTTTAATGGCAATGCCTCATCTTCTTGGTATGACAGCCCATCCTGACTATCTGATAATAAAAGTTATTTACTTTTTAAGCTTTAATATTGCCCTTGCTTCAATATTATCTTCTGTAGCTCGCTCCCTTAAATGCGAGCGTCGTTAGCCTGCGACAAATTTGCTGAAAGTCAAGAAAATAGTTCAAAATTTCCTCTTACCATTTTAAACGAAGTCCAGCACCGAGCACGCTCCTACTACCGCCACCTATAAGCGAATCCTCAGGTTGATACCAGAAATTATTAATCCATTCTAAATGTTCTCCTGAATTCCTATTTCTATCTTTCTATATCTAGCTATTTGCAGATTTGGCATGCTGCCAGCGGGGAAGACATTTTCCAGCGAATGGTAAAATTGAGCTTCGGTCGGTTACACACGCAGATTTGTGGTTGTGGTAATTTTATGTTCGCTTCTTCACGGCCATACAAACACAAAAAAAAAAAAAAAAAAACAAAAAATAAAACAAAAAAGCTAAGTGCATGCATGGCCAGCGAAAGGAGAGGAAGAAAATTCCGTGCCATAAAGCCGATAGCCCCATCGCCCAGTCATAGGTAATCGGGCAGGTAACCTCAGAGGTGTTAGGAGAAGCCAGCTACAGTTCCAGTCCAGAATCCAGTGGGGTTCGGTTAAACCTTAGTCATCAATTCCAAAGTAGTGGAGAGAGAGAGGGTAAACATTCTCTCTACTGAAGTCAGCACAGATAAGCAGAACTGATAGTTTTGGTGAATCATAGCAGAGGACCGCTGCTGAAGTTTAGAGGTGCAGTTAGTTGTGTTCAGGAGATTCCAGGATAGGCTGTGTAGAACCGAAGTCTGTGCAGAGATTGTGTAGACACTTCGTAGTCGTTCCAGCTATCAATAGACTTAGAGTTAGAGTTAGAATTTAGAACAGCTAGTTTGGAGTGTAGGCGACATCAAGTGCAGTGTAGTTCATTTCAGTTAACCTTACCTTCTTTCTCCATACAGGTTGCAATTGTGGGAGACGGGTTGGGGTTGATGCATTTTTAACTGTGCTTGATTTTGTTTCAGGTGTGCATCCTCGCACTTTATGTATTTGACATGTATATGAGTTTGTTTATAGGTGTATAATAAACTTGTATAAATTGTAGCTGGCATCAGTCATTTCCTTTATGTACAGTAGCTATATGTTATCTGTATCTTGGTGTTTGTGAAGCTTGATATAACCTTATCCCCTTAGGGTAGCTAGAGGTCGCTGACAACTATAGCACATAAGACGTCCGAAGTGGCGAGGAAAGAATCAACCTCGGTTCTTAACCTCGGAGCCAATAGTGTCAACTGTTCACATTTCACTATCATTTTCTTCTAAATCTATCTTTTCAGTCTTTCTTCTCACTAGTGTCTTGTCACTGTATGTAGACAATCTCTGGTTCTAAATCCATTTCGTGACATTCATGGGAGCTCGATAATGCCTCATCAATATATATATATTGATGCTTATATATATATATATATATATATATATATATATATATATATATATATATATATATATATATATATATATATATATATATATATATATATATATATATATATATATATAAGCATTTTCTAACCAGTGTTGATTCCTTCACCTGCTGTTGCCACGTGATAATTTCCCACAATCTTCTCAAAGCTATTTCTGTTTTCTTTTCCCCGCTTATATCATTCTATGTTATACCCTCGTCCACTTTACCATACAAGATAACTCAAGCATATTTATCAAAATGGTGTGCAATTTTCTGCAAGAGGGCCACGTAAAATTGAATTTTTAGGCTAATAGCACCGTTTACTCAGATGTGATCGGTATCGATTATTCCACATTAGAATTCCGAGTACATACATAACGCGATCCTCTTATTGCAGCCTATTTCAGACTGTGCCATCACCACATGCGATTAAGCATATCGTAAACTTTTAAATTTATCGATCAAGTAAAATAGTAAAAAATTCATGCTAGATAAACTGGATCAGATATATCATCGTATTTTATCATCTAGTGCAGTGATAGGAAACCCAGGAAATGTGGAGATCTACTTCTGTCTAAAGATCTACCTTGGTAGAATGATGTCAACAGAGGAAGATGAACATTACTCTGAATATTAGAATGAACAGTTTTAAAATGTCTATCAACATTACTTTTCTTGACAAAAGTCGTGGCAGTTCTTCAACATTTTAAACGGCAACAGGAGATGGCTAATCCGAAATTTTTCTAGCTTAAAAATTACTCACCCTCCCCTCTTTCCCCCCCCCCCCCCCACGTCAGATATAAATCTACCAAATCATCTCTTGTGATCTACCGGCACCTTGAGCTCGACCCATTGTCGAACCCTGATCTAGTGCAGTACTAACTGGGCAGTCTGATCTCTTCATTTCCTGCAATTTAGTGTGTGCGAAGTATTAATATCCCGGACAAGAAAGTAAATATTTTGGCGACTTTTTAATCAATGAACGAGTATAAACGTGCCCGTTATTAATCTATCTAAAACGTTTTCTTTCATTCCATCTTCGAATTATTTTCTTTTAATTAAAACCCGGCTCGTGAGGTTCCCGGGGGTCTCTGAAGAGACAAAGAAAGAAGAGAACAACTGCTACCCCAGGCGTGTCGTAGAAGGGAAAAAAAAGGTAAAGTACCTGTTAAGGGATAGAGAAATTGCCCGAATTCTTTCATTTTTGTTGTCTAGGGTCCATTTGTTTGAATAAAGAGGTGGAAGTTCTTTTATTTTTAATTGGGTTTGCATTGTCAAATATTCTGGAAATCAATCTTCTTGGATACCTCCTTCTGTCTATCTTCAATTATTAAATAAGGCTATCAACTGGTTAACTGAACCTTGAATGATTGAAGGAACCTCTCGGCTTAGACGATTTGGTAACAGTTTAATACACAGTAAGTACGAATTCACAAAATGTCACAATCACGAACATGGCATGAATACTCCCTCTAACTTTCAGTCCAACATTATCTTGGTTCGCTTTTATACAATGTTACTCAACTTTTCCCTAGTTGATACTTTTATAACATCCTTCCTTTATTCTATTTAACATCGGGGTATTAGAGCATCCCGGCATATCAAATCTTCAGTATATCTTTTTCCAACAACATCGGGGTGTTTGAGCATCCCGGCATATCAAATCTTTATTCCATAAACTTCGGGGAATGAGTCCTCCCGTTATCACTGTTCAATTATAATTTCAACACACGTCTTTGTATTGGGAATCACCGTCCCGTACTGACTTCAACTATAATCCTGGCATATTGTCATGCCTCTCATTTAAAGCACAAAGCTTACCATTTTTCCATGAATATTTCTTGAATATGCTTCAACATAATGGTTGATACACAAGCCAGTCTTAGGCACACATCTTGACGCTCTGACGTCACATCCCACTCTCCTCTGTCATACCTAGATACACATCTCACAGGCGACCGCTTTCATGTATTTCTTGCGTTCAGTTGAGGTACGACACGGTGTGATAAAACCATGGCACTAATAATAATTTACCGCAATAAAAATCACATCATGAAGTGGCCTCAACATTACCCCTCACGCTCCCGAGCGTTTACTTCAGGAAACGCGCAAGATCCTGTAGGGTATAACTTCCAGCAATCTTACGTACAGATACATACATGCATACAAGCAATCTACTGAGAAGTATCAGGTATTTAGACATATACATAAAAATGTGAAGAGCAATTATTAAATAACCAAAATTGCAGTAAAATTTGAGTCAATATATCCGGAAGAAATAGCAAGTCCAGAAGACACACTATGATGTCCAAACAAAGTGGAACCATAAACCTGGATGCAAAGTTCCATGTGAAATATATTAGTCCTGGTGAGTTGCAAATCGCGACAACAAGTCAGCTAACCAATTGTCCTCACCGCGAATATGCTTGATTTCAAAAGAAAACTGTTGCAGTAGCAGAAACCATCTGTAGATTCTTGAGTTCTTAAATGCTTTTGGTTTCATTGAGGTCAAAGGATGATGATCTACCTCAACGTAAAATTTTTGTCCAAGCAAGTAGCGAGAAAGTTTTGATATAGTCCAGACGAGAGCAAGGAGCTCTCTTTCTCCCGCTGAATATTTCTTCTCTGCTGCAGACAACTCGTTGACCGGCATCAAACTGCCAATCTGAGAAGCGTCTGTGCGAATATAGAATGGTTCATGGATATCTGGCAGAATCAAAATAGGGTGATTCGAAAATAGAATTTTAATCTTATCCAATGCTAACTGACAGTTCTTTGACCACATTACTTTAAGAGGAGCACCTTTGCGCGTCAACTCCGAAAGAGGACCAGAGATAGACGAAAAGTCCGGAATAAATTTATGATAATAGTTAATGAGCCCTAACAGACTACGGACCTCTTTCTTATTTTTCGGTATCTGAATGTTCAGGATTTTATTCACCAGACTATCAGAAGGATAAAGTCGATGATTACCGATTTTATGACCTAGGAAAGATATTTCCTGAAAACCTATCTGTACTTTCGAAGGTCTAACTGTCAAATGATGCTTTCTAAGCTGTTCTAGCAAAGAACTGAAACCTACAATATGTTCTTCCCATGTGTTATGGAATAAACAAATGTCATCTATATATGTGATGACATCGGGTCTATCGCCAACCAAACGGCGCATCATGCGGACGAATGTCGCAGGTGCATTCACTAACCCGAAACACATATAATTCCATTCAAATAAACCTCTTGGCGTGGCAAATGCTGTCAAATGTCTAGACTTTTCAGACAACGGAATTTGCCAGTATCCTTTTGCCAAATCTAGTTTAGTAAAGAATGTCGCGTTAGCCAGCTGTGGAAGATCTTCCAAAATTGGAATTGGCTCAGCATCTGTGACTGAAACTTGATTTAGTTTCCGAAAATCAATACAGATGCGTAAAGATCCATCTGGTTTCTTCACCAATACCATTGGAGAAGAATAAGAAGACGAAGAGTGTGAAATAATACCCATTTTAAGCATATCTGAGATTTCCTTATCCACCTTATCTCTGTAGTGAAGAGGAATAGGATATGGTCTGATTTTAATCGGAGTAGAGTCAGTGATCACAATCTCATGAGATATTAAGTCAGTATGACCTGGATGTTCTGAAAATACGTCAGAGAAAGAACGTAAAACATCACGGATCTCAATTTGTTCAGAATGCGAAAGTGATGACAAAATAGAAACATCCTGCCACGTCTCATGAGCAGAAATAGAAGGTAAAGTAAATTCCAACGGAATATCAGATGTAGCATCCACAGACTGAACTACAGCGCATGAGGATCGATGAACCTCATCCAAGACATCCACCAATTCAGATGGTCTTGGTGTGTATAATTTCAACATATTTAGATGATACGTTTTAATTTTCCCTTTAATATCAATTGAGTAATCAACATCTGTGATCTTTTTCACTACTTTGTATGGCCCCTGCCATGAAATTAACAACTTATTTTCCTTAATGGGTAGGAGTAGTAAGACTTCTTCCCCTGGGACAAATGATCTTAGGGTACGAGATTGGTTATGTAGCAACCTCGATTTTTGAGTTGCCGTTTGTATACTCTGTGATGCGATCTGACATGCATCCACTAACCTTTGTCGTAAATCAACAACGAACTCGTAACTACTGCGAGTTGCGTCATCCTGAGACGTACCGAGGATTAAATCCTTCAGTAGATATAACGGGTCTCTCGGATTCGCGCCATACACGAGTTCAAAGGGAGAGAATCCAGTACTCTCCTGAGGGATCTCTCTGTAAGCAAAGAGAACCGATGGGAGAATCTTATCCCAATCCCAAGGGTGTGTATCAGTAACCTTCCCAAGCATTAACTTAAGACAGCCGTTAAATCTTTCACAAACCCCATTTGAACTTGGTCTATATGGACTTGCGAATGAATGTTTTATGCAATACAAGCTTTCTATCGCGCTCATAAGTTCAGACTTAAATTGTGTCCCTCTATCCGACAGTATTTCCTCAGGAAAACATATCCTTGTAAAAATCAAGTTCAAAGCCTCCGCAACTGATATGGTATTAATGTTTTTTAACGGTATGGCCTCAGGCCATCTAGTGCACAAATCGATGCACGTTAAAATATATTGAGAACCTCGATCCGACATTACAGACAATGGACCGATGATGTCTATAGCTAGTTTCTTAAATGCGCGCACAGGCACATCTGTGACTTGCAAGGATGCTGTCTGGTTCTTACCCCTGCGTGCGACTTCATTTCTCAGTGGCGTCTCCTCCATGACAGATGGAGATGCATCGGTCAAAATGCTTGCTTCATGCTGAGCTCTTGTAGTGACCGCATTCGCCATCAGTGGGTGCTTGTTGACCCACTCGGCAATTTCATCAGGTGAACAGTCTTTTACACCTGGAATGTTACCAAGTATCACGTCACTTACAGGGTTCTCCAACCCACACACGAGTACAGTCCCTGAATAAAATGGTGTGTCGATCTCCGCCTTTGCCATGGGAAACCATTCAATGTTACCTCCGAAAGTAACGCATTTCAGTGACTTTCCTGTAAATGATGATTTATCCAGCAACGATTTCCGTATCCCGACAATCGTGCATCCTGTGTCACGAAGAATGGTGGCTGGTCTGTCACCTATAAAACCTTTGTGTAATGTAAGGCAACCAATAAAATCGCAGACAGACATCGCTGGTAAAATATGGCCACACAAAAGTCTAGTTTTAGCACCTGGCTCATAAAGTGTATTACACTCAGTGCAATTGTTATCTTTGCTTGAGCGTACAATGCATGCATTAGCCTGTTCAACATGGCTATCATGATCACAAAGTTGGGTACAGACATTAGCATGGTCTGCCTTCCCTTTTGCCACTTTACAATCATTTTTGTGATCAGGTTTGTGATTGCATTGTTTGCCGTGCTTATTGTTTACCCCATCAAAATTACACCTACCATTTCCATTGAAGCGTTCACCTGAATTTCTTCTATCAAATCTGTGATGTATATCATCACTGCTATTACCGTAGTGTTGTCCACGACCTCGGTTAGAGTAATTAGAATATCTATACCCACCGAAGTGAGATGGTGACTGACGACGAGGAAAATTGTACCGTCCTCGAAAGGAAGATCTATAATTACTCCTATATCTGCCCTCTGCACTCCTTGGGCGAGAACGGTGTTCACCTACTCCTCCGTCGTGGTACGAAACACATACAGGTAATGCATTATCAAAGGAAACCTTACGAATTTCCTTGTTTGGATGTGCAGACATGTAGTTTCTTCCAAGTTCTTGACATTCATTGATAGATTTTGGCTTTCTCTCCTGCAAAAAACTAACAAAATCTGCGCCACAGGTAGATAAAACTTTATCCCTGAGCATTAGGTCAAATAATTCATCAAAAGATTTATTGATACCCGATAAATCTATCCATCGACCCAAGTACAATTTAATAGAAGAGATGAACTCTCCAAAATCTGCATTCTTGGACGGAACTGCAGAGTGAAATCTGGATCGAAAACCCTCCTCAGTGAGCTGAAATTTTGCCATCAATGTATTGGCAACAATATCGAAATCAGATCGACTTGTTTCATCAATTGACATGAAACAACGCATTGCTTCCCCTGTTAGGTAGTCTGAAAAGATAATAGGCCACCTATCTTTTGGGATCTTCAAATCCATAGCCCTCATTTTAAATCTCATAATGAACGAGTCCATGCAGTCCCATTTGTCGTCAAAATTTGGTAATTTAATTTTTGGATAATTAAAATTATTACCCTGAGAACCTTGTGGATTAGCACCAGTATGCTGTGCATTAATCTTTGCAATCTCAATCTCTTTTTCTTTATCAGCCTGTAATTTCAATGACTGAAGTTCAATAGCGTTTTTTTGTGTGCTTGGTCCAGCTGAAGTAGTTCCATTCTCCGGAGTTCCATTTTCTGCCGTTCTAGCTCTCTAGATGCTTCTTGATCTCTACGAGTGGCCTCTTGTTCTTTTCGAGCAGCTTCTTGTTCTTTTTCTTTTTAAACCATTTTTGCCCTTTCCAACTCTCTAGCTGCTTCTAGTTCTTTCAATTTCTTCTCTTCCAATTCCTTTACTTGATCAAGCTCCTGCTTCTTTAAATCTCGTTGCTCCTTCCGTTCCATACGTTCCAAATAATCATGATAATATTTATCAGCATATGATTCCAAATCAATTCCCGATTTGCGCAAACGCAAACCCATCTCAATAAATTCTGACAGTGACGACATCTTGTGTTCTGATTCGAATCAACAAGTGTCAAATCTCCCCTTAATATCACTTAATTAAGTATAATAAATTATGGTATTGACTGAATTTATACCTTATGAAGGAATGAACAAGCCAAGAATGAAAGACGAGCACAGTGAAGAAGAATAGTACAAGTCAATGATGATGATAATAAAGAGACATGTCGAATTACAGTACATTACTCGACAAATTTAACGGGAATAAGAGAAACAAATACTTGTTGACAAGCAACAACAAATTAGAATAATTACTTGTAAAATAAACAAGACAGAAGTACGAACGAAAACAGCAAATCGTCAAATTTCACACTGAGACAAGAGTGATAGTAAAAACAGCTGTGCATACAATGACCTAATATGTAAATTAGTGCATGAAAATATATAACGTAGACTTGACGGAACAATCTATACAAATAATGATGTCTGTTATGCAGTCAAAGACTAAAATTCCACTATTATTTTCTTTGACCGGACAACCGACAATAACCTAATAGGACCTCATCATTTGCAAAATTTCCGAAGAAAATTTACAAATAGCGAGCATTTACTTTGTACATATAAACATGCAGATGAAATAACAAGTATGACGGACTAGGTGTTGACTGGCAAAAGTGTTCGAAATGGTCAAACAATGTCACGCATTAGATCATTTATAGCTCTACTTATCTTTCTTGTATCTCAGAACTTCTCCAGATACGGAATCAGTGTGTATGGGCTTCAATTTGATCTCAGAAACCCATAAATGGACGAAAATCTTGCCTGATTCCAAGTTGAACAAAAGGTATTTTGAACGTCTGCCGGCTTTGATGACGTCACTACGTAAAATTGCCAGATTGTCATTTAACGTTCAAGATCGAAAATTGCGTGATTTGCCAGTGTTTAAAATCTTGAATGAAGAGTTGTGAAGTTCGAACCGAATCAATTTGATGTCGAAGCGTTGAATCTTGACAGTCCTCAAGGTCAGGTCAACGATCTTTGATGCATCTACATGGAGCAGCCGTTACATGTCATCTTCAATCGTGAAATTCAGTGAATGTACATTTTTTTCCGCAAATTTACAATCGTATCGTTCCTCAAATGTTAAAAGTCCTGCGTAGAAGTTAAGTGTAGTAGTCCAACATCAGTTGATTTCATTTTTGAAAGAAGAAGGAAAAACGGACGACCGCCCCCAATTTATTCCTCTCCTGTTAAGGGATAGAGAAATTGCCCGAATTCTTTCATTTTTGTTGTCTAGGGTCCATTTGTTTGAATAAAGAGGTGGAAGTTCTTTTATTTTTAATTGGGTTTGCATTGTCAAATATTCTGGAAATCAATCTTCTTGGATACCTCCTTCTGTCTATCTTCAATTATTAAATAAGGCTATCAACTGGTTAACTGAACCTTGAATGATTGAAGGAACCTCTCGGCTTAGACGATTTGGTAACAGTTTAATACACAGTAAGTACGAATTCACAAAATGTCACAATCACGAACATGGCATGAATACTCCCTCTAACTTTCAGTCCAACATTATCTTGGTTCGCTTTTATACAATGTTACTCAACTTTTCCCTAGTTGATACTTTTATAACATCCTTCCTTTATTCTATTTAACATCGGGGTCTTAGAGCATCCCGGCATATCAAATCTTCAGTATATCTTTTTCCAACAACATCGGGGTGTTTGAGCATCCCGGCATATCAAATCTTTATTCCATAAACTTCGGGGAATGAGTCCTCCCGTTATCACTGTTCAATTATAATTTCAACACACATCTTTGTATTGGGAATCACCGTCCCGTACTGACTTCAACTATAATCCTGGCATATTGTCATGCCTCTCATTTAAAGCACAAAGCTTACCATTTTTCCATGAATATTTCTTGAATATGCTTCAACATAATGGTTGATACACAAGCCAGTCTTAGGCACACATCTTGACGCTCTGACGTCACATCCCACTCTCCTCTGTCATATCTAGATACACATCTCACAGGCGACCGCTTTCATGTATTTCTTGCGTTCAGTTGAGGTACGACACGGTGTGATAAAACCATGGCACTAATAATAATTTACCGCGATAAAAATCACATCATGAAGTGGCCTCAACAGTACCCCGTTATACTCCTATTGAGGCATATTGGGAAACGGTGATAGGCCCGTATTTTCTTGACCATCGGGACACTAGGGGTGATGTGGTCAGCATCAGGCCGGCCGCCTTAACCTTTCCAGAAGTTGTTCTGGTATCCAATTCATGAGGCTGGGTCGACCCCGGAGATGTTTGCGGTCTAAAAAAATCCCCCCTCGACTGGGGATCGAACCATGGACCACCGAGCTAGGAAGCCAGTGCACTAACCACTGC
Organism: Oreohelix idahoensis; assembly: GCA_024509875.1. NCBI lineage: Eukaryota > Metazoa > Mollusca > Gastropoda > Stylommatophora > Oreohelicidae > Oreohelix > Oreohelix idahoensis. The sequence continues at coordinate 352,203 of JAMPIV010018856.1, read as the reverse complement.
GCTAATGCGGCTCCTCATGTCGTAGAGGATATATAATAAGAGATGTGCAAAAGGGGGGGGGGGGTGTCTGACAGCCTCATTATGTAAAACAAATTGCCCCATAAACAACCGCTACAGGATCACGTGACTGCTTGGTGCAAGCTTCCTGCGAGACCAGCTTAGTGGTGGCTGCGTGCTCTGTCGGGAGCACATAAGAAAAAGATGATGAATGAAAACCCTCCTTCGATTCGGAATATAATGTGCTGTGACAGAAAGAGGAATGGAAGGAGTGGGGGCGGGCGAGTACGGCAGGGATGAATCTCATAATCTGATTATCTATAACGACCTGATATTTCCCCAGTGCGAGCTCAGCGGGAGACACACACTCAAACATACACAAAGGGATCACATGATCAAGGGACTGCTTAACTGGACTTTTCACGCGGCTGAAATTCTTCGTCTCAGCCCCAGCTATCTGTGTGCCTTGATTTGCCACTGGTGCTTAATAAATCAGGATATCACCTCATTAGAGAAGGATTTCGATTCCAGCCAAGTCTGTTCCATCTGTGCTGTGATTTTCAGACTTGATTTTTTTTTCTTTCGTTTCTTCTTCTTTTGCCTCCAAGTATTCCCAGCTGTCCACTTTTCACGAAATCTTTCCGGTTGAATCGATGACGGAATGTCACATTTTGGAGCTCAATTTTCGTTGTAGTGCAAAGTAACGAGGTCACTTTTAAATCAATATAGTCTTTAATGTGTTGATAGGTTCTTGTTTTGTGTGGGTTGTTCAAATTAATCAGCTTGCTTCTAGATCCATTTACAATAGACTAGCAAAGGCTGTTCTCGCTTTATTCATTCTGTTGTTGATCTCGGGTCCACTATATGTAGTGATGGAAGATCAAATAAAGAAATCAAGACAAGACTTGAGATGGCCTCAGCTGCCATGACAAGGTTGAATGTGATCTGGAAAAGTAACATCAGTTTTCCTGTGAAGATCAAATTATACAAATCACTTGTATTATCTATTCTCTTGTATGGGTGTGAGGGCTGGACACTCACTGCAGATACGGAGCGAAGGATTCAGGCTTTCGAGCATAAATGTTACAGAAGAATTTTGCGCATTTGCTATAAAGAGCACAAAACAAATGTCTATGTTAGAGAGAAGATAAACACCTATGCAGGCCATCAAGAACCACTTTTGTCAATAGTGAAACGTCGAAAGCTTGCCTGGTTTGGGCATGTAACTCGTCATGACTCCCTTTCGAAAACGATCCTCCAGGGAACAGTCGAAGGTAAACGGAGAAGAGGAAGGCAAAGAAAATCCTGGGCTGATAACATCAAAGAATGGGCAGGACACGGTTTCTCCACACTTGTACGCATTGCTGAGAATAGAGAGCAGTGGAGGACCCTGTCTGCTGATGCTTCCACCATGGCACCCCTACGACCCATGACGGGTTATGGGTTGAGATGATGAGATGTTGATGTCTTTGCCTGTTCCGCCGTCTGGTGTTACTATGGATCCTAGGTGTGTAAATGTGATGTTTTTGTGTGTGTTTGAGTGTATATGTGACGGTATTGCCTCCCCTGCTTTGCAGTAGTGGTCCAACAGTGCCCAAAACTCAAGAATATCTAATATTCTTATCAAAGGTATCTACACTTCGCACTAGATTACTCTTGGCATAGATGTAGAAAGAAGGGTGATGACACTTCTTTCACAAAGGGGAGTCTTCACAAGATATTCAGAATAAGCGAGAACAATACTGCTTTGGCTGAGTATGTTAACTCTGTAATTCTGCCGACGCTTTTGTGAAGGATTTAAGCACTTATTACTTTCAGCTCGTTTAAGCACCCACCCCTGATTTACTCAGTGGAATACTATTATTCTAGTATAGCTCTCTTCTGAGTGTGTGTAGTAATTTGACTGAGACAAACATGCAGTAACTTTAAATGATTAAATCGAAGCTAAATGTGTAACATTACAAATAACACAATTTAATAATAACTTTAGATTTTAACAGTTGGAAATAATTTGAATAGTTATGGATCAAGAAAATGTATCATCATGTCACGGGATTGCCTCCCCTTGCTTTGCAGTAGTGGTCCACTAATGATCACAACGCAAGCGTATCTAAAAGTAGGTCGTCCAAGGTATCTATCTTCACGCAAGATTACTCTTGGCAAAGATGTAGATAGAAGATGAATGGCGTTTCTGCCGTAGGGGAGCCTTCACAAGATATTACCAGAAGTCAAGAACAAACGCTGCTTAAGGGCTGAGTAAATTTGTTAACTTATTATCTGGTCCGTCGCCTTTTGTGAAGGGGTTATGCAATTATTCTGGCCCGTTCAAGCCCCCAGTTGGAGTAATCCAACAAATACCCTCTTATAAGTAATATCTCTCTCTCTCTCTCTCTCTCTCTCGATATATATATATATATATATATATATATATATATATATATATATATATATATATCATCATCATCATCTCAACCCGTAACCCATTATGAGTCGTAGAGGTGCCATGGTGGAAGCATCAGCAGACAGGGTCCTCCACTGCTCTCTATTCTCAGCAATGCGTACAAGTGTGGAAAAACCGTGTCCTGCCCATTCTTTGATGTTATCAGCCCAGGATTTTCTTTGCCTTCCTCTTCTCCGTTTACCTTCGACTGTTCCCAGGAGGATCGTTTTCGAAAGGGAGTCATGACGAGTTACATGCCCAAACCAGGCAAGCTTTTGATGTTTCACTACTGACAAAAGTGGTTCTTGGTGGCCTGCATAGATGTTTATTTTCTCTCTAACATAGACATTAGTTTTGTGCTCTTTATAGCAGATGCGCAAAATTCTTCTATAACATTTAAACTCGAAAGCCTGAATCCTTCGCTCTGTATCTGCAGTGAGTGTCCAGCCCTCACACCCATACAAGAGAACAGATAATACAAGTGATTTGTATAATTTGATCTCCACAGGAAAACTGATGTTACTTTTCCATATCACATTCAGCCTTGTCATGGCAGCTGAGGCCATCTCAAGTCTTGTCTTGATTTCTTTACTTGATCTTCCATCACTACATATAGTGGACCCCAGATATTTAACTTCTTCTAACGTTTGCCCATTTAACGTTGTCGTGAAACGAGTGTGTAACCCCACTTCTTAGTTAATACACTATGTCGGGATACAAATATGCCCCAGCCAATCAACAAGCAACGTTCACCAGTGTCTGAGCAAGAATAAATTACACGAAGTATACGCCAGGAAAAAAAAAATTAAGCCCTGTTTTTCGGATGTCGGTTGCGGCCATCTTGTCACCCAATACGGTGAAAAAGCAGAATAAAATTAGGCATAAGCCCTGTTTTTTCGGGACTCGTCTCGGTCACGGATGGTACGACGGATTGTACTAAACTGCATGTAACCAATCAGCTTGCCACGCCGAGAACCAACCAAAAGCTTTCCTTAAGCAGTAAAAGCTTTCCATCTACCTATTTATACGGGAGAGTTTATTCATAAACTCACACACACTCAAACACGAGGCCAGCACGACCTACTGGGACAAGAGAAAGCTGTCAACCTTTGATTTATTGCTTAACTGCGTGATCGGGAACTCTTGCTTCACTAGAGTCACTGGCCTGTTTAAATCTTGGAGGGTAAATATATTTACTATAAACTTGTCGGAAAATAGGCCTACAGCAGATATAAAATGTTTGTATTTGTTGTGTGTCATTTATACTACCTACACCTGTATATATTTAATATATATATATATATATATATATATATATATATATATATATATATATATATATATATATATATATATATATATATATATATATATATATATATATATATATGTTGTTTCACTATGATTGTATCAGGGTACTGATTGTATCTTGGGGAATTAGGTATAATGCTTGTATTTCCTGATATGATTGAGGAAGCCGAAAACCAATAGGACTCCTACTCTAATCTATTGTTTCATATAACTTCTGTCTATTGTCTCAGATAACTACAACCTGAAATATAACCAAAACAGTCCTTGTTAGGACTCAATCTATTGTCTCACATAACTTCAGTTTATTGTCTCAGATAACTTCAACGTGAAATATAACCAAAACAGTCCTTGTTAGGACTCAATCTATTGTCTCGTATAACTCCAATCTATTGTCTCCTATAACTCCAACCTGAAATATAACCAAACAGTCCTCGTCTCATATACTCCTATCATCAGAACACAACAATATTGTTAGGATATATGTTACCAGCCAGTATAGCACTTGTCAGAGAGGACCTGGTATATTATAGGGGGAAGGAGATGGTTGTATCACACCTAGGTGTACATATTATTGAATGTATTCATGTATTGAATACATATTATTGGATGTATTCATGTATTGAATTTATATTATTGGATGTATTCATGTATTGAATTTATATTATTGGATGTATTCATGTATTTAATTTATATTATTGGATGTATCCATGTATTAATTTATCAGAAAGAATGTTTTGCAAGTAGACACATGTCTTATCTCGCTATTGCTAACTCATACTGAGCCATGTTGTCATTCATCCTACATGCAGACACCTGAGACACACGCTCATCTCATATACACTATCAGGTTTTATTCGTATCATCCAACCTGAGGTCGTATGTCCAGTCAATCCAGCTGCCTGGAACTTCGCAGGAGCACAATGATTGCACAGAAGCTACATCTTTAGTCCCCCTCAGTCTTGAGTGGGCTAACGAAACGATCATCAGCAGGTGTTGTGTGAAGCAAACTAAGAAGGACAGACCTTTTGAGAGATGAGTACACATTAGTACCATTTCTGTCAGCAATTGTGAGCATTTAACTGTCAAGGACGAAAAACTGAGTAGCATAGCAAGAGACAAAAATAACAGCATAGCTGATAAATTTTATATATATACTTAATTAACAGCACAGCTGATATAAAATTTGTTTCCTATAATTGGAAAACTTGTTGTAATATATATATATATATATATATATATATATATATATATATATATATATCTATATAAATATAAATATATATATATATATATATATATATATATATATATATATATATATATATATATATATATATATATATATATATATATATATATATATATATATATATATATATATATATAAATCATATGTAAACTTACAAATCCATTGCATTCCATTTTTCAACATCCACCCTTCAGCACAAGAGTAGATAGTGTACATACTAAATAAATAATAAGGAAATTGTATTTGAACGACTTGTCAATTTTATCTTTGTTAAGTAAAATCTGTTTCCTTGTTTTAATATCACAGTTAGTTACACAGCGGGGGTGGCAATTTATGACTGTCTAATCTGTACTAATTTTTCGATATCAGATCATTCACAGCCGTAACTAAGTTGTGATACCAGTAGTTCTCTCAGACACTGGGACTTCACCATTTTCTGCAGAAATTCTATTTCTGTAATTGTCAGTACTATACTGATCCTAGAGCCAATAAAAACCTCACGCTACACTGTGGGCTCGTTCCTGTGATATTTCTATATACCTTGAGCCATACTTAGTCTATTAATCTATCTACTAACTCTATCTTGTGCCACCCATAGAAAACAAAAGAAAAAAAAATCTTTGAAAAAAATTCAATAATAGATTTTTAAAAAAAATTTGTTTTCTTAGGTGGAGTACCATTTAGTACTCAGTAAATAGTTGATGCTCACAAAGTTGCACGGAAATTATTTGTTCATTTAAATTAAGTTTAATTAGAATAATTTGGATAAAGTAAAATTACATACCCTCTCTAAGTAACGCCATGGCTGATTTAGTGAAGTTCAGAACTGCGGTCATGCAGATGGGTAAGGAATTAAATATGACAGGTGATGCTCTTATTCAATATGTCACAACAGAAGTGGACAAACACATGGATAGAGAGGAAAGGAAAATGCAAGTAGAAGCTGAAAGAGAAGCCAAAAGACTGGAAGCTGAGAGAGAAGGCAAAAGACTGGATGCTGAGAGAGAAACCAAAAGATTAGAAGTTGAAGCCAAGAAATTGGAGGCTGAAAATGAGGCAAAGAAAATTGACGCCGAGGAAAGGAAATTACAAGCAGGGAGAGACCATCAGTTGAGATTAAAAGAGCTTGAAATTCAGCAACTACTGGCAATAATGGTGGTAGCTCACCTCACTCTGAGAGTAGCTCCAGCCAGAGCACCTCAAGTGGGGCCATGAATTTTCATCTGGACCCATTTGTTGAGAAAGAAGACGCCATTGAGTCGTACCTGGATAGATACGAAAGACGTGCCACTACCTATTGCTTAGTGAAAGAAAAGTGGAGTTTTAAACTATCTCAGGGATTGAGAGGTGTGGCCTACGATGTATATTTGAAGCTCTCAAGAGATGACCAGGAAGATTATGAAGTCCTGAAGCAGGCACTGCTTGTGAGATGCGAAAAAAACTCAGAATCATATAGAAAGAATTTCCGAACAGCTAAACTTCTTCCAGGAGAAAACTATCACCAATTCTCTGCTAGATTGGAAACCTATTTGGAAAAATGGAGTAGTTTAGGAAAGTGTCAGGATCTGAAAGAAATGATAATGATGGAGCAATTGAAAGAGTCCATGCCTCACGAAATGAGGAAGTTTATCATGGAACAAGGAGCAGAGAGATTGGGAGATATTGTAACTGTTGCTGAGAGATATCAAGCAGCTTAGGCAGAATTATTAGGGAATAAGAAAAAGCAGGGTGAAAACTTCAAATCATCACAAAACTATACCAAATATGAACAAAAGGACCATACCACCAAGAACAAACAAAGATTTGACCAAAAGGACAAAAACCCTCTAAGATCGGATAAGACACTTTACCGGAAGGAAGGAAAGTGGTGTAAAACTTGTCTAATGAGTAACCACAATACTGCGGACTGCAGAAGGAACAACCCTCCTTCTCTCACTGCGTGTCTTACAACAGGGAACAAGGGAAGGAAGGAACTGGCAGTTAGACAGAATGACCTCCATCATCCCCTTGTCTGTGAGGAAGTGACATGTAATGGCACTAAAATTCAGTGCTTATATGATTCCGGATTGGAATTCGACTCAGTCGTGAGTGCAGCCCTAGTGCACCCTGATCAACTTACCACAGAAACAGTGGACATACAAGGGGCAATGCAGGGAACCGGCACCATGACACTTCCCATAGCAAGGATCAACGTGAGAACTCGCTATGTGGAAGGAGTGATAAGAGCAGCAGTGAGTGATGATCCTATATACCCGCTGGTAAAAGGATGTAAATATGTCTTTTTGGGTGACCCAATAAAACCTGTCGTCATGGCAGCAAACCATACCAGGTCGAGCACCAAAAAGGAGGAGGGAGATCCAATAAACATTCATCGTATAAAGATGAAACATGCTCAAACGGCGGACAGCACATTGAAGCCTTGTTTTGGCAAATTGCCAAAGGCCCATAACCCTCCGGAGAAAGGCGACTACTATATGGAAAATGGCCTACTCTACAGACATGCTGGAAAAGGACCTAAAGGGCATGGAAAGCTGGTAGTGCCAAAATTCTACAGGGAGGAAATTATGGAGCAAGAGCATGCTACATCAGGCAGTGGTCACAGAGGAAAAGGGGCCACTGGTCAAAATATAGCATTGCGATATTACTGGCCAGAAATAATTGAAGACATAAGTTGGTATATGAAATCCTGTTCAGAATGTAACCAGGTAACCTCATTCAGAAGCGTAGACCGGTTACAGGACCTAGGGAAGCATTGTTGCGGACGTAGGCCCACTAAGAAAACACACAAGAGAAAACAACAAGTAGATGCAGTGATAAAGAGAAAACAAAATCACAAGTCTACAGTTACACCAGTAACCATGGAAACTCTCCGTATTGTACAGAGAGGGGACGAGAGACATCCCACCCCGACTAGATATTTGTCGGAACACCATGGCCTGGATCATTTGGAAAATTTGATTAGTCAGCAACCAGTATTAAAAAAAGCTGCAGAAAAAAACCCGAACCATAGGAGGTAGGAACCAGGGCTGTACCAAACAATTGATGGAGACAGGCCCCACTTCGGTGTACTGCCCCTTACAATAGAAATAGGTGTAAGTCCGGCAACGTTGTTGTATTGCCGTCCCCATACACGGTCCACTGGAAGCATTGTTGCGGACATGGGCTGAACAATAGCAAGCACAAGCACTCAAGGATGAGATTGACTATCTATTAAAGCAGAAAATTATTTTAAAGTCTGAATCTCTCCACAGCTCAAGTGTGGTGCTATTAAGAAAACCGAGTGATGAACACAGGTTATTTATTGACTACAGGAAGCTAAATCCGATCACAGAATCTCAGGTGGACCCATTACCTGACACCAACCAGCTGTTCTCTATCCTAAGTAAAGCTAGGTATTTATCGAAGGTAGATCTAAGCAAGGGATACTACCAAATACCAGTGAAACCAGAAGTTATGAAAATGCTGGCATTTAGTACATCAGACGGACACTACGAGTTTAATGTACTACCCTTTGGATTGAAAAATGCTCCAAGTTTCTTTTCAAGAATGATGAGGAAATTGTTGGAATCTCTACAAAATCCCCATATCACTAACTTTATGGATGACATTCTTGTTGCTACAAACACATTTGAAGAGCATATAGTAGCGCTCTCCATGTTGTTTTACAGACTGAGAGCCACTGGATTGACTGCACGTCCAACCAAGTGCTATATCGGTTGTAATGAGTTGGAATTCCTAGGTCACACTATTTCTACAGGTCACATGTCTCCTGACTCAAAGAATATAGAGAAGTTAAAGAAGGCACCCAGACCTCAAACGAAGAAAGATGTGAGATCATTCGTGTCATTATGTGGGTTCTATCAGAAATACATACCCCACTTTAACTCTCTGTGTGCACCATTAACCAACTTAACGAAGAAAGGACAGCCTGACAAAATCCAATGGAATGCTGATTGTGAAAAAGCTTACACAGAGCTAAAAGCAAAACTCACCAGCAAACCCATCCTTACGCTACCCGATATCACACAGGAATTTGTATTAAGGACGGACGCTAGCAGTGTAGGTATTGGAGCAACTCTCTTGCAGCAATCAAAAGTCCAACCGGAGGAACTTTTACCCGTCGCCTACGCCAATAGGAAGCTGAATGCAGCTGAGCTGAATTACTCGACCATAGAGAAAGAATGTTTGGCTCTAATTTGGTCCATCGACAAATTTTCACCTTACCTTTATGGGACACACTTCATTGTTCAAAGCGATCACCAACCTTTAACTTTCTTGGCTGCATCTAGAAAGTTAAATTCGAGATTGTTAAGGTGGAGTCTGCTTCTTGCGCCTTATTCCTTTACCGTGAATTACATTCCGGGAAGAGACAATGTAGGAGCTGATTTTTTAAGTCGACACGCTATTACTCTGGAAGGACAGACGCAAAATGATTAACTACAGCAAGGGTTTACACGTCAGCTATGACAGGTCACAGCTAGGAAAGGATGGTAGCTATGTCGTGAAACGAGTGTGTAACCCCACTTCTTAGTTAATACACTATGTCGGGATACAAATATGCCCCAGCCAATCAACAAGCAACGTTCACCAGTGTCTGAGCCAGAATAAATTACACGAAGTATACGCCAGGAAAAAAAAACTTAAACCCTGTTTTTCCGATGTCAGTTGCGGCCATCTTGTAACCTATATGGCAGAAAAACAGAATAAAATTAGGCATAAGCCCTGTTTTTTCGGGACTCGTCTTGGTCACGGATGGTACGACGGATTGTACTAAACTGCATGTAACCAATCAGCTTGCCACGCCGAGAACCAACCAAAAGCTTTCCTTAAGCAGTAAAAGCTTTCCATCTACCTATTTATACGGGAGAGTTTATTCATAAACTCACACACACTCAAACACGAGGCCAGCACGACCTACTGGGACAAGAGAAAGCTGTCAACCTTTGATTTATTGCTTAACTGCATGATCGGGAACTTTTGCTTTACTAGAGTCACTGGCCTGTTTAAATCTTGGAGGGTAAATATATTTACTATAAACTTGTAGGAAAATAGGCCTACAGCAGATATAAAATGTTTGTATTTGTTGTGTGTCATTTATACTACCTACACCTGTATATATTTAATATATATATATATTGTTTCACTATGATTGTATCAGGGTACTGATTGTATCTTGGGGAATTAGGTATAATGCTTGTATTTCCTGATATGATTGATGAAGCCGAAAACCAATAGGACTCATACTACAATCTATTGTTTCATATAACTTCAGTCTATTGTCTCAGACAACTCCAACCTGAAATATAACCAAAACAGTCCTTGTTAGGACTCAATCTATTGTCTCGTATAACTCCAATCTATTGTCTCCTATAACTCCAACCTGAAATATAACCAAACAGTCCTCGTCTCATATACTCCTATCATCAGAACACAACAATATTGTTAGGATATATGTTACCAGCCAGTATAGCACTTGTCAGAGAGGACCTGGTATATTATAGGGGGAAGGAGATGGTTGTATCACACATAGGTGTACATATTATTGAATGTATTCATGTATTGAATACATATTATTGGATGTATTCATGTATTGAATTTATATTATTGGATGTATTCATGTATTGAATTTATATTATTGGATGTATTCATGTATTTAATTTATATTATTGGATGTATCCATGTATTAATTTATCAGAAAGAATGTTTTGCAAGTAGACACATGTCTTGTCTCGCTATTGCTAACTCATACTGAGCCATGTTGTCATTCATCCTACATGCAGACACCTGAGACACACGCTCATCTCATATACACTAGAAATAGGTGGACTTGATGACATAAATTAGCCCCTATTTTTACTTGTTACAGGTTTTATTCGTATCATCCAACCTGAGGTCGTATGTCCAGTCAATCCAGCTGCCTGGAACTTCGCAGGAGCACAGTGATTGCACAGAAGCTACATCTTTAGTCCCCCTCAGTCTTGGGTGGGCTAACGAAACGATCATCAGCAGGTGTTGTGTGAAGCAAACTAAGAAGGACAGACCTTTTGAGAGATGAGTATACATTAGTACCATTTCTGTCAGCAATTGTGAGCATTTAACTGTCAAGGACGAAAAACTGAGTAGCATAGCAAGAGACAAAAATAACAGTATAGCTGATACATTTTATATATATATACTTAATTAACAGCACAGCTGATATAAAATTTGTTTCCTATAATTGGAAAACTTGTTGTAATATATAAATATATATATATCTATATAAATATAAATATTTGTAAATCATATGTAAACTTACAAATCCATTGCATTCCATTTTTCAACATCCACCCTTCAGCACAAGAGTAGATAGTGTATATACTAAATAAATAATAAGGAAATTTATTTGAACGACTTGTCAATTTTATCATTGTTAAGTAAAATCTGTTTCCTTGTTTTAATATCACATTTAGTTACACAGCAGGGGTGGCAATTTATGACTGTCTCCTCTCTACTAATTTTTCAAGATCAGATTATTCACAGCCGTAACTAAGTTGTGGTACCAGTAGTTCTCTCAGACACTGGGACTTCACCATTTTCTGCAGAAATTCTATTTCTATAATTGTCAGTACTACACTGATCCTAGAGCCAATAAAAACCTCACGCTACAAACGTAATGTTGGTCGGAACATGTTTCTTATGGCTATTCACCAATATCTTGCTTTTTTCTATATTAATTTCCATCCCATACGTTCTTGTTACTTTCTCCAGTCTAGAGGTAAGGTCTTGAAGTTCTGATTCTGTTCCAGCTATAAGATCGATATCATCAGCAAAACGTAGATTGCAAAGAGGTCGGCTTCCAATCGATATGGTTGTTTTATAATCGTGTAGAGCCTCCTGCATAATATGTTCTAGATATATATTAAAGAGCACTGGGGACAGGATACATCCCTAGCGAACTCTTACAGTTGTTGTGAAAAATTCTCCAATGTTATTGCTTGCAAAAACAGCACTGCTTGCGTCCTTGTATAGTGCTTCAATGATATCTATGATGTTGGTATCAAAATTGAATTTTCTCATTATTTGCCATAATCGATCGAAGGCTTTTGTGAAATCGAAGAAGTTATGGTATAAATCGTGTTGATGCTGGAGATGTTTTTCGATCAGTAATCTAATATTGAAGATTTGTTCTGAGGTACTTCTTTTTGGTCTAAACCAGCCTGTTCCTCGAATAAGATTTCTTCGGATTTCTGTTTTATTCTGCTCAAAGGTATCCTTAACATCACTTTACTTGGATGACTAATAAGGCTAATGGTTCGGTAGTTCGTGCACATTTTTAGATTTCCTTTCTTTGGAAGCGGTATTACTAATGACTGCGTCCACTCTTTTGGCCATTTTTTGGTACTCCATATCTTCTGGCAAATTGTTATGATTTTTACTATATCTGGTCCTCCATATTTCAAGAGCTCTGCTGGGATATTATCAACACCCGGTGACTTCCCTCCTTTCATCGAACATATAGCCTCTTCCACTTCTTCCCGTAATATTGCTGCATTTCCGAGTTCCCTATTTTCGCACTTAATGCTGTTTAAAATGCTATAGTCAGTGTCGAGTTTAGTTATATAATTCTTTACAATATTCTGTCCACCTTCTCATTACAGCTGTTTTTTTTCATTGAGCAGAGCCCCATTGCTATCTTCTATGACAGTGTCAGAACTAGTAATATTGTGGATTTATCACCATCAGCATATGGATCATAATACTAGCAATATCAAGACTCGTTATCTAAGAGTATGACCACAACAGAGACTAGCTGACATAAACTCACCATAACACCTGTACCAGGCTAAGTTCCCTTTAATAAATAATCATGCACACAACGTAGCCAACACACGGCTAGAAATACATATGCGACACAATGCAACATGGATGCCAAAATAACTTGCAATAATCAACAACGCAATTTACCATTATCACAACTGCGGGTATGTCATACCGAGTGAACAACACACTGACTTTCGCTCATCGGCTAAGTTCTGCAATCTAATAAAGCCATACTAACTACAAATGACTTCTCATCAATGAATTACGAAGAATGCTGCTAGAAACTACACCACTGTTCTAGACATATGCAAACTACACTTGACCACATGAATAAATGACAAGCACTATCCATGAACAATAATGGCATCCAAATATCCCAGCGAAAATGCTGACAGGGAACAACACAGCGACCTCTCCGGTCGGTATCCAGAAACTCAACTAACTTTCCGCGCCAGAATTCGGGCGTACTTCCTTCCAGGTCACATGACCAAAACGGGTTTTTAAATTATCTCAGTGTCATCACTCACAGCGTGACCAACTTAATATTTTGTAGAACATCTATACTGTGACAGACAGTTATCCTGGGCTGTTGGGGTTTTGATAGTCTTCTTAATGTGTCGAACGTTGCCTTGCTGTTACCTTTTATTAGCTCCGTATTAATGGACTCACATTGATCAGCTACCCATTTTTCTTTGGCCTGTTTCATTTTCTTTCTAATATTTTTATTCACCATACTGTATTGCCATGCTGCTTCAGGAACCAATTGTTGTCATAGCCAGGAGTGGAATTGAGGACGAGCTCTCAATATCTGACCAAATGCTCCTAAGGCGTGCGTAACACATAGCCTCTGACAACAAAAGTCCAACACCTGGCCTTCTCGTGGCGGCACCGTTTAATACTAACAGGAGAAGGGGCGAGGGGCGAGTGTCTGGCGCCTTAAAACCAGATTGCTCCAGGTACATTTTTGTATGTACCTGCAAGGATACTTGGAGAGGAGATGGACACCGCCAAGCAAACCTCTTGCCCACTGAAATGCTATGATGGAAAGTCTATATATATATATATATATATATATATATATATATATATATATATATATATATATATATATATATATATATATATATATATATATATATATATATATATATATATATATATATATATATATACATATACAGTACTTTGCAAAAAAAAATGGCAGTCATATTGCTCAGCTAAATAAGCTGAAATCTAATTAAATATGCATGTTCTGCCCAAAAGGTGCACTCCACTGAAGTGAGCAAACACTACCAAAAGTAAAAAATAAATTAGCTTAGAGTAACGTCCCTTGATAATAGAGCAGACGACAATTTCTAATGCTAGTGGCAGAAAATGGATACAAAGTCAAAGTGTATGTTAATTTCACAGCTTTGGAATGAAGGAAATCAAACATGTTCCAACATTTCTAAAACCTTGAACATTCCTGAGCAGACTGTCTACAGAGTTGTGAGTAAATTAAAAGCAGGTAATGGAATCGAGTGAAAAGAAGGTAGTGGGAGGCCAAGAATTTTGGACATAAAGGACCATCGGCGTCTCGCCCAAATCGTTCGGGCTGAGCCAATGAAGAGTGTAGAAAACATACGGCAGCGCATGATCGAGTTGGGAAGCCCAGAGGTATATAATGCTACTGTCAACCTGGAGCTACACAGGATGAATTACACAAAAAAGCGGGTAATTTCGTCACCATTGCTCACAGAGACTCATAAACAGATGCGCTTGAACTGGTGCCACGAACACCAAAATTTGTCATGGGACAATGTGATTTTTTCAGATGAATGTTCTGTTTCGTCTTATCCTGCTCAAATAAATATTTGGACGAAAGGCTATGTAACGCCTTTGTACCAACGACCGAAACATACCTAGAAATTCCATCTTTGGGGAGGGGTGTCAGCAAGAGGGGCCATCCCAGGAATTCTCACGAAAGAAAGGTACATCAACATACTAGAGGGACACCTTCTGCCATTTATGCAGGTCATGTACCCCGATGGGTGCACATTTCAACATGACAATGACCCAAATCATACAGCTCATACCCCCAAAGCATGGCTGCAAGAGAAGAATGTGATAGTGCTGAAGTGGCCCAGCAACAGTCCCGATCTAAACCCAATTGAAAACGTTTGGGCACTACTCAAGAATCATTTAAAAAAGAGTGGACTCAGAGACGTTGAACAATTGAAGAAGGTAGCTGAAAAATACTGGGACAGTCTGACTCTCATTTACCTACAAACATTTGTGGGAAGTATGCCTCTCCGCAACCAGGCTTGCCTTGCTGGAGAAGGCAACATTATATTGTACTGAAACCACTGTTAATAGATAGGGGAGATAACAATCTTCCTCTGGACATACAGTTTTTATTATTATTTGCTTCTATGAGTGTGCTGCGTTACGAAAATATGACTGCCATTTTTTTTTGCAAAGTACTATATATATAAACAAAGACTGGCTCATACATTTGCTTTCGTACATATAAACTGAATCAACTATTTTTGTTTAGTGTAAAATAACATACAACAAATGTAATAGTCAATTAGTTCAACAAGTTAAAATAAGGATTAAATGGGGTGAAAGTTATATTAAATTTTTCCTCATTGAGGTTTTGGTAGAGCGTTAATAATGTCCGTATTTTTGCTGTAGCCTGTTACATAAAACTTAGCTCTAGATGAGCCCTGCAGCTGTGGATTTCGTCACTTCTTGGTGACGAGGGCACTTCTTCACTCAATTTGTCCGATTTCGGCGGTTGGTGGTGATGCTCTTCTCTCACACTAGCGGCGTTATTACCACAGTCGTCTGGTGGCTTGTAAACACAAACTGTGACAAATAGAAAGAAACAAATGCCTTCTGCTGAGTACATTTGTTCTCCGCAAACTAAAAGGCCCATTGTAATGCGCTCCACCCACCAATGTTAACCTCTCAGAAGAATTAAATTCCCGAGCACACAATGTACTCAGGGAATATGATGAAAATTCACCAATATCTTCTGGGTGTCAACTAGGAAATTGCGTCTGGAGTGCGTGAATAATGAACTGCATAAATTACAATTAAAAAAGGTATATAAAACTCACATGATTCAATACACTTTAGGCACATGTGATGTAATCATCACTCATCACTCATCCTTACACCCGTCTGAGTTCTGGGGTCATCTCTGCTGTCGGGTTTCCCGCACGACTAGTCAGAAACAATGGACACAGCTATGTATTAGAGCTTTCGAGATCACTTGGGTCTGGAAATATAAGTTAATTCCTCTGACGGCTGGTCTTCTGCAAATTCCTGGCCTGGGAAAACTGTTTGTATAATTCCTCTTATGACTCCTTGTGATAAAATTCCCAAGTTTCCAGTCTTGTATTAAAATGGCGGGTTTACTTGTGAATTCGAAAGTTGCCCAGTACTCGATCTGGTACTTACAGTTGTGGAATAATAAGTCCTATCCTCTTTTTTCTGGCTTGTAGGAGGTGTTTAGTTGACGCTGCGATGCAGTCTGTCTGTGTGCTCTGACTCCGAGTTTGTTGGATTATATCTCTCATTTTCCAAGTTCAAATCCAGCTGGGTTTCCTGCTGAATGTTCCAATCAATTCATTGTAGATTCTGGCGATCCAGTCAAATCTATCTAGCACTGTTTGGGTGGGGAAGTTTATCATTACTCATCCCACGCGTGTTCGAAAATATTAAATTTAAAATACACGCGTGGCCTCTTACAACAATGATGTCATATCGTTACATAAGACTTCCGGTCGCACCTCTGTCTATCACTATATTGTGACCGTGTTTCTGGCGTAATGACTTCCGCCCAGATGTCTCCCCCGACAGATTGTCTAATTATCCCCTTTATCTACATGCCTCCGCCAGACAGATGTCTGGTCAGACAGTGTTGTCTTCTTTCATCGTACGCACAATCCAAGATTGTGTCAACATGATAAACAGCTTTCCAATGGGGGTCAGACGTTGGACCGACACGTTTTCACAGGTGGTCAGACGGATGTATATATATATATATATATATATATATATATATATATATATATATATATATATATATATATATATATATATATATATATATATATATGTGTGTGTGTGTGTGTGTGTGCATGTAGGTGGGTGGATGTGTGTGGGTGTGTGTATGAGTGTCTGTGTGTGTGGGTGTGTGTATGAGTGTGTGTTCGTGTGTGCGCGCGTTGAAGTGCGTACTGTAAGTAAGTATGACCTATATCACCAGATTCGTCCCTTTTGTTTAATTTCTCTTCTACAAATAACTTTTCCCGTTTAGAATTTTTGTCAAATATTATACTTTGCCACGATCTTTTCTTTATTTCTTTTGTAGTCTACCCTTAGTTCAGCTCTAATAGTTTTCCCCTTGTTTGCCACTTTATTTCAGCTGTCTTGATCCCGTGTTTAAAATTCCACACTACTTTCCTTTATTTACAAGTTGAGGGACTTAACGTTTCTTTCAGCCTTTATGTGTCGGCGGTACCGAGTCTGTAGTGTAACCACATAGTTTTTTTTTTTTAATAGCTATTGTGTTTAAAGCTACTTGCTTTGATATTCTCATCATTTCCCCCATTCCGCTCATTAGGGAGCATGGGGTTCACCACTGCAATTAGCCTCCTTGCATGAAGCTTGCACCAAAGCGTTCATGTATCTCAAACCTAAGGGTCTTTTATGTTTGGACATGCGCCCTAATATAACGACTAGGTTGAACGGGACGCGCCTCGCCAAAACGAGGCAAAACTTTATTTAAAAAAAAAAGAAAAAAGCATTCATGTGCTGGTGTTGTGGTTATTTCTGTGGCAGTGTGCTTGCTACATGACGAGGTGACCAGCGCCATCTACAACGTCATAATTTGCTTTTTTTAAAAATGGTGTTGTAATATTAATGTACTGTGACAATTGCATGATATTCTTCAGTTTTATCACTAGTTATGTACTTTTTTTTTTTTTTGAGCGTCCGATCGGAGCGCATTCCTCTCGCAACACAATTTTAGGATCGAAATCTGGTAGTTTCACGCTCCAGTCTACCCAGCTGTAAATGGGTACCTGACTCTGCTCTTGAGTTAAGGAAGGCAAAGGCAGCGAGAAAAGGAACAGGCTACACACCTCATAACAATCTGGACCTAGTATGGTGAAGTGTGTAAAACTTCACTCCACTACGGCAGTAATTGCTATGGGACTTAAACGTTTTTTTTAAAATGTAACCCTATAGTTTGTTTTGTTTTTTAAGCTGTTTTGCTTAAAGCTACTTGCCTTTACATATTGTTTTAATATTAATGTTTTGTGAGAATGAAGTACATAACATTCTTCAGTAATATCACTAGTTATTTACTTAACTCAGTTCATCTTCGTTAAGGTTTGAATAGCTTTTGTGTAAAAAATAATTAGGTAGCAATGTTCGGGGATACTCCCGGAAATAGTAAAGCATACGAACGAAACCGGGAGTCTTACAACACCGTGACCTCTGCTGTAGTCTTCAGGTCAAATGTTGAGTGCTTAAGTCGGATGCAGCAGTTGCCAAAACTGGCTGGCATTATGTCGCGGTTGGGCTGGAATCCTGGTGACAGACCGGCCAACAGATGGCCACTGAGAAAATTCAATAATGGATTACTCTGACACGAGGAACAGAACACGCTGGTTGATTGGCCAGAATTAACGGCACTGTATAGTTATAATCAATACCATTGGCCTGGGCTCTCTGCCATAATCAATTTGATTGGTGAGTACCAGCTGTGCATCAGTTGTCGTGTTCATCACGCAGGCTAATTAGTTAAATGACTTCTATCTGCTCTGCACCTGACTCCCCCATCAAATGGAGAGGACTGGCGATAAATTTATGTTACATCCAATGATTACTCCCTGTGTACATTGTAAGGGTGATAGCTAATAGCAGCTGGTTACTTACACCTTCTAAACAGCTGTCCTCCCAGACGGTGCATGACCTTTGAGCTTCTTCTGTTGTTTGTCATATAAAATGAGGACAAAAATGAAAGAGCACGGTCCCTTTTGTTTTAAATTCTCCCTTGATAAAACAAAGGATAGCAAGGTCACCCGACTTTGTTTAATCTACATTGTGACTGACATAATACCGGCGTCACTAAAAGTGTTGTTTTCTCTTTTCATAAGGTGCTAGTGATTAATGGTTAAAACAATGTCAATATAATGATTGTAAAAACAATACCAAGATAATGATTGTATTCATTCTTACTGGATAACGGAATAACGCATCTGGGACATTGAACACACTTTAACGTAGGTAATTGTTGTGTATGGCGGTTTTTTTTTCTCCCTTGGATAAATGAATATCGAATTCTGAATATGGAGTAACGTTGTTGCGTTTGTATTTAGTTAGTTGTTTAATTGAGTTATTTCTTTGATCACTGCCGCGTGAAATGTCGTTTGCAGTCATATACAAGATTATATGTGTTCATATACACAATTGTATGCGTTCATCTACAAAATTGTATGCGTTCATATACAAGATGTGTGGCTGTAGATAGCGTCCGTCTACGTTTCCTCACGGCTTTTGATTCATATACAAGATGTATGGCTGTAGCTTGCGTCCGTCCACGTTTCCTCACGGTTTTTTATTCATATACAAGCTGTGTGGCTGTAGCTAGCGTCCGTCCACGTTTCCTCACGGTTTTTTTTTTATTCATATACAAGCTGTGTGGCTGTAGCTAGCGTCGGTTTACGTGTCCTCACGGTTTTTGTTTCACATATAAGATGTATGGCTGTGGCTAGCGTCGGTTTACGTGTCCTCACGGTTTTTGTTTCACATACAAGATGTATGGCTGTGGCTAGCGTCGGTTTACGTGTCCTCGCGGTTTTTGTTTCACATACAAGATGTATGGCTGTGGCTAGCGTCAGTTTACGTGTCCTCACGGTTTTTGTTTCACATACAAGATGTATGGCTGTGGCTAGCGTCGGTTTACGTGTCCTCACGGTTTCTGTTTCACATACAAGATATGTGGCGGTAGCTAGCGTCGGTTTACGTGTCCTCACGGTTTTTGTTTCACATACAAGCTGTATGGCTGTGGCTAGCGTCCGTCTAATTTTCTTCACTGTTGTCCAAAAGGTCCTGGGGTTTGCTGAAAAGACAAAGAAAGAACAATGCTACTCAACCCTCTGGCATGTAGTAAAGGCGGGTAATATAAAATTGTGCGTCTGGCTGGCAACCTCATCACGTAAAACAAATTGCCACAGAAACCACCGGTGCTAAAGCATATGAATGCTTGGCGCAAGCTTCCTGCATGGGAACAGCTACATTGGTGGCTCACTGCTCCGTAAGGACAGCAAAGGATAACGGTGATGTATGATCAGGCCGAGGGAGATGTATGCGCGTATGTACAAGCGGTATGCTTGTAGCTAGCGTCTGTCTACGTTTCTTCATGGGCCTACCCCTTCCCCCCACCCCCCCCCCCCATATTTGTTGGGTTATGGATGAAAGTGATTGGGTAGCATTCTAATAACTGTTTGTGCATGCCTAGCTGATGACTTCTGTTGTTCACAAAGCTATAACACATCAATTGTATTTGATGGAGCTTAACTTGTGTTGTTCAAAACAGCTATAACACACCAATTGTATTTGATGGAGCTTAACTTGTGTTGTTCACAAAGCTATAACACATCAATTGTATTTGATGGAGCTTAACTTGTGTTGTTCACAGAGCTATTACACACCAATTGTATTTGATGGAGCTTAACTTGTGTTGTTCACAAAGCTATAACACACCAATTGTATTTGATGGAGCTTAACTTGTGTTGTTCAAAAAAGCTATAACACACCAATTGTATTTGATGAAGCTTAACTTGTGTTGTTCACAAAGCTATAACACATCAATTGTATTTGATGGAGCTTAACTTGTGTTGTTCACAGAGCTATTACACACCAATTGTATTTGATGGAGCTTAACTTGTGTTGTTCACAAAGCTATTGCACACCAATTGTATTTGGTATAGCTTATCTTGTGTTGTTCACAAAGCTATTACACACCAATTGTATTTGATGGAGCTTAACTTGTGTTGTTCACAAAGCTATAACACACCAATTGTATTTGATGGAGCTTAACTTGCGTCGTTCAAAAAAGCTATAACACACCAATTGTATTTAATGGAGCTTTACTTGTGTTGTTCACAAAGCTATAACACACCAATTGTATTTAATGGAGCTTAACATGTGTTGTTCAAAAAAGCTAAAATGCAACAATTGTATTTAATGGAGCTTAAATTGTGTTGTTCAAAAAAGCTAAAATACACCAATTGTATTTGATGGAGCTTAACTTGTGTTGTTCACAAAGCTATAACACACCAATTGTATTTAATGGAGCTTAACTTGTGTTGTTCAAAAAAGCTAAAATACACCAATTGTATTTGATGGAAGTTAACTTGTATTGTTCAAAGTACCCATAATACACCTGTACCGCAGCGTTTAGGAAATACATGCGTCGACTCACAATCGAGACAATAGGATATACACAACACTCGATAAATAATGAATCTTCACTCAAATGTGAAGTCTACGTCCCACCTATTGTCTCTGGCGTCAGAGACCACGCGCGAGAACAATACTACAAAGCCCCCCCCCCACTAACACTCCCAAAAAGCCTACAGAATTTTCCATAAATGGGTCGTTGCGCTAGAGCACTAGAAGGGCATCTCCCTTATATAACTGGTTCCTGCACAAGGTCTACACAACGTGGCCTGGACTATCTCTGATGCTCCATAGAAATAGATCACCACCCTCGCTGCCACACGTTGTGAACATGACACTCCTCGCCTCGATAGAAGCTAGATGCTGAGCGAGGATTGGAACACATACACTGAGCGAAACATGTTGATAGCATCTATCACATGTACGCGCAGTACTTGTTTATAGGCCCTCTCCCCACCAGGGCATCTCCGACGACGGCAGAGGAAGACACAATGACCAGTACACCTCAGGAGAAAGAGACATCTTCCCGGAAACAGAGTGGTGAAATTGCCTTGAGGCACACGCCTACATGGAAAGTATACACTTGAGGACTGCATCGCGCCACGTCGACAAGGACCCGGACTCCCCCCCCCCCCCTTCCGGCTTAGTCGCTTGGTTGATACCCCGGACACTATGCTTCCTTTGGGAGTGGGCAGGGTTCCTTGGACATGGACAACTGATACTCCACTCCAAACCACACTGAAATGCACAGACAAAGCTCCAAGCGCCTCCCACGTCAGATGTCTCACCCCCCCCCCATCTCACAACCTGTCTATACTCACACACTCTATATCATGCCCCAACACACTATGACTTGCTCCCAGTTTCGGCAAACACTAAAACGCCCCTGTGTTCCCCTGTATCAAACGCGCTCGCTATGAGAACAAACACCTCACGCCTGGAATTGCTCAACAGAGAAATAACCTGGGTGCACAAACAAACTGACACACAACTCAAGCATACGAAACTATCCATAGCGATCACCAACCTTACATAGAGAAACACCATTATCGCATCACTAGCTACTACCCCCCCCCCCCCCCCCCCCCCCCCCCCCCCCCCCCTCATCCCCTCGGCATACCCACACCTTGCTCATACACGATATGGACTCTCTACCTGCAAACAACCTCTCGCACCCAGAAATACACTAGAATAAAACTGAAGAGTGGGAGGCTGTCTTTCTCGTGGATCCTTATATCAAGCACACTGGCTGCAAGCCTAATCTATTAGGGCTCTCGGTCCCCCCCCCTCGTCGGACACAGTCCCTGGTCACGATTCATCCAAGCTCTTCTCCGCACAGAGCAGAGCGAGAGGGCCTCCTGTATCTATCTATAGCGTCACACACTGCAGAGGCTCCTATCCCTTGACAGACTAGAAAAACGAGCTGCCTGATACAATAGGCCTGCTCTTCTTTACCTGACCTGCAAGAGTCCACAGGATTTGCAACGTTGATAATGCGATCACACACTCGTCCCCCCCCAATACACAAGACCTCGGATGACTACTCAGTAGTAGTGCTCACAACACACTACACACTTTGTCAAACGCATTTCACAAAAGTGTTGTGATCCAGGTGGATTGCACACATCTGTCATCTCGCGTAACATCCCGACGGCAATGAAGAGGCCCTGAAGGAATGGCATAAAGAAGGTTACACAATTACCTCAGCTGATGAAAGATAATTCTCCCGCTGAGGAAGGCATAAGATCGTTGCGTAGTCAGCACATCAGCACTACAGAAATAATACTGGAATGCTACCGACATACGCACCTCGGCGACCAAACACACAGAGCAATGACGCGCTCCTTCACCTACCAGATCCACAGAAAGCCAGAAAACAAGTGGTAATCTTCAGAACTCACGCACGCGGCACCTACACACTAGATCTGAGATACCTTCTCATTTCATACACAAGGATAAAAGACAGGATCACTAATACAGATAAGCTGTAACTGTCGGCAAGGATAAATCATGACTGCTGCCAACTTCTGCTTACACATAACCGCTTGCACACTTTATAGGTGGTACACGCTGATATCGGTGCCATTTCATGGCCCGACCGCCACCCCAGCTCCTTCTTTCGTGGAAATAGCTATTACACGGGGACCTTCAAATCTCAGCCTCAAACCACTGACTTATACATGCCTTTTTACATTTGAGACCACCATCTCAAGTGGACCGTCCCCCCCTGTAGTAGTGTAACGAGTTGTAAGTAGAAGAAACTAACGCACAACTCTTCATCCCCTGACCCTCGTGTCCCCCCCCCCCCCCCTCGACTGTCACACCTCACGCCCACACTATCAGTTTACACATTCTCAATCATCCAATCTGATGCCTGCCCACAAGCCATATTGCGCCACACATCAAATGCCGCCAACTGGCAGCCACCACTCTGCACAGTGAATCCACCCCCATCAGCTGTCCTCAGATCCGCCGGACCCACGACTTCATTATAACTTCGACACATCGCTCTTTCGAACGGATAACTGTTGACTAGGTTCAAAGGTCTGGCATTCAAATGGGCTCCTCCCCTCCTAGCCCCCCAAGGTCAGTTCCAATCACGTATAACCTGAAGCGCATGCTGTAGACAATCTCTATTTTGAAGCACTCCATATCGGCACAGTCCTCACCGCCGCTTTCTCTTCGCTTACCACTCCGTCTGCGAATTATGCCACCCACCACTCCGTCTCAGGCTAGGTCTACCTCGACATCTCAACACACAATACGTCCTCCTTGGCATACACAGTCCACAAGCAACGAGATTGTAAAATGCTACCAGGTTTACTCGGTTTGGACGCTGTGCTGACTTTCCTACGCCCCATCACTCGCCATAACGTTTGTCCCCCTTCTTGCGCGTGCCCTCGGCCCCACCCGGGGTCTCTCGCCCTCCTACTCCCTCGCCCCGCCTCTCACGTTCTCTGACAGGTCCTCATTGTCACGCCCAAGCTAGATCATTTAGCACCAATTCTCGCCGTGCTCTGGCAGCACCACTATCGGGTATCAGCAACACTTGCCCACCTACTATGCAACACCCTTACACGCACCAGTACACAGCAACGTGTTCAAGTGAACTCGCCCCACCTCCTGTGACCTGGACTACACGCGCGCGGCACCCTGCTCTTCATCCACGAACGTTCCCACCCACCATTCTCACAGGTTTGTGCCGACGGCACAGCAGGTCCCACTACATTGAATCTAACAACGAAGCTTGAGCCATACAGAGGTTGCCATATGCACCCCACTATTATACTCTCTCATCTCAAGGACAATCTGCAGGGCTCCTTCACCATGTAGTACTTTGGCCTTGTTGGACCTGCACTGCAACTGCTTTTTTGCAACCACTCCACTTATCCCCACCCCCCCCCCCCATTCTCTGCTCTCGTATCTCCTGGAAAACTAACATGTCTATGCGCTCCTGCTTGATGCCTTGGACAACCAGCGGACTGTCTCCATGACCAAATCCCCGTCTGATTCGTTTGTGTGTATTCCGCTTACCTCACTCAGGTTTGAGTGGGACTCATTGGGCAGCATCAACAGCTTCTTTACTCTCCCCCCACCCCCCCCCCCCCCAACTTTCTTCCCGTTTTCAGTGTGGGATGAATAGGTAATTAAACCACGTCATCAGCTGAATGTCGTAGGCATCCATTCCAAGCCTTTGCCTTTCCAAATTTGTACTCTTCAACAACTGGACTTGAAGGGGATAGCAGCAAAGTTTTAAACTTTTTGCAGTACAGTGTTAAATCTGACGACCTAGTGGAACCCCTAGCCAATTTCACTCATGTCATCCTTGTTCGACCGGTCTGCTACTATAGCTTCCACTGTTTTGTTGCTTATCCTTTATATATTAAGACAGTCCCCCGCCCACAAAGCAAACTTCCGGCCTCCCCCATACACATGAAATGGAGGCACCACACACGTTTGAATAAAACTTTCCAGGAGCTCATCTTTGGCTCATCTTGCATTCTGCGCAGTCACCTCCCGGTCACTGCCCTTTCGCCTTTGTGCATATTGTTTGCCACACTGCACTTACTTCGTAGGTCTTTTATTGAGTTATCGTCACACCCTGCCCTAGTACTTTTAATGGTTCCTCAATGGGACAGTATGGAGTCTTTGGTTGGAAACCATGAATATGCCTCGGCTTCATCTTCCCTTTCCTGACTGATAGGCTTTCGTTCTTCCTTTGGGTTTGAAGCTCATTTCTGCACAGCTGACTAGTTCATCCAGGCGTTGCTAAATCCTCCGGACCTTGATTGTTCATCTCGATGTCAGAATTGTAGTTTCCATCCAATGAATGCATTTGTTGAGCGGTGGCAGGATGTGACACATTCCGCGAGCTTCTGGGTACACCTCACCCTTGCCATTCCACTTCACTCGATGCGGATTACAATGCTTACGCCATCAATGAATGCCTTCGGAGGAGATAGGTTACCCATACTGACATCATAATCACAATCTTCCTACTAACCCCTTCAAAGGCCCACTATTCACATTCGTTGTGTTCCTCTCTGGTTCCCCCCCCCCCCCCCCCCCCCCCCCCCCAAAATCTGACAGAAAACATCTGCACAGAACCTTTAAAGCGCTGTCCCCCAAGCACTATAGCTGCAATCTCTTGTGGAACCATCTGCCCCCCCCCCCCCCCCCACCCCCCCCCTACATTTATAGGGCCTGCAAAACATCTGGTGTGGAAACGGATCCTTAAGCATTCAGCAAAAATAAAAAAATGATCCAAACAGATTACATGGAGGTTTGTTCTGTTCAGACTTTGCCTTTTGGATTTGCTTCCCAGAATCATTGTGGCATGCTCTAGACATCCCTGGTGCTACCTGGGAGTACCTCCTTTCTGAGATAGGTAGTGCTCAAACTCTACACACCATTTGACCAAGACCCCCCGGCTAATCGTCTAGTGTGTTAGTCTCTTCACGCCCCCCACTCACTGCAAAGTACGATGTCTTAACCTGTCCACACAATGGAATGTAGTGGAGATTGGGCCTGATATCTGACTGATTGTCTCGTGGGTATTTTTGTTCCTTCTGCGGAGTGTCCCCCCGACTGTCCGTTAGCCTTTTTCTCCATTACACTTGCCTTACTAGGCTCTGGTTTTTCACACGCACTCTTCAGTTCTATCAATCGCGTCGAACCCCAGACAGTCGTCTTAAGATAACGCAACCTCTGTAGCGGCATCTTGCTTGATACACCACATTATGGAACACCATGCCTCAGGATCATGGAGCTGGATCAGACTTCGCACATACACGAGCTTCTGCACTCATGCGACTCAATGACACCTTCTACTCAAACCCTATTTGCCACCGTTTGGGGCTTGGCTGTTAATCTATCATCGCATCCCTGGCGTTCACTCGGAACCAATTTTAATCGGCCCCTGCCAGTCGCTGACTGTAGCGTGCCTCATTCTTTTGCCAGTACACCAATATGAATATAGTGTTCATCTCCTCAAGGTGTTCTTTGCCAGGGGTCCGCGTCATTCTTTCACCCCGACTGCCCTTTTGTGTACCTCTACGTGGCAATCGCTCAAACCAGTTCTTTGGCAAACTGGAAGCGGGCTCCTGCAAGAATCTGCTTACACTACGACCATTACGACGTCTTCCACTTACGCACTCCCCCTATTGCAAACCCACTTTCTTGCTCCTGCCAATCCAGGCAACTTCATGCTGCTATAGAGCCTCCGCCTCCCCCTGGTGTCTCCACAATCTAACCTGCGTCGTAACTCTTCATTTCTGTGCCGCCTCAAAACCCTGACTCTTTCTTGACGGTCTTTACGGGCCTTGCAACCTTGCGCCTTTATTCTGCTTTCCTGCTCTTCTCTCTCCCCCCTCCATTTTAATTTGCTCGTCCTATATTCTTCTGTGGTGCGCGTTACTTTCCCCACCTTGCTCTCTCACCTCGGTCTAGACCCAGAAACTCACTTTGCGCTACACTAGTCCGATATCTAGAATTACTATATTATGTCATGCCGAAGCTTTTCCTGCTTCTTCCCTCCATATCTGCTCTACGTCATGCTTCAGCGTGTCAGTTTTCCAATATACATTCCATCTTCGTGCCCTGCGATTTCCGTCCACATCAGACGTGCTTACCCACACCCAAAGCACTTCTTGCCCACTGCCGCAGGTGGAAACTTCGATTGCATTCATCCCTTTTCCCGTCATAGAAGTGCTCGTGTGCACATTCACATACATATAGGCATAGATGTCATACCATGATCATCGTACTCAAGCACTGTCGGTTTGCCTCTCATCCGGCTCGCACGTCCGCTGCCCCCCCTACACCGAACGCCTGCACTTATCCGTCGAGATACTCGCTCGCTCGACGCGCTCTGCTCTCTCCCCATCTGCATGCGAACACTTACACCCCACAATCATACCCCTTTTCTCGTGATCGCTCGGCCCATTTTCACTTCACTATCCCTGAGAGTCATCGAGATCTTTTCCCCCTAACACAGGCATCATCTAGGCTACTATTTAAGCACGTTGTCGTCAGAGCTCCCACGCATAGCTCGTGGCTAACGGCGTCATCTGGTACACCGATTCCCCTCCCCCATCCAATTCGCCTCGCGACGCACCTCCCGCCCCCACTGGGGCGGGGGGAGCAATGTTTTTTTTTGTCCATATATAACACCGTACTACCCCACCGTGTCCATCTGGCGCCCGAGACACCCCCCCCGCTACACTGCACATGCGGGCGCGTCGGGCACCTATCTATGATCTACACCCCTATACCTACTAAATGTCTCTGCACTAGATGAGTACTCTCTACACAGATCCACGCAATCCAACGGCAGACACACCAGCCCCCCCCTAATCTGCCTAGTTCTCACAATTGCCTGCGTCTATACTACTGTTTAGCTCTGTTGCGGTCTAGCTCTCCGCGTTATTACAAGTTTTCATAAAATACTCGTATATGCTGGGCACTCTCCCTCCCTATCATCCCTACTAGATATCTCTATCTAAATATTAGTAAGGTGATATTACTTTGAGTTGATCTACTTTAGAAAGAATCAGAGTTTTATGAATAAATACATCCAGTCGCGTGTTGTACACCCCCCCACCCCCCCCCCCATACACTCTACAATTTATACCTGATCACCCTATATATGTGTAGCTACAATGTCTGCATCGGGATCCTTATTCTTTGTCCCACTAACGCTCCTTGGAGCGCTCCGTCGATGCTCTCAGAAATAACTACCATTACGCTGGAAATAATCCCTTCGTCGCCCGCAGATGCGCTCATAACGGTGGAAAAAAATCACTATCAGCTTGACTACGCTCGACACATTCCGTGTATACTATTCGGCTCAGTCACAATCCTGCACTCACCCAAACGTCTCTAAACAATAAGTTACGGGCGCTAGCTGATTTGGGATAAAAAAAATACCCAAAAATAATAATGGCTGACTGTCGTCTCACACTCGAGGGGCCCGCGTAACCACACTCTCAAACACTGCCACACCTGCTATTATAATCAATCGAGATCTATCCAACACTACCGTAATGATCAATATCACTCAGATATAAACTGTCGAATCACGCCCCATTCTAATAGATATATCTCTCCCTGTGAGATCTGAACCTTTAGGCGCTCTGTGAACAGCATAGATCCCCCCCCCCCTATAACATCTATCCCCCATCGCACGCTCATTCACTCGCTGAACGTCGGAATTCCATTCGAACACGCTCGTGATCGAGCACACACAAATCTCTCTCGATAACCGCTCTTCTACTCTGATCCATCACACGATCTAGTTCGTTTATAGTACTACAACAATAGATATGTCACCAGGGCTCACTGCACACACTGGCTGTGTTTTGTCTATATCAGATAACAGGCTAATCTCAGCACGCTGTGCACTATCTCTACATCCCTAATACTCTCACGCCACGTAACCCGTCGTTTCGCATCAGCCACTAGAAATCGTATTACTTGTCACGGGCGAGTTTCTTCCCACGTCGGCTCTGCAGTAATCGGTTTTATGATAACACCTTCCATCTCTGTGATGCATCGAGGTTCGCCAAGCCGTCACCGCTCCCCCATGACGATGGACACTCACACTCCAGTAGTGAATTTCTACCAGCGCGAATTCCTAATAGCTGCTCTAATAACAACTCTATATAGCCACCCCCCCCATCAATGTCTACTCTCAATTGTACTAATCTTCCTCCACACAATTCTCTGGCGGGCACACCTCATAGTTAAGATACACTCTCTGCGCTCCTCGCGGTACAATTAGTCTTCGGCCCACTCCACTTGGTTTAAGTCGGACACCACACGTATCGATCAATCTCTCGCTCGTACCTCGACCGCTCAGTTCCACCTCTGCTACAATTCCTTATCTCCCGATAGCATGCATACCTGAGTCGCGTTTGTCCTCACGGTCGTCATCATCGCTATCGACTGGCCTCGTCTGCGATATAGCTAAATGTGATGCAGCTAGTCTTTGCTAACTCGTGCTGTCAAGCCTCACACTCATTAGCTCGCGCATGTCAAATGACAGTTGTTCCGGTTCTATTTAATTCAGACATACTAACGCTCACACCTATTCCCTCTCACGTGCCTGGCTCTGCTAAACTGATCAGTGATCACTCGTCGCGGCTCCCCGCGCTCTCTACTCACCATTTGCAACTCCGCTGACCCACGTAACTGGCTCCTAACGACACCTGTCGCAGATTTAATGCAAGCAACCCCTACCTCCCCCCCCCGCCCCACCCCCCCCCCCCCCCGCCCCCCCCCCCCCACCGCACATTCTACTGCACAGTCATCGAAATGTCTGCCTATGCGCCGCGCCAATCCTTGTCACCTCAGCATGACAATCCACAAAATAGCAATCAACATCATGTGCGTACCTTTGGTTTGGGGTCATAATCCCTCCTCACAATTCCCACCGTTGCCGTCAATGGCATATAAAACCTCTCCCAGCCACACAAATCCACATAGACTGACGATCTTTTCTTACTCCTCCTAAACGTCTCAACCTCTACACTCCCACTCAACCACACCCATTTATTTATTAATTTGAGCTAATTTCAATATTATTTACTATTATTTTTAATAATAGGCGTGTACGGGTTGTAGGTGCGGGTGTAAAATTTTCTTTTTATTTTTTTTTTTATCTCTATGTCATATTTTCACAAATTAGATTTATAATTATTTTATACCGAATTTTTGTTTTTTTTTATCTTTGAATGAGGGGGGTGGGGGGGAGAGCATACCTAGAGAGAGGGCCACGCGAAAATTTGCGGGGGTTACTTATTCATGTAGCGCATTCTATTATTAATTTCATATTGCGCGAAAATTTTTATTTTATTAAGGCGGGTGATGCAGTATACTCACATAATTTCATTTGGGTGTATTGTTCTTTTTTTATGAATTTTTAAATCACGGAGGGGACAAGCTACCCAAATTTTTTTTTTTTTTTTCTTTTATTTATTAACATTACCATTTTCTTTATCTGGGGGGTGGCCATGGTAGGGGCCCTGGGTGAGGGGGAGGGTGTCTATCACACAGATTTCTAACCAGGCGTCCAAAAAAAAAAATAAAAAAAAAACCAAATATAAAAAATAAATTAAAAATGTGTTTTGATTTGGCTCAGTTCACGCGCTCAAAAAAACCCACACGATAAAATTGGTACACACTCTCCAAAAAAAAAAAAAAAAAACAAAAAAAAATATCACATAAGTTGATTTTGGTTGTGCTCGGCTTCTCAAAATAGGGCCCAATACCCCACCTCCTAAAACCCCAAAAATTAAAAAAAAACAAAAAAAGGTTTGATCAAGGATGCGTCGTTTCAATAAAAGAATATGCAATCTAAAAAATCCCAACAACCCCCCCTAAAAAATTTAACACCCGTACCATCCCCCCAATAAAGTAACCATTAAATTAAAAAAGAGTTTTTGCCATTATTTTTGCTGAAAGGTCAGGACCTGAGACTACAAGGCCTCAAGCCACTCAGCCCCCGTATCTGAGTCGGTCCCACGGCCTCGTCACAATACCGTCAGTACATGTTATTTCCGATACACGCATTAATCATGATTTATTCGACTTATTCTTACATTTTTCCATATATCTCACCTCACAAACACATGTCATCTCGCGTGTACTGTGTCGTCTCATCTAATTACGAAAACTCAACATATCACTAACACTTACATACCGTTAGTCAGACCCAGGTCCAGTGCAGCCAAAAGTACACGACCCACATATAGATTACCTAAAAGTAGTATAAGCACACGCACCTCCACCCCCACCCCCCACCCCCCCATAACACGATACTTCCGGGGGGGCACACGGGGGGGGGGGGGGGGGGGGGGGGGCCCCCAACTTCACATCTCCCCCTATTTTAACTAGTTTTCTCCCCCACACTATATTACCCCCTAAAATCTGTACATTTCCATACAAATAACCCAATTTTTTTAATAAACCGGTTTTACAAAATACATTTGTGAGTGTTTATGGATTCCAAAAAATTTTTTTATCACCCCACCCCCCATGACTCCCCCCCAGGGAAAGTTTGAATGATTCATCACAACTGGAAAAAAACAAGCCGCTATTAAAAAATGCTATGAACTCATACTTGCCACAATAATTGGTTCTTCTATACGCACTGTGTTTCGCGCAATACACACCCAAAAGAAAATTGATTACATCCAACTACCCCCTCCGACAATTTTTCCCACATTAAACCTTCCCTATTTTTAAGTAAAGGACCCCCCCACCCCCCCCAAATACCCCGATCCATATATACTCCAATACTATTGCCCGCATCTAATAGATCTACTGGGGTTTACTCAAGAGTAACCCCTGATGGGGGGGCCCTATGGTTCATTTTTTTTTTGAAAATGTAGCCCATCACATGTTACCCGGCGGGCCCCCCTGTAAAAAGTGGACCCCCCCCCATTCCCCCCCCACCGGGATACTGTTATACCCCTACTCCAGTAAATGTCACATTGAAGGGGGTTGTTATATTCGCAACTTCAATGAATAGAATCAGCCCAAAAACTCCTGCGGAGTGTTGCATTTTTTTTCCCCCCCCCCTACCCGTCCCAAAAGAATTTTTTCCCTGCCCCCCCCCCTTGTATATAGTGCCGCGGGGGCTTACGTCTCGATGTGCAATTTTTGTTAATTGCTTCAAATTCGTACCCCCCCGGTCCCCGTCTAAGCCACTTCCATTTAAGGGGAACGTTAAATTTTTAGGTTTTTGGTCTATAAATACAAAATATAAGGGTGGGGGGGGTATAAAATTTTATATTCCAATGAAAAAGGCCGTCTAGGGTAACCAACTTCAAAATTTTCTGCGATTGCTTTTCTTCCCTGTACGAAGCCTCCCTCAGTCGCCCATTAGTCTAAGCCCGATTTTCCTCCCCCTAAAATGGTACAGTAATAAATAAAAGATTTAGCCTCCAAACCCCCCTCGCAAGAGGTGGGGGGGCCCGCCCGGACAGCTGCACTCCGCGTCTTTTTTTACGCGATCCCACCGCTATGTGGGATGCCAAATTCCCCTTGAAAATTTACAAGAAAACCCGTCGCGTTACTCCTTTGAAATAATCAATTTTTTGAGGTCCTCCGCAAATACCTCCCCACGGATCTAGCCCCCCTTTAGCTACCGGTCCCTTGATGATTGCCGGACCCCCTAATATACAGGCTCTTTATGCATATAATTTGTGGTAGTGGGGGGTGGGTTTTCCCACCGTGATGAAACTACCCCTCAGGAGATCAACCAGAACTTTTTTATAAATCACGCTGTGGAATATCTTGAAAATGCTGGGAAAAAAATTTAATAAAAGTAAAAACATTACTTTGCCCAATCCCCTTTTTTTTAACCTTATTCCATGGAAGATTAAACTAAAACAAAAAACAAATCTTTGTACCTCTAGATACATAACCAAAATCGCCTGTTCCCTTATTTTCTTAAATACACTTTTCCTCGTATGGGAAATTAAAACAAATAATTCTTTTAGATTTTAAAATAAAAGGCCCCTCCAGCCCTTTGGCAAAACTCCTCCAAACCGTCGGCTTTTGAGGGAGATATGACTATTTGATTCGAAAAATGCCTATTGCCCCAAATGGGTGGGGGTCTAAAAAAAAATCCTGTCCCACCCCCCCCAATCCCCCCTAGGTTTCAATGCCCCTCCTTTTTATATGCTATCACATGGCTAAAAATAACAAGCAATGTTGTAAAAAAATATTCCCAAAAATTCGTCCCCTACTCCCCCCCTGGGTAACAAAAAATTTCAGTAGCATCTTATTAGATAACTTACTCAATTTAAAATATCTAAATTTACACCTCAGCTTTCACAAAAAATCTGTTTTTACATTTTAACGACCCCAGAAAAAAAAAGGACAATGGGGTTTTTATCAGTCTGCTCCTATAACTTCTCTTTGTTTATACTTAGCAGTATGTCACCAATTACACACTCAGGCTTTTGTTTTCGTCATGTGACAGCCAACCTCAAAATGCCGGTGGAAGCCTCGCCAACGATCATTGAGTCCGGAGTACCGCCAACTTACACGCGTAACGTTTGTACGTGGATCTCTCAAAAGGACAGTATCTACCTCTGTACCGGACACCCGTTCTCCCGAATAGTCTATGACCTTCACACTAGTAACCCCCCAAAACCCCCCGA
Organism: Oreohelix idahoensis; assembly: GCA_024509875.1. NCBI lineage: Eukaryota > Metazoa > Mollusca > Gastropoda > Stylommatophora > Oreohelicidae > Oreohelix > Oreohelix idahoensis. The sequence continues at coordinate 318,272 of JAMPIV010018856.1, read as the reverse complement.
GTTGGACGTGCTGGGACTACCGTCTAACAATTGTTACACTCTAAAAACTCAGCCCCGACTAAGCGGACCTTGCTTCTTTCTCCCATTCGTCTTGATTTTTGTATCCATGGACACCGGTACTATGATAAATTCTATTCAACTAACGAAGTCCCTTCCATACGGAGGTCCAGCATCACCCCGCCTGATTGTAACGGACAAAATTGAGAACTCATATGAACCTTCAAAACAAGCGGTTATTACTCTTCGATATTAAACCATCGTGCAACAATACACACACAGGGTTTCTCTCACCCTTTCTACTTCCTAGATGCTTTCACCTCACCTTCCTAGGCCCCTCCGGCGCCGCTTTACGCCGTGTAGCTCTGCGTTTTTCCTGTAGCTGAAATGAGTGCAGAGTGGTCACTCCGTCCGAGTGTCAGCAGATCTTGCGAGACCCGTAGAAATGAGACCACACCAGGGATGCTGGTCCTTCAGAGATTGCCTAACATTGTCCTCCCAGCGAACTCTGGATTATCCTGGAGGTCTGAATTCCGGCTCTTTTTTTCCATATTTGTTAGGGTAGCCGATCTTCTCACATTCTGCAGACGTGACCAAACCATCGTAATTGGGGCTGTTCCACTCGGGTCTGCAGGGGCTGGGTTTTGAGGCCATGACGTATCGTCAGGTAACAAACCATGCCATTTCGTGTTACTTCAACCACCTTTCTCAGGTACCTCATTTCTGAGGTTTGGAGCTGGCTTTTGTGGGTTGCGGTCATTGTCCATGACTCCTTTCCTTAAGTTAAGATTGGAACATAGGTGAGGCAGTGTACAACCAATTTTGTCTTCTTGCCAGTTTATCTTTCACTGAGGAATCCTCGATTTATGACCTAAAACCTTTCCCAGTTGCTGCTCTTTTGAAGAGACAAAAACATCATAGAACCACTGATCTCTCAGGCATGTCGTAAAGGTGGTACTAATCTGAGGTTCTGCATCGGGCCTCAAACCTCATCATGTAAAACTAAGTGCGACAGAAACCACCATTACAAGAGCGCACAACTATTACAATGCAGGCTTCCTGCAACGGAACCAATGCAGTGGTGATGGCTGCATGCTTCGTAGGGAGCAGAACTTAAAGTATCATGAAAATTTCCTATACATATAATCCCAGCTTTTTCGGTCAGTGCGTAACGCTAATGGATGCAACTTTGATTGAAAGTTAGACATTAATTGTATTGTTTTCCTTATATGTACTCTCCCGAAAATAGTAACACTTATCAAAGAAGAATGCGCAAATGACGGTGTGCACAAAAATATATTTATAGAATGTGTGATTCCGTATACACACATTGGGATTCTCGCTGCTGCTACGTAGTTCGTGTACTGTGGTGATGAACAGCGGTTTTTAAAAATACTTTTGAATAAGTAAAATTGCCGTTAGGTATTGGTGCTTTTGAATTTAATTCCCGTCTTATGACGGGCTTTTACACTAATTATGATTATAATAACCCTGCACGATTGTTTCTAGTTTCAACTAATCGATCAATCAATCAATCAATCAATCAATCAATACTATTAAGCTCCACATGAACAGAGGCCTTCTCAACAAACGCATGTCAAGTATTCCTGTCGCTTGCCGCTAGCTGAAGGTATTTCCGTGTTTTCTTCATAATTTTCACTAAATCACGTGAATTATTATTCGTAAGCATATCTAATTATTATTCAAATTCAGACTGTTGGAAAGATCGCACCACTATATAATTTCCCTCGACTTTATTTCACTATTTCATCAGATAATATCGTCTTCGCTCTTGCAAGACAAACTGGATTGTGCACAAAAGATACTTAGCGTGAATAAAACAATATTGAGGCAGTATCGATGTACTGTTTGATAGCAACTGTCAGGCAAAAGCTGTTTTGCTGAAGCCTCCATCACTTTTCTCTCTTTTCTTTCTTTCTTCTCCCTCTCTCTCTCGACAGGGTATTTTAATACAGTGTGTTCCACGAAAAAGCGGAACCCGTGACGTCATGGTTATGGCAATAATGTCCCGTTAATTAAGTGAAGGAAAACTGGCTACTTTCACTTATTCAATGGGGCCGGGCCTGGGAAACACCCCTGTTACCAATTTTACAACGATGCATTCATGGACCTTGACCCGTATAGCTCCCGGGAGTCACTGAAGAGACGAGGAACGAATAGGACTTCTGCACCCTCAGGCATGTCGTATAAGGCTACTAGTATGAGGTTGTGCATGGGTTATTGCAACCTCATCAAATAAAACATATTGCCACAGAAACTATGACTGCAAGAACATGTGAATGCTTGATGCAGGTTCCTAGACAGAAGACCAGCTACAGTGATGAACCATGCTCCGTGGGAAGCGCAAAGAAACATGATAATGGTGTTGAATCCTTGAAGTTAATACTGTTTATAAAATGCGCGTGAGAATACTTACATTTATTATAAAAGATGGAAGGGAGATAAGACAGAATGCTAGACGAGCTTTTGTGACCAATTCTCACCCCTTTGTAAATAAAAGTTCGTTCTGTCTGTATGTCTGTCTGTCTCTCTCTCTCTGTCTTTTTGTATGTTTGTCAGTCAGTCAGCCAGTCAGTCTGTCTGTCTGTTTTGTTTGTCTCTTTGTTTGTCTGTCTGTCTGACACACACTCCCTCTCTCTCTCTCGCTCTCATTCTGTCTATTCGTTGACTCTATAACAGGTCAGTTTTCGGATCATCTCCCTATAACTCGTACACTCACCCCCAAAACCCCCTCAGTTCGACCAGAACCCATAAATCTTCTTTCCCGGGTATTTTTTTATATTTTATTTGTGTTCCCTTCTGCACACGTGGTACGCATGTTGCAGGTATCTGATGGCCCGTATATTCCTCACTGGCACCGCACTGTCTGGACCGCCGACACATTTCCAGATGTTGGCACTCACTCCAACACAGGTGCCACACACACCCGACGGTTAACCCTTCCTGCTGGCAGTCACGCCAGGAGGGCGAGGGGGAGGAGAGAGAAGTAGTTACGAGTACTGAAGGACAGAAGAATGGTTAAGTAAGGGTTAGCGAGGTGCGTACTCTCCGATTGTATCTGCTACAGAACATAACGTATATTATGGTACTCGTGGACTTGTTGAGGAAAATAATAATAATCATAACAAAGAAACAAGAGAAAACTATGCACGTGTGAGAAAACTGCAATGCTTTCAGCTGTGATGACAAAAATACTGGGCGTTAGTTTTATCATATTTCCCCAACAGTTAAAAAAAAAAAAAAAGATAAAAAAACTGTTCTCAAACTGTTTTCGTTCTCTTTTAAATTCACGCTCTCACCGCGATATTTAGTTACTAATTACCAGCTGGCTTATCACTGGGAGAAGACCAGACAGGCAGCATTAGAACAATAAGTGAGGTGAAGGCGCTCAGATCATTAGAACACCAGATTACACTGTCTTTTATACATGGAGATGCGCCCCAATATAACCGACAACGCTGTGTCTAGGTTGAACGGTGATCGTCTCGTCAAAACGAGATAAAAAAAAAATTTTTTTTTTAAATGAAGACGCTGGCGTTGGATAGGACGCAAATTAGGACAATCCTTTGATAGCATTACAAGGCAGTCTTTGTTTCAGAATCCCGATGGTAAGAAAAACAGGTGGAAAGTAACAAAAAACATATGGAGAGAAGAGAGCTGGAGACATACATGATAGATATTAAGACGTCATGGAAAGACATTGAACCGATGGCACAGAACAGAAAGGATTGGCATGTTTTTGCTGAAGACCTGTCGTCTATAGGGTGCTGAAGCGCACTGGTGCTGATTATTATACTATACTATCATTGAACAAGAGCTGGCAGCCTCATCCTGTAAGACAAATCGCTACAAACACCACCACTGCTGCAAGAGCACATGCTATTTTTATTGTTGTAATGGCGAGTCAAACACCCTCAGCTGCCTCCTGTCTATGGCTCAACTCAACTACTTATCAATCTGCAACAACAATTAGATGCAGCCTCCCTGCTAAGTCTCGCCAACTCGATGAGACGACGATGCTATGAATGTAATGCAAATAACGATGACCACACTCGCTATTAGCATTCACGTCCGTAAGCAGCATGGACCCACCACTGTAATGGTCATCCTGCACCAAGCGTTCACAAGCTCCTGCACCAGTTGTTTATGTGGTAATTTGTTTTACATGTTGAGATTGTAACATGCCTGACAAACTGAAAGCTCCTTGGACTTGGCAGCCTTGAAGCTCAAGCTTCATTAGCTTCGTAGTAGATCCGCCTCTAGGTCTAGCACGCATGCAGCACTGCAAATGTTATTGTGAACTGTAAACTTGCGGGTCATGACGTGTTGCCGAGTTCCCGCCTCCGTCATCGGTAACATTTGTAATATGAAACTGTAAGTGCATATTGATGGATTATGTCACAAATCTATATTTTGTAATAAAGTGTTATAAATTTCATTTTGTCAATACTCTTCCCTTTGTTAGACAAAATAGCGCGTAAATTTTATATTTTGAAGTATGCTTACTTTGTCCTTTAAAGAAGAAATGACGCTCAGCGACAAAGACCTACGTTTGGTAGACTCAACTTATACCTTCCCAAACAGCCATCATGCCCTGAGTAGTTCCCCGGGTTGTCTGGGGAGACATAGAAAGAATATGCTCCTGTTTCCTCAGGAATGTTCGTAAGAGGTGACTAATATGGGGGCTGGCAATGAAAGATGGTCGCATACTCAAAGATATTTTCCATGGACAACTGGCAGAAGGCAAAAAAATAGCTGGGCGACCGCTCCTGCGGTTCAGAGATGTGTGCAAGAGAGACTTGAAGGCACTGGACATAAATCCAGTAATCTGGGAGGATGAAGCTGCCAATCGCAACAATTGGCGATGCTCCCTAAGGCGCCACCTCAGATTGGGCGAAGAGAAGCTTTCTCAACAAGCAGAGGAGAAAACAGTACGCCGAAAGGAACATCTGGCACGCAGAAAAACTGCAGCTGAAGACTTTCACCTCAGGGGTGCATTCCCATAGTCAGTTATGATTGAAGGGGGTACTAAATAGGTTATGTAAGAAGTAGAAAACTCGGAGCAAGCAAGAGGATATGCACACCATCATAGCTGGCAGACGCTGGAGCTGGATTGGCCATGTCTTCAGAAGAGACCCCGATGCCATCACAAGAACAGCTATGCTTTGGACAACTGAAGGAAAACGAAAGAGAGGCCGACCAAAAACAACCTGGCGGAGGACTGTAGAGGCTGAGATGCAAAGAATGAACCAGAATTGGGGCACTGTACGAAGGATGGCCGCCGACCGAGCAAAGTGGAATCAATTTGTTGTTGCCCTACAAGACGCCACTAGGCGTGATGGCCACTGACTGCTTTGACGGTCGGCGGCTAAGGATCAAAGAAGAAGTAGAAAACTAGATAACAGAAGTGGTAGGCTTACCGGCAAATCGAACCCTGGATTATCCCAACGCAGTCATTTCCTCGCTACGGCAGTGAACGCTTCGTGACTAACCACACTGCCACCTCAGCAGCACTCTTTAAAAAAGTCTAAGCGGACAGTGGTTTTAAATAATGCTTCGTGGATAGTGGTCTCTGTTTGTTTCTAGGTAAAACAGATTCCGGGTCCGTCTTCAAACCTTACGAAATTGTCATATGCGAACAAGCTAAGAAGGTAGAGATGCAGTTATTTTCTCTGTATCTGAGGCTCGGACACCACACAGGGCGCATTCACACACACACGTTCTAATAAAATGGTGGTGGTTCAAGCTATATATATATATATGCACCACTGCATATATAAGCGTCCGATTTGCTAAGTAGTTAGAGCCTTTGCCTGTCGCGGCAAAATTATCGGGTTCCGGAATTCTTCTTCTTCTTCCTGCGATCGCATCTTTGATGATTACACCGTCAGACGAGTTCTCGTGATGAATTCGACAGTTGTTTGATGATTACACCGTCAGACGAGTTCTCGTGATGAATTCGACAGTTGTTTGATGATTACACCGTCAGACGAGTTCTCGTGATGAATTCGACAGTTGTTTGATGATTATACCGTTAGACGAGTTCTCGTGATGAATTCGACAGTTGTTTGATCATTACACCGTCAGACGAGTTCTGGTGATGAATTCGACAGTTGTTTGATCATTACACCGTCAGACGAGTTCTCGTGATGAATTCGACAGTTGTTTGATGATTACACCGTCAGACGAGTTCTCGTGATGAATTCGACAGTTGTTTGATGATTACACCGTCAGACGAGTTCTCGTGATGAATTCGACAGTTGTTTGATGATTACACCGTCAGACGAGTTCTCATGATGAATTCGACAGTTGTTTGATGATTACACCGTCAGACGAGTTCTCATGATGAATTCGACAGTTGTTTGATGATTACACCGTCAGACGAGTTCTCATGATGAATTCGGCAGTTGTTTGATGATTACACCGTCAGACGAGTTCTCGTGATGAATTCGACAGTTGTTTGATGATTACACCGTCAGACGAGTTCTCATGATGAATTCGACAGTTGTTTGATGATTACACCGTCAGACGAGTTCTCATGATGAATTCGACAGTTGTTTGATGATTACACCGTCAGACGAGTTCTCGTGATGAATTCGACAGTTGTTTGATGATTACAACCGTCAGACGAGTTCTCGTGATGAATTCGACAGTTGTTTGAGGATTACACCGTCAGACGAGTTCTCATGATGGATTCGACAGTTGTGTGATGATTACACCGTCAGAGACGAGTTCTCATGATGAATTCGACAGTTGTTTGATGATTACACCGTCAGACGAGTTCTCATGATGAATTCGACAGTTGTTTGATGATTACACCGTCAGACGAGTTCTCATGATGAATTCGACAGTTGTTTGATGATTACACCGTCAGACGAGTTCTCATGATGAATTCGACAGTTGTTTGATGATTACACCGTCAGACGAGTTCTCATGATGAATTCGACAGTTGTTTGATGATTACACCGTCAGACGAGTTCTCATGATGAATTCGACAGTTGTTTGATGATTACACCGTCAGACGAGTTCTCGTGATGAATTCGGCAGTTGTTTGATGATTACACCGTCAGACGAGTTCTCGTGATGAATTCGACAGTTGTTTGATGATTACACCGTCAGACGAGTTCTCGTGATGAATTCGACAGTTGTTTGATGATTACACCGTCAGACGAGTTCTCATGATGAATTCGACAGTTGTTTGATGATTACACCGTCAGACGAGTTCTCGTGATGAATTCGACAGTTGTTTGATGATTACACCGTCAGACGAGTTCTCGTGATGAATTCGACAGTTGTTTGATGATTACACCGTCAGACGAGTTCTCGTGATGAATTCGACAGTTGTTTGATGATTACACCGTCAGACGAGTTCTCGTGATGAATTCGACAGTTGTTTGATGATTACACCGTCAGACGAGTTCTCATGATGAATTCGACAGTTGTTTGATGATTACACCGTCAGACGAGTTCTGGTGATGAATTCGACAGTTGTTTGATGATTACACCGTCAGACGAGTTCTCGTGATGAATTCGACAGTTGTTTGATGATTACACCGTCAGACGAGTTCTCGTGATGAATTCGACAGTTGTTTGATGATTACACCGTCAGACGAGTTCTCGTGATGAATTCGACAGTTGTTTGATGATTACACCGTCAGACGAGTTCTCATGATGAATTCGACAGTTGTTTGATGATTACACCGTCAGACGAGTTCTCGTGATGAATTCGACAGTTGTTTGATGTTTACACCGTCAGACGAGTTCTCGTGATGAATTCGACAGTTGTTTGATGATTACACCGTCAGACGAGTTCTCATGATGAATTCGACAGTTGTTTGATGATTACACCGTCAGACGAGTTCTCATGATGAATTCGACAGTTGTTTGATGATTACACCGTCAGACGAGTTTCTCATGATGAATTCGACAGTTGTTTGATGATTACACCGTCAGACGAGTTCTCATGATGAATTCGACAGTTGTTTGATGATTACACCGTCAGACGAGTTCTCATGATGAATTCGACAGTTGTTTGATGATTACACCGTCAGACGAGTTCTCATGATGAATTCGACAGTTGTTTGATGATTACACCGTCAGACGAGTTCTCATGATGAATTCGACAGTTGTTTGATGATTACACCGTCAGACGAGTTCTCATGATGAATTCGACAGTTGTTTGATGATTACACCGTCAGACGAGTTCTCATGATGAATTCGACAGTTGTTTGATGATTACACCGTCAGACGAGTTCTCATGATGAATTCGACAGTTGTTTGATGATTACACCGTCAGACGAGTTCTCATGATGAATTCGACAGTTGTTTGATGATTACACCGTCAGACGAGTTCTCATGATGAATTCGACAGTTGTTTGTTGATTACACCGTCAGACGAGTTCTCATGATGAATTCGACAGTTGTTTGATGATTACACCGTCAGACGAGTTCTCATGATGAATTCGACAGTTGTTTGATGATTACACCGTCAGACGAGTTCTCATGATGAATTCGACAGTTGTTTGATGATTACACCGTCAGACGAGTTCTCATGATGAATTCGACAGTTGTTTGATGATTACACCGTCAGACGAGTTCTCATGATGAATTCGACAGTTGTTTGATGATTACACCGTCAGACGAGTTCTCATGATGAATTCGACAGTTGTTTGATGATTACACCGTCAGACGAGTTCTCATGATGAATTCGACAGTTGTTTGATGATTACACCGTCAGACGAGTTCTCATGATGAATTCGACAGTTGTTTGATGATTACCCCGTCAGACGAGTTCTCATGATGAATTCGACAGTTGTTTGATGATTACACCGTCAGACGAGTTCTCATGATGAATTCGACAGTTGTTTGATGATTACACCGTCAGACGAGTTCTCATGATGAATTCGACAGTTGTTTGATGATTACACCGTCAGACGAGTTCTCATGATGAATTCGACAGTTGTTTGATGATTACACCGTCAGACGAGTTCTCATGATGAATTCGACAGTTGTTTGATGATTACACCGTCAGACGAGTTCTCATGATGAATTCGACAGTTGTTTGATGATTACACCGTCAGACGAGTTCTCATGATGAATTCGACAGTTGTTTGATGATTACACCGTCAGACGAGTTCTCATGATGAATTCGACAGTTGTTTGATGATTACACCGTCAGACGAGTTCTCATGATGAATTCGACTGTTGTTTGATGTTTACACCGTCAGACGAGTTCTCATGATGAATTCGACTGTTGTTTGAAGTTCCTCTTTAACTCCATATAGCTTTGAGTTTAGTGTTGAGTCATTGGGCCAGTATATCTTTCTTAACTGGTCATACAGAGGACAGTCCTGTAGAACATGCTCAGCAGTTTGTTCGTTTAGTCCACATGTGCACAGTGGTGAAGCAGACAATCATAGCTTGTGCATGTGTTTATTCAGTTTGTTATGCCCTGTCCTGAGTCGAAAAATAGTTATCTGTCCCTGCCGGTCGAGAGTGTGATAGTCGTCTTTGGGTTGGTTCTGTTCTCTTCTGATAGTCTGGCTAGCTCTCTTTTTCTCAAAGTATGTGACTTCATTATCTTCTTGTTCACATTCTCCTCCCTTTTTTGCAAGTTTATCTGCCTTTTCATTTCCGGGTACACCACAATGAGATGGTACCCACTGAAGTATGGTTCTCTTTTTGGCAGCTACCTTGTTTAGTTCATTTCTCAGATGCGGGAGTTTACCACCCTTCAGAGCTTGCAGGACAGACAGTGCATCTGTGAGGATGACTACCTGGTGGCAGTCAGAGTTGGTGTTATAAATCATATTTGCAGCTTGCTCTAGAGCTTGAACCTCAGCTGTATAGTTGGAACATAATTTACCAGTGGGAATGTGCCTAGTCTCATAGTGGTTGTCAGGATATGAGATAAAGATACCGGCACCTCCATTCCTAACAGCATTAGTTGCTGATCCATCTGTATAGGCATGTATCCATGATTGATCGGGATAGCTTTCTTGGATCATACTCAATGTAGCAGTTCGTTTTTTCATTCTACAATGCAGATCATTATACTCACATCCACTTGTGAGACCACTGACTGATGTATTAATTTGGAGGGCACTGCTGGCCTGCTCCCATGGTACAGGGTATAGGGTGGGCTTCAGTGGTGTTGTCTTCATGGATAGGTCTTCTTGATGCTGTCTTATAAGTCTTTTCCCCCGATGCACAAAGCTGCTACGCTTTAGACGTCCCAATGCCAGATCATCTAGTCTTGCCTTCATTGGGTGCATTGGCATACTGTTGTACTTTTCCATCTGGATCATGGTTTTTGTGTCCCTTCTATGGGACAATGTCTGTAATCCAGCAACCTTCTGCATCTCTGTTATTGGTGTAGTTTTCATGGCTCCTGTAATGAGCCTGAGAGCTTGATTTTGCACCTTGTCCAAAGACTGCAGATGTGAGTTAGCAGCTGATGACCATGCTGCTGAGCTAAACTCTAAGTGTGGTCTTATTACTCCATTATAAATCTTCTTTAGATTTCGTTCATTTGCTCCCCAGTTGGTACCTGCTAATTTTCTGAGTATGCCTAGTCGTCTTCGGGCCTTTCCTTCTGCATTTTCAATATGCTTATTCCGGGTTCCGGAAATGAAACCTTGGTAGCTTCTCCCTCTCTCGCTGTTAAATAACCACTTATATCTCTCTTATAAAGTTGGCAGTCCGTATAAAGTTTCTGTCGTAATCAAACAGTTTCTCCCTAATATAGGTTGGAGAAGTTCATGCTGCCCATCTGCTCCTCTCATGGAACCGACGGTCTTGAAGTACGTGTTCTAATGTTTGTTAGCCCTCCCCACATCGGCACATATGTCTGATTCTCAATTTCTTGAACAGATGGTATTTCAATCTGCAATGTCCGGTTCTCAGTATCGAAATTATTACTTGATCATTTCATTGCAAACCTGATAGCGCCACTCTCCAGTCCGTCGGACTGTAAATGGGTTCCGGACAATACTTTTGAATTAGGGAAGGCAAAGGCAGCGAGGAGAGAAATTGGTCACCCCGCTTTATATAGCTCGACCAAGTATATCAAAGTCTGCAACACTTCGCTCCCATAGGACAGTATCTGCTTTGGGAACTACCCTTTTCTATCAGACAAAAGTGGGACACAATGAAAAGTTGAAGGAGAGTGCTCGGTGAGGAAGAAGAATAAAAAAACAAAACACAAGAACACAAACAGTGGTCAGTAATTTTTCCATCCCATGTCTGACTAATAAAGATTATCAAAATCAACACCTGCCACACACGTGGCAATAAGCCACCAGATCGATACTATATTTATTACTTTTCCAACCTGCTTGGTTCAATATCAAATAACACCCAAATAGGAAGAAAAAAAAAGGGGGGGGGGGATTTCGGAGGTAAAGGGTGCTTTACAAGTGAAAAAAAATAGTCCTGTGATTACTATGTGCACCAACTTATACCAGACAATAACATACCCTCACCAGATTACTAATTATGCAACAGGCAATGACGCACAACTAGAAATGTATCATGAGCCAGTATGTCTGCATAGCCAGTGGTGTCACACATGCAGTCGTTTCACAACGGTCCGCCTGAACCGGTTGTTGAAAATTTCAGAATTCATAGAGCCGCTTGCTGAAGTTACTTATTTACAAAATTAGACTAATATAACGAGGAAAATCATGAATTTATAATATCATCATAATTTTCTTTTGCGTTTCCTACAGAGCATGCAGTCAATATTGTAGCTGGTCCCCTTACAGAAAACTTGCCCCAAGCATGCATGTCCTCTTGCAGCGGTGGTGTTTGTAGCAATTTGTTTTATATAGCGAATTTTCCAAGCTCAAGCCAATCTCATGTTGGTCACAACCATCTCACATAGTATAAACTAAAATTACCCCAGCTTTTTCTGGGAGGGGGGGGGGGGGCAGGGTGGGGACAACCCATTAAGGATGAAAAGTAGACCCCTAAGGGCCCTAGCCCCTTCAACTTTGGTGTAGCCCCCCATAAAGTTATAATACAGAGAAGTGTTGTATTGTTGTATAGTCGAGAGACCTTATATGGTACCTTCTCTCCCGAAAATAGTGTATACACTTACCAAAGTAAGAATGCTTACGCATAATGACGGTGGTCGTGCACAAAACTTTAATATATCTCTTCCCTCTCTTTATAGAAATGTGTGACTTCACCCGTATACACGCATTGGGATCCTCGCTGCTGCTACGTAGTTCGTGTACTGTGGTGACGCACAGCGGTTTTTAAAAATACTTTTGAATAAGTAAAATTGCCGTTAGGTATTGCTGCTTTTGAATGTAATTCCCGTCTTATGACGAGCGTTTGCACTAGTTATTTAATATTAGCCGCCTAGTACATCACTTCTGACGGAGTGATAACGAATAAGAAGCCTTATTCTTTCGTTATCTTATCACAGACCTCCCCCCTCTCCTGTAACTACATCGGGCAGGACAAAAAATAACTGGCTTATAAACTGCTCTGGGAGCCGCGGTAGCATAGTGGTTAGTGCACTGGCTTCCTAGCTCAGTGGTCTAAGGTTCGATCCCCAGATGAGGTGGGATTTTTTTAGGCCGCAAACGGCTCCTGGGTCGACCCAGCCCCAATTGGGTACTAGAGCAACTCTGAGAAGGTTAAGGCAGCCGGCGTGATGCTGAGCACATCACCCCTAGTGAGCCGATGGTCAAGAAAATATGGGCCTAACTCCATATTCCCAATATGCAATATGCCTCAATGGGCGTGTAACGGGATCCTTTACCTTTTTCTTTTTTTTTTTTTTATAAACTGCTCAGCAAGCAAATCAGCACATAAACTGAAAATACCTTGTATAACTTCGCTTTCAGACTGAACGCATTACCGACAAAGGCCGCAAGTGGAAAATGAGTTTAATATTTTATTAAAAGAAATAACAAAAGTGCTCGGTTCAAAACACGCCTCCTTGCATCATGAACCTGATGGAGACCAGATGTTTTCCCCCAGCAAGCGGATGTTAAATGATAATAACGATGATATTGGACGAACTGGTGACGAACGCGCGGTTGCTAAGTTTGTCACACTTGATAATGAAGAACACCTGTGGCTGACAGCGTGCCGGTCATGTAGCGTCAGGTTGGAAGAGGGAAAATTGATCGCGGGGGAAAATGAATGTATTAATATTCATATACAAAGTCTTCACTGCTTGAAAAAAAAATGTATTTATATATTACGCAGCCGGTGGTAGAGACATTATCTCAATTAGGTCTTAGAGTTTTGTGTTTACTTCTAATTATGCATTTCGATTTCTTCCATATGAGGGATTTAAATGAGTTTCTTTTATTGCAAACACATATTTACCCGAAAATTAATGATCGTGTTGTAAATCCATATTTATATTCAATATACATCTTTAAAAAATATAACGGTATTGAATCAGTTTTACAAATTAACTGTACACAGGAAACACGGGACGTTTCGGGTTTCATTCTTCATCAGCAACAAAAATGATCGCCTGTTAGAGAATGACACTGCAATAGATGAATCATTAATGTTAAAACTGTTGGAATTTGGCATCAAACGTCAGGCTAGCAGAGATGGACGTATGAGAGGATGCATCCGTCGTGTATACAACCAGTGAGCTACACCGACATAAATTGCCACCTCCGCTGTGTAACTAACTGTGATATTAAGACAAGGAAACAGATTTTACTTAACAATGATAAAATTGACAAGTCTTCAAATACAATTTCCTTATTATTTATTTAGTATATACACTATCTACTCTTGTGCTGAAGGGTGAATGTTGAAAAATGGAATGTAATGGATTTGTAAGTTTACATATGATTTACAAATATTTATATTTATATAGATATATAAATATATTACAACAAATTTTCCAATTATAGGAACAAAATTTATATCAGCTGTGCTGTTATTCAATTATAGTACATGTATCAGCTGTGCTGTTAATTAAGTATATAACATGTATTAGCTATGCTGTTAATTTTGTTTCTTTCTACGCTAAATCTCTTTTTCGTCACTGACAGTTTATTTGCTCACAATTGCCGACGGAATTGGTAGTAATGTGTACTCATCTCTCAAAAGTTCTGTCCTTCTTAGTTTGGTTGACACAAAACACCCGCTGTTGATCGTTTCGTGACTGAGAGGGACTAAAGATGTATCTCAGGTACAATCTCTGTGCTCCTGTGAAGTTCCAGGCAGCTGGATTGACTGGACATACGACCTCAGGTTTGATGACACGAATAAAACCCCGCAAGATTTAAACAGGCCAGCGACTCGACTAGCGGAGCTGTCTACTAGGTCAGTGCACGCAGGTAAGCAATAAATCAAGGTTGACAGCTCCTCTTCCTCAGTCGGTCGTCGATCTGGCTTCGTGTCGGTGTTGCGTGTTTTTGCATAAAATCTCGCCCGATTATATAGGCAGGTGAGGTAACTTCTACTGCTTAAAGAAAGCGTTTGGTTTGTTCCTGGCGGGGCAAGCTGATTGGTTGTCTGCTGTTTGGTCCCATGCCTCGTACAGCCTAATTTTATTCTGTTTTTTTTCCGCCATATTGCGTGACAAGATGGCCGCGACCGAGATCCGAAAAACAGGGCTTAAGCCTAATTATATTCTGTCTCCGAGACTGGTGAACGATGCTCGTTGATTGGTTGGGCTCTCGACATAGGGATTTAACTAAGAAGTGGGTTTACACAACTCTTTTCACGACATAGCCCCCTCCTTTCCTAGCTGTGACCTGTCATAGCTGACGTGTAAACCCGTGCTGTAGTTAATCCTTTTGCGTCTGTCTTTCCAGAGTAATAGGGTGTCGACTTAAAAAATCAGCTCCTACATTGTCTCTTCCCGGAATGTAATTCACGGTAAAGGAATAAGGCGCCAGAAGCAGACTCCACCTTAACAATCTCGAATTTAGCTTTTTAGATGCAGCCAAGAATGTTAAAGGTTGGTGATCGCTTTGGACAATGAAGTGTGTCCCATACAGGTAAGGTGAAAATTTGTCGATGGACCAAATTAGAGCCAAACATTCTTTCTCTATGGTCGAGTAATTCAACTCAGCTGCATTCAGCTTCCTACTGGCGTAGGCGACGGCTAAAAGTTCATCCGGCTGGACTTTTGATTGCTGTAAGAGAGTTGCACCAATACCTATACTGCTAGCGTCCGTCCTTAATACAAATTCCTGTGCGATATCGGGTAGTGTAAGGATGGGTTTGCTGGTGAGTTTTGCTTTTAGCTCTGTGTAAGCTTTTTCACAATCAGCATTCCAATAGATTTTGTCAGGCTGTCCTTTCTTTGTTAAGTTAGTTAATGGTGCACACAGAGAGTTAAAGTGGGGTATGTACTTCTGATAGAACCCACATAATGACACGAATGATCTCACATCTTTCTTCATTTGAGGTCGGGGTGCCTTCTTTAACTTCTCTATATTCTTTGGGTCAAGAGACATATGACCTGTAGAAATAGTGCGACCTAGGAATTCCAACTCCTTACAACCGATATAGCACTTGGTTGGACGTGCAGTCAATCTAGTTTCTCTCAGTCTGTCAAACAACATGGAGAGCGCTAATATGTTGCTCTTCAAAGGTGTTTGTAGCAACAAGAATGTCATCCATAAAGTTAGTGATTTGGGGATTTTGTAGAGGTTCCAACAATTTCCTCCTCATTCTTGAAAAGATACTTGGAGCATTTTTCAGCCCAAAGGGTAGTACATTAAACTCGTAGTGTCCGTCTTATGTACTAAATGCCATCATTTTCCTAACTTCTGGTTTCACTGGTATTTGGTAGTATCCCTTGCTTAGATCTACCTTCGATAAATACCTAGCCTTACTCAGTGTAGAGAACAGCTGGTTGGTGTCAGGTAATGGGTCCACCTGAGATTCTGTGATCGCATTTAGCTTCCTGTAGTCAATGCATAACCTGTGTTCACCACTCAGTTTTCTTAATAGCACCACACTTGAGCTATAGGGAGAGTCTGACTTCGAGATAATGTTCTCCTTCAACAGATAATCAACTTCCTCCCTTAGTGCTTGGGCTTTCGCATAGGGTATAGGGGATGTTCTCATGCAAACTGGTGTAGGGTCTGTAACCTTCATGTCGTACTCTAATAGATTCGTACGACCTGGCTTATCTGTGAGCATATCAGCATGGGTTTCCAACACTTTCTGAACCATCTTCTTCTGCTCTGGAGTTAAATGTTCACTAATATTTACTTGAACATAATCCTCTGTAGTTGTGAGTGGATACTCCATAGAGTGAAGTGGTTCACCGTGCATTTCTGTTGCAATGGCTAGGGTCATGATATGTGCAACTTCTGATGATTCCTTGTCATAGTATTTTTTAAGAAGATTGACATGATATACCTTCTCCTTTCCTTTCTTGTCAATATTATAATTGGTCCTGGAAAGTTTCTCCAGCATGACATAGGGTCTCTGCCATCCAATCTGCAATTTATTATTGCTGCTTGGCAACAGTAATAACACCTTTTCACCCACCTCCAGTTCCCTATCCTTTGCTTTTTTGTTGTAGTACGCAGCATGCTTCCTCCTGGCCTGTCTTAAGTTATCATTGGCCAGTTTCCAACCTGCTTTCAATCGAGATGTCAACTCGTTGACGTATTGGTATGAGGAAGTCACTGTTTCCTCTGCCTTTTCATCAGTCCATGTCCGCAGCAATGCTTCCAGTGGACCTTTTATTGGTCTTCCAAACAACAATGTAGCTGGAGCCAATCCAGTTGAATTGTGGGGTACTTCCCTATATGCAAATAGTGCAGCGGGTAAGTATGTATCCCAAGTATCAGGTTTTTCACTCGCCAGCTTTCTAAGGATTGAAATTAGCGTACCATTGAACCGCTCTACGTGACCGTTCCCTTGGGCATGGTAGGGACTACAATGATAGTGCCTGGCTTGAAATATCCTGAATACTTCTTGTGTTATCTTTCACTTAAACTGAGAACCATTGTCAGTCAATATCTGATGCGGAAAACCTAATCGGGTGAATATTGTCAACAGGGCCTCTGCCACATGCTTTGAATCTATAGCTGACCTGGCCACTGCTTCTCCCCACATAGAGCAAGTATCAACCAAGGTTAACATGTAAGCATTTCTCTTCTTGGTCCTAGTGAGGGGTCCAACAATATCCACTGCAACACGTTCAAAAAAGGTTCCCATAATGGGCATTTCTCCCAGTGTTGCTGGTGCAGTCCTATGCTTAGAAGCTACTCTTTGGCATTCTGGACAGGATCTTACATATCTCTTTATGTCGTCTGTGATTCCTGGCCAGAAGTAGTGACAGGCTATCCTTTGTCCAGTGGCCCCTATTCCCATATGTCCACTGAAGGGTATAGCATGTCCTAGTGTCATAACCTTCTCCCTGTAAGATTTTGGCACTACAAGCTGTCCATGCCCTTTAGGTCCTGTTCCAGCTTTTCTGTTTAGTAGGCCATTCTTCATATACAAGTCTCCTTTCTCTGGAGGGTTATGTGCTTTAGGCAATTTGCCAAAGCAAGGCTTCAATGTGCTGTCTTCAGCTTGAGCCTTTTTCATCTCTTCTGGATGAGTATTGATAGGATTTTCCTGGAGCTTTCCCTGGTCTGGACTGTTGCCATAACTACAGGTTTTATAGGTTCTCCAAGGAAAGCATACCTACACCCCAAAATCAAAGGGTAAATAGGGTCGTCCATCACTGCTGCTTTGATTTCTCCTTCCACATAGCGAGATCTTATGTTGATTCGGGCTATGGGTAATGTCATGGTTCTTGCTCCCTTGATCGGTCCTCTGATTTCCACTGTTTCTGTGGTTATCTGGCCAGGACTCACTAGAGAAGAGCACACAACTGAATCAAAGTCCAATCCTGTGTCATATAAACACAGTACTTGTGTACCATTCACGGTCACTTCCTCACAGACAGGGGGATGATGGAAGTCTTTTTGACTTACTGCCATTTCATTCCTTCCCTTGTTCCCTGTTGTAAGACATGCAGCATGATGAGGAGGATTCTTCCTTCTGCAGTCCGCAGTATTGTGGTTACTCATTAGACAAGTTTTACACCACTTTCCTTCCTTCCGGTAAGGTGTCTTATCCGATCTTAGAGGGTTTTTGTCCTTTTGGTCAAATCTTTGTTTGTTTCTTGTCGTATGGTCCTTTTGTTCATATTTGGAATAGTTTTGTGATGATTTTAAGTTTTCACCCTGCTTCTTCTTATTTCCTAATAATTCTGCCTGAGCTGCTTGATATCTCTCAGCAACAGTTACAATATCTTCCAATCTCTCTGCTCCTTGTTCCATGATAAACTTCCTCATTTCTTGAGGAATGGACTCTTTCACTTGCTCCATCATTATCATTTCTTTCAGATCTTGACACATTCCTAAACTACTCCATTTTTCCAAATAGGTTTCCAATCTAGCAGAGAATTGGTGATAGTTTTCTCCCGGAAGAAGTTTAGCTGTTCGGAATTTCTTTCTATATGATTCTGAGTTCTTTTCATATCTCACAAGCAGTGCCTGCTTCAGGATTTCATAATCTTCCTGGTCATCTCTTGAGAGCTTCAAATATACATCATAGGCCACACCTCTCAATCCCTGAGATGGTTTTAGACTCCACTTTTCTTTCACTAAGCCATAGCTACGACACAATGGTGTCTTTTTTCTCAACAAATGGGTCCAGATGAAAATTCATGGCCCCACTTAAAGTGCTCTGGATGGCGCTACTCTCAGAGTGAGGTGAGCTACCACCATTATTGCCAGTAGTTGCCTGAATTTCAAGCTCTTTTAATCTCAACTGATGGACTCTCTCTGCTTGTAATTTCCTTTCCTCAGCTTCTAACCTTTTAGTTTCTCTCTCAGCATCCAGTCTTTTGTCTTCTCTCTCAGCTTCCAGTCTTTTGTCTTCTCTCTCGGCTTCCAGTCTTTTGTCTTCTCTCTCAGCTTCCAGTCTTTTGGCTTCTCTTTCAGCTTCCAGTCTTTTGTCTTCTCTTTCAGCTTCTGCTTGCAACCGCCATTCTTCAGCCTCTAATTTCTTTGCTTCTCTATCAGCCTCTAATTTCTTTGCTTCAGTCTCTAATTGCAACTTTCTTTCTTCCCTATCCATGTGTTTATCCACTTCTGTTCTGACATACTGAGTAAGAGCATCACCTGTCATATTTAATTCCTTACCCATCTGCATGATCTCAGTTCTGAACTTCACTAGATCTGCCATGGCGTTACTTAGATATGGTATGTAAATTTACTATATCCAAATATTATAATTAAACTTAATTAATTAAATGAACAAATAATTTCCGTGCAACTTTGTGAGCATCAACTATTTACTGAGTACGAAATGGTACTCCTCCTAAGAAAACAATAAAAAATTATATTATTGAATTTCTCAACAAAGAAAATTTCCTTATGTTATCTATGGGTGGCACAAGATAGAGTGTAGATAGATGAATACACTACGTATGGCTCAAGATATACAGAAATATCCCAGGAACGAGCCCCCAGTGTGGGGTGAGGTTTTTATTGGCTCTTGGATCAGTATAGTACCGACAATTACAGAAATAGAATTTCTGCAGAAAATGGTGAAGTCCCAGTGTCTGAGAGAACTACTGGTATCACAAATTAGTTACGGCTGTGAATGATCTGATCTCGAAAAATTAGTAGAAAGGAGACCGACATAAATTGCCACCTCCGCTGTGTAACTAACTGTGATATTAAGACAAGGAAACAGATTTTACTTAACAATGATAAAATTGACAAGTCTTCAAATACAATTTCCTTATTATTTATTTAGTATATACACTATCTACTCTTGTGCTGAAGGGTGAATGTTGAAAAATGGAATGTAATGGATTTGTAAGTTTACATATGATTTACAAATATTTATATTTATATAGATATATAAATATATTACAACAAGTTTTCCAATTATAGGAACAAAATTTATATCAGCTGTGCTGTTATTCAATTATAGTACATGTATCAGCTGTGCTGTTAATTAAGTATATAACATTTATTAGCTATGCTGTTAATCTTGTCTCTTTCTACGCTAAATCTCTTTTTCGTCACTGACAGTTTATTTGCTCACAATTGCCGACGGAATTGGTACTAATGTGTACTCATCTCTCAAAAGTTCTGTCCTTCTTAGTTTGGTTGACACAAAACACCCGCTGTTGATCGTTTCGTTAGCCCACCCAAGACTGAGAGGGACTAAAGATGTATCTCAGGTACAATCTCTGTGCTCCTGTGAAGTTCCAGGCAGCTGGATTGACTGGACATACGACCTCAGGTTTGATGACACGAATAAAACCCTCCAAGATTTAAACAGGCCAGTGACTCGACTAGCGGAGCCGTCTGCTAGGTCAATGCACGCAGGTAAGCAATAAATCAAGGTTGACAGCTCCTCTTCCTCAGTCGGTCGTCGATCTGGCTTCGTGTCGGTGTTGCGTGTTTTTGCATAAAATCTCGCCCGATTATATAGGCAGGTGAGGTAACTTCTACTGCTTAAAGAAAGCGTTTGGTTTGTTCCTGGCGGGGCAAGCTGATTGGTTGTCTGCAGTTTGGTCCCATGCCTCGTACAGCCGAATTTTATTCTGTTTTTTTTCCGCCATATTGCGTGACAAGATGGCCGCGACCGAGATCCGAAAAACAGGGCTTAAGCCTAATTATATTCTGTCTCCGAGACTGGTGAACGTTGCTCGTTGATTGGTTGGGCTCTCGACATAGGGATTTAACTAAGAAGTGGGTTTACACAACTCGTTTCACGACATATGGGTTTGCCAGGAGTGCAATGATGTCGATTCTGTTCAACAATTACAAACAAGCAATAAGGACAAGAAATATGACAGGTTAAGGAAAAAAATACTATAGACACTGCAAACACTTAACCAGGATGAGAAAACAATATAGGTGATGAGCGGAAAATGAACAATAATAATGTGATGAAATGGATGACCTCTTAGTGATCTTTGGTTCTCTCCGGCAGTATCGGTACATTTGTGGTACTGATTTTTATTATGTGCTGTCAATTATCGCACTTTTCTTTCTTTCTTTCTTTCTTTCTTTCTTTCTTTCTTTCTTTCTTTCTTTATTTCTCTGCTAAGTAGCAGATATTTGATTTTATCAAATCACCCTGTAGGTGATAAATATCACATTTGCAAGGAGCGGCTGATATGATACATCACATTTGCTTGGCGCTACCCAGATTTGTTGGTTATAGGCGCGGCAGATTAACACGTACATCGGCCAGCGCTTCGGCTTAATCACCGATAAGACACGGAGTTTGCGTACTCATACGACAGATAACGAGATTACTGTCTGTGTGACACATGTGGGCAGACAAGTGTGATATAATCGCTTCCGGTCACGTCGTTAAAAGTAATCATGGATTTATTACATTTTAGACAATATGAGTCAACAAATGTGTTTGTGAGAGTGTATGCAAGGCATCAGATGTTCATATATGGTAATACGTGACCTTTGCAGGCACGCACCCTATTTCACTTGGGACTATTTTGAAATATCACACCCTATCTGCCTGATTTGAAATGATTGGATCTTTCTGATTAGATTCATAACACCATTGAGGGAGAATATAGGCTGACCATTTCGCAGTTTTATTTCACTGTGAATTTCAAGCTCGCCGAGACAACCTCAGACCTCGCCAGAGTGAAGACTAGATTCATAATTCCTTTGTGTTAACCGGACCTTTTTTTGGAGAACCAGATTAAACTTTAAAAAGCACAGGAAATCTCGTTCAAACTTTAATAAGGAATACCGGGACTAGGAAACTGAAGAAACACGGAGTCAGAGGGGAATCTATTGCAAAATTAAAGACATCCCAGACGCGTGTAAGAGAACGATTCGTCTCTTTTATTCCTCTGAGCCAAAAAACGTCTGTAGCCAAGATTTGCGTAAGTAGTGCATTTTCATTCTGTTTTATTACTAACATGTGAACTAACCTATATATATATATATGCATATATTACCATGTGAATTTTAATGTGTGAAAACTGCTATTGGATGTCAGAGTCATTTGGGGCTGGCAACCTCAGCGTATAGAGTGATGATTCATGAACCAACACTGCACGGGCTGGTTATTGCTTTATTGATAGTTTCGTAAAGAGAACTAAAAGCATAAAGTAGTTCCAGGTTCCCTATGGAGCAGGGAGGAAAAGATGAAAGAAATGATGCACATTCTAAGTATAATACTTACATTTTCAAAGCAGTGTAAATGTCCCTAACAGGTCCTGGAGCAGGTCGACCACTTTAAATATCTCGGAGCTATTATAGACCGAAAGGGGGGCATCAAAGAAGAGTTGGCCACTCGAAAAGCAGCGGCTGGGAGACTTTATCAGGCCATAAATCGAGGATTCCTCAGCAAGAAAGAGGTTGGTAAGAAAACGAAGATGGCTGTATACCGCTCCACCTATGTCCCAATCTTGACATATGGATGCGAGTCATGGGCAATGACTACAACCCACAAAAGCCAGATCCAAACCTCAGAAATGAGGTATCTGAGGAAGGTGGTTGAAGTAACAAGAAGAGACATGGTCCGCAACCAGACGATACGTCAAGGCCTAAAATCCCACCCGCTGCAGACCCAAATAGAACAGTCCCAACTAAGATGGTTTGGCCATGTCTGCAGAATGGGAGAAGATCGGCTACCACGACAAGCATGGGAAACAAAGAGCCAGGGATCCAGACCTCCAGGACGACCAGAGTCCGCTGGGAGGACAACATTAGACAATCTTTGAAGGACCGAGGACTAGAATGGAACCAGGCCAGGAAGAAGACAGCTGATAGAATAGTCTGGCGCTCTCTTTTCCAAACCTCTACACCTCACGGTAGAAGGGGAACGACTAAGTAAGTAAGTAAGTAAATGTCCCTATAAACATATTCACCTTAAAAATTAATGTAAGTTTTCAAGCTTTAAACCAGTGTAAATGTCTATGTGAAAATATTCATTTTAAATTAATCGAAGTTTCAAACTTTTCCATAAGTGTAAATATAAAGGAAACATAAATGAATTTATATTGTTAACACTTTTCAAACAGTGGAGATGTAAATGTAAAACATATTATATCTGTACGTTTAACCTTTTCATTTAAATGTAATGTAAAGCTAAAACTATTCAGTTTAAATGTAAAGGAAGTTTTATCCCGAGGGATTAAATTTAATTCTCATCGAGGGTAAATTCTGACATGGGATGGTGGTATGGTAAGATGGGAACCCATAACTATGGGTTGAGAAACGCAATACTCAGAAGAGCATTCGTTTCTATTCTTCTATCATAGTTATTGGTGGTACCAGCAGAAAGTACTATCTCTGGAACCAAGTGAAGATAGAAGTGGACTGACGTTGTACGAGAAGCCATCATAAGATGGTCTTATAGACAGACGCAGAACCAACTTGGCCGTTACTCCTTGACGTTCTGGGAACGTGCGGCGCTTGAAATTTGACCAGAGTCGAGCCAGAGCAGAGTGAAAGGAACTAACCCAGCGGGAGAAGAAACTACCATTAGCAGCTAAGTGAAAATATCAGCTGCCAAAAGTGACCTCCTTTATTCAGTTAAATCCCATTCAAGTGATGAAATCCTTTTCATAACTATTCAAATTATTTCTTTTAATAACTGTTAAACTTAAAGTGATTATTAAATTTTGTTATTTGTAATGTAATGGGGGCTTAACGAGCTAGAATAACCATTGCTTAATTCTTCATAAAAGTTGTTGGCAGATTACAGAATTAACGTGCTCAGCGACAGCCAGCATTGTTTTCGCTCATCTGAATATCTTATGAAGACTCCCATGTGATAGAAGCTTTACTACTCTTCTCTCGACATTTCTGCCAAGAGTAATCTTGTATAAAAATAGACTCCATTGAAGCCTATAATAGATGCTCTTGAGTTTTGGCCACTGTTGGACCACTACTGCAAAGCAGGGGAGGCAATACCGTCACAAATAAACTCTTTAAAGCAAGAAAACAATACAAATTCAATGAGCAGTTAGTGCTTGTAATTATATGCTGCAGTGTTGACAGTAATTAAATGTTTTAAAGAGAAAGAAGTAAATGTTTACGCACACTTTTGTAAGACCTATTTTCTCATTTTAGCTTTTTTTACAGTGGATACCCCTGTCATTACATGGGGTCTCAGTGGAACCCAGTAAATAATATGGCTACTGCCCCCTAGTAAGAGAAAATTAATATGATGTTATGGGACTGGCAACCTCAGTATATCAATCAAACTACTACAGAAACCACAGCTGTAAGAGAACTCTGGAACAACGCTCAGAGCGGTGCTCAGATTTGACATCCGTGCCGAAACAACGCTCTCAGCGGTTTTTTTAAGTCTGTCATGAACTAAAATTACTGCAGAGGGTGGGAAATAATTGCGGAGTCCAAGAGTTAATGCTATGGTGTATTATTCCTGCAAGGGGACTACTGCTGTAGTCGTGCTGTGCTGCGCAAGGTGCTAAATGCTAAAAGGAAAATGAGGATGATAATGATTTGTTATATATCCGGTAACCTGTAACCACGTGTCGCTACCCTGACTTGCAGAGCTATATATTCCTCGAAATACGGGCATAGGCATCGTGCGACACGTGAAGAGGGTATACTGTTACCATGTGTAATCTGATGTTGTCAAATCTGCAGATAAGACGCACCTTCAGGAAACAAGGAGTCTGCATAAACAGACATGCCGTCAACTTGAGTCAACGGGTAACAAGAGAATCGAGGAGGCATAAGCGAGCTTGAAAAAATGGTATGAATCTAGAAACAAATAAAGAAGGAAATCCCGAGGCCAGTAAAAAATTAATAATAAAAATAAATGGGTATGTTGAAGGCGCTCGTGAGAACTTAAGAAGTAAAAAAAAAACCTAGACAATATTTAAAAAAAAAATAACATGTTGCCTCGTTTTGGCGAGGCCCGTCCCGTTCAACCTAGCCGGTTATATTAGGGCGCATGTCCAAATATAAAAGACCTTTAGGTCTTGAGAATTAGTTATGTGTTAGTTATGTGTTAGTTATGTGTTAGTTATGTGTTAGTTATGACCTAGACAATAGAAAAGTAGTAGATGTGATGGGCTTATCGGGGAATCGAACCCAGGAGAGTAAATTGTGACTAACCACACTGCTAACTCAACACCTCAGAAATAGTGCTTCGTGGACAATGGTCATTGTCACTACCATTTCATGCAACTATGTAAAATAAAACCAGGAAACGATCCAGGCTAATTAAAGACGTAGTCACTTCTATTGTTTTTCTATTTCAGCAACATATGTCAGATTAATAAGCCAAAAAACACCCGGACAAACGTGGCAGAGCTGAAGTATACTAGCCGCCATTAAAAACGCATCGCATTAGTTTATGAACCACAACTCGTTGTGCTAAATTTAAAATACATGAAACCACTGATTTTACATTTCTGATCCATTTACTAACCCAAATTTGCTGTATTATTAATCATGAGACAATTCAGAACCGGCTCCTAAGCAGTTGTCAACCTTAGGTGTAAAAACAAAAGTCGCACTCACTGTCATTCAGTCACAGCCATCATTAATACCGTGTATGACCCCCTACAGCATCAATACAGGCTTGGCATCGGCGTCTTATGCTATTGCAGAGTGTCTCGAAAAATGTTTGGGGTATGGCGTTCCATTCTGCAATGAGTGCTCGCTCAGATCATTCACATTGTTGATGTCATACTGGCGGACCCTTCTGTTCAGTTCATCCCATGCGTGTTCAGTCGGATTCATGTCAGGAGAGTTTGCAGGCCAATCCAGTACAAGAAAAGCAAAGGAGACATTAAACCGGCTTTCATCGGAGAACATTGTTGATCTCCATCCCGCCCTTGGACGACGAATATTTTGTAGGGCCCAAGCCAGTCTGTTGGTCCGGTGACGTCTAATAAGGATAGGACCGATGTTGGGACGTCTGTTTTGCAAGCCAGCGGCGCGAAGTCTCCGTCGCACAGTGTTTGCGCTGACAAGTCTCCGAGTGCCAGGTGTATGAGCTGCTGTCTGAGTTGCTGTTTGGAAGCGATTGCGCAGATGTAACAATAGAATTTGGCGATCTTGAGCTAGTGTTGTTACACGAGGTTGACCAAGCCTGGGACGGTCATTTGTGGTACCTGTCGCCCGAAATCGCTGGTTCAGCCTCACTATAGTGGACTGGTCACAATTGAAATGTCTGGCAACTTCTCTGGTCGACATTCCACTGCTGAGCATACCAACAGCTTGCCATCGCTCTTGTGACGACAGTCGAGGCATGACAAAAACATTAACAGACTTTCTTTCGATGAAAACAGATAATGGCTTTTTACTCGCTGAAACTTGACTAATGCGTGTGCCAAATTTCAATGTGATTCGACTTTTAATAAAACCAGAATTTATCAAAAACCTTGTTTTGCACGTGAAGCACGCACAATTTGAAGTAAACATCACATCGACAGTAAAGTGGGAATACATGAACTTCATCACTTGCACACTTTCGGGGTTTGAAAATCGCTCACTTGCATAAACATTTCAACAGTGAAAACATGTTACGATTTCGATGCGTTTTTAATGGCGGCTAGTATATTTGGCCTGGATAGAAGTCAGTTATGAGCAACAGCTGCGGCTGTATGTTCCACAGGGAACTACACGGATGTTTGATGAAGATCTTTAAACCACTAGCAAGCCAATGTAGAGCTGGGTGGAATTAAAGAATGGTTACAGGCAGGGGCGTATTTAAAGTATTTGACACCCGGGGCGGATCCTACATTTAGCTGCCAAATCCTATAAAGCAAGTACATTTTTTACAGTAAGTACTATCATAATTCTGTCCGTTGGCTTCCTTTCCTGGCTGTCACCTGGGGCGGACCCCCCCCCCCCCCCCCCGCACACCTTCAGTACGCCACTGGTTACAGGCAAGCTTTCCGTGAGCTCAGATGACGGCCGGGCCATTTCAGATTGTAGGGCCCCGCATTGTTTGGGAAGAGGGGTAAAAATAAATATTTTAATATAAAAGAAAGGCATGGACAATCAGGCATCTTTGCCTGAAGTGAGCCGCGGACCATATGGCTATCTTGTGCCTCGTCTCATAGGGTTTGGTTCCAGGCCACGCGCAGCATGCATCTCTGCTGTAATTACTGCGCCCTAAAGATGTTTAAACATACAAACTGTGACTAAATCTGGATAGAGTTGTATCTTGTTGTATTTGTAACAAGCCTGTGTGTTAATGGGTATTGGTTTGTTACTGAGACAATGGACAAGAAAGGTGATGTAGACTTTTATAATTGACAGCAATCATTTCAGAGATGGACTTTCTCCTGAATCATATTTACTTCACATTTATGTCTATTATGTTTGTTTTCTTTTTTGCACACTCCCTTCCGCTCGGTCACTCACCCGGAATTGTACAGTATTTTACAGTCATGTCCTTCTGATTCATCAAGTTTAATTTGTTTTACGTTCTCTCTTGTTTATTGTAGTTTTTTAATGTACCCTGTCATTTATGTATGCTATCTTATAGTCTGTCTTGTCATTCCATATGTTAATTCATTCTTTCTTTTATCTTCCACATTGTTCATGTTGTTAGTTTTGTCCATTTCCCCTTAACAGTTAGTTCTTTTAGTTTCCTTAATGTTATTAGTTTGTGTCCTACATGCTTATTAATTATTTTCCCTTTTTATACCCCATTTACCTTTCCCCTTTGATTTTTCGTTAGTCAATGAAGATCGTTTTTGTTTTTCGCTATGTCACTTTAATTGCATGACTTTATTTCTTTCCTTCTCTTTCTATACCTTCAATTTTAGTGCGCTCTTTACCTCGGTATCTGCGTCTTACTTACTGCTTCTGCTGCTGCTACTACTAGTGCAACTACAACATCAAGTACAACTACTGCACACACAAAAATAACTCCTTCGACTATTAGAACTACAACATTAGCTTTTACTACTACCATTACATATACAACAACTACAATTACCACTGCAACTGTAGCTACAGCAACAAAACTACTACTGCTGCATTTACACCGGCAATAATTACTACTTATTCTGCAACAACAGCTACTACCACCACTGCAGCATCAACTAATCCTACTACTAGAACTACAACAACAGCTACTACTACTGTAGCAGCAACAACTCTTACTACTAGAGCTACAGCAACAGCTACTACTGCTGTAGCAACAACAACTCCTTATACTAGAACTACAACAACAGCTACTACTGCTGTAGCAACAACAATTCCTTATGCTAGAACTACAACAACAGCTATTACTGCTATAGCAACAACAACTCATACTATCAGAACTGCAACAACAGCTACTGCTACTGTAGCATCAACAACTCCTTCAACTACTAGAACTGCAACAACAGCTACTGCTACTTTAGCAAAAACCACTCCTACTACTAGAACTACAACAACGGCTACTACTACTGCAGCATCAACAACTCCTTGAGCTACTAGAACTACAACAACATCTACAACATCTACAGTACTACGACTGTGGCATTGTCGTAAATTTCCGATAGGTGATTAAGAACAATGTTAGGTCCCGTCTGAATAGAACTGACAAAGGTGATGACTCAGTGCGAGATAAGGTAAACAGATAGATTTTCACTAGTGAGTTGGTGAAGGGTAGAGTCGGTCCCTGGATTTGAGAAGCTACTCTAGTCCAGCCTATCGGTTACGATTAAAAGTTGCTGTTCAGACAGTTCCCTTTATATATATATATATATATATATATATATATATATATATATATATATATATATATATATATATATATATATATATATATATATATATATATATATATATCCACCACTCACATACACACACACAGATAAGTGACGACAATTAGACGCACAAACGTGAAAACTATAGTAATGGTGTATGGGTGTCGTGGAATATTCTAATCCACATATATAAATTATCAGGTAAATATAAAGCCTAACAAATACATTTAATAACGAAAAGAAAAATGGTAAAAGAACAGTGCTGTCACAATGACTGTACTCGAAATCCCCCTTGTTTTCTGCTTCGTCTGCAAATTGTAACGCTTTCACGTTGATAGTAAAAGCCTACTATATTATTACCCGCTTTCTTCAATGAAACGTGTACTAAACTTGAGATACGCAAGCTGAACAATGACCTAAATTTAATATTTCATTCATCCCATACACAGCGTAACTAAAAGACAGATAAAGCAGGATAGAGAGAAGGGAGAAGCAGAAAGCCGAACACGTGCAACACTAAACACGCGTCGCGCGATACACAATTGCTGCCATCACGCGTGTAAGGCCACATGCACTAACTTTTTTTCAGACGGACAGTGATAAAAACACTAACCTTCCCAGAGTTAGGTTTTAAAAACCTGGAAAACGCTTATTAGAAAAGATGACATTAGATGGGTTTACGTTTGAAAACATTACAGTACCCAGACAGCACATCTTCGAAACAGGAGGTAGAAGAAATTGCATATTTTGAACGCAGCCACTTAGCTCTTTTAAATTTGTATATTTGGGTTCCTTAGGGCTTGCTGACAAAGAATATGTAAAACGTTACGCAAATAGTCTAGGAATTAATAAATTATAACCAAAATAAAATAGTGGGGATGCCTGACAGCATGAAATCATTTCTGCTCATAAAAATTTTTTATAACGTGTTTGAAAAAACCTTACGTTACGGAAATAGCCTACCATGTTAACTCCTAATTGATTGGAGCGCAACAAATATAAGACTAAACACGATTGGTCGGGCTATAAATACTATCTTGCGTTGTTATGGGAAACGAATAGAAGGGGTACTTTTTTGAAAAGATGTGGAGACGTGGTTTCATTGGTTAGAGCTGCGAATATACACAATTCAGAGCGTTAGTTCGAGACCACTAGTTCAAATAAGCTTGATGAAGCAACAGTGCGTTGAAGCCAGCTCATATTTTTGCTAAATAAAAGCCTGGAACATAAGCAGATGGGAATTTGTGCCAGTATTTGTGCCAGAATTCATTGCTAGTCAACGTATCTGTGTATTTCCATGAATTGTGGTAGGTTTGAAATATTCAATATCTTTTAATGAAAATTGAATGTAAATTGTTAATTTATGCCTGTATATATGTGTAGTTCAGTAGCAAACATGATGTAAAGCCTATAATGCTCCAGCCTGAACAGAAGGTGTCGGAGGAAAGTAAAACGGCATGGAATGGCCAAACAGTACACTGACACCTAGATTATTGATTAGACAGAAATAATGCTGGAATTGCAGAGGCGTAGTAACCATTAGGGAGGGAAATACTGGTATAAAGTATTTCAGATGAAGCTGACAGTTGGCCTAACGCTCTGAACTCAATGTTTGTGATGTATTGTGCTCAGTGTAGAAAGAGAGTATAAATTAGTTATGACGTAGAAGGTACATCCTTCTTGTTTTCAGGGACTGTGGTCTTAACGTTATTGAGCAGCACCTGGTCACAGCTTTGCTGAATCCAGAGTTGGACAGCATACTCCTTGGTCCATTTAGCTATCAGTGAGGTGTCTCCAGAGCCCAGGGGAGAAATCGAGCAGAGGAGTCTTTTCCTGCCGCCATCACGCAAGATAAGCTGATGTGGCCAGCTGAGCTCAACATTATGTACCCCATCTTAAAATGACCTTGTAAAAATAACATTAAGAGGGGAATTTAAGTGTTTTAATATCAGGAACTGAGAACATCTCCAATACTAGTTCCAATAAAGACAAACTATTGAAGTCATGATGACAAATACCAACAGAGCTTGAACAAAACAAAACCAGTATTACCTCCTATTACTACTACACAACTGACACACATAGGATACTATTAAAAATATATGTCACTACAAGATTCATATTGATAAATTCTGTACATATAACTTGTAATTAAAATTGATTGTGATTCCTGGTTCCTTTGTATTTGAATCAGGACACATATACATTCATGACAGCAATGAATACATATTGTTATTTGAAAAGTTATCAGTGACTCCTTTAAGATATCCTTGTAGAGTGTTTTATGTATGTGAGTGTCACAGTGTTGTCAAGTGTAGTGGAATAAATTAAATTGTTTATCTGTCTGTTGTTGTTTTGACTTACACTTCATCATACACATACCCTAGACATATAACGTAGTCATCACAATATTCCAGAATAATTCTGACTGAGGTATACATATGTGGCAGCAAGTAAGGTTATATATAATACACTATTCTTATTAGATATATATATACCTTCACAGCTGATCTCAGTCAGTACACTAAGTCCCCTATAAATATTTATAACATCCCACTTCACCACAATGGGTATTGGGACTAGCCGACCGACACTGGTAATGAGTTTTATGTTAATGTTTATTTATCATAAAAGAACTTCACAACAGTTATTATAAAATATCAAAAATACAAAAATCATAGGTTACAGACTTAAATAAAAAAATAGATCCACTAAGTGTAATTCCCTCTGTAGAGACAAAATCCCACAAGAAGAAGTTAATTAACCCCCAAAAGGTCAAAAGAATAGCACTAGGGTCTAGGATTTTACTACACTGTAAAGAACAGAGTTTCTACGTTAATCTATTCTGAGATTAAGAGTATTAGCAAAACATCATAAGAAATAAACAAAGTGAGTGCATGGATTATACAGTGAAAGAATTATTCATCTCTTCTTTCTCTCGCTTCAGACAGACAGTGGCCACATTTTCACTCTTACCTCATACGTGCTTTCACAACATCTGGAACATCCCTATGAAAAAAAAAAAAAAAACAGCCACAGATCCAAGGTTGGGTTTTGGCAAAACAAGCCCCAGTTTCTCGAAGACTGATTAATCTTTTTATTGGGAAACGCTTGCTTTGATATTCCATCTTTAGGATTCTGTTTATGTCACATCAATTAGTCCAGGTTGGAAAATACTTAAGAGCTTTAATGTTCACAGAGTCAGTAGCTAGTAAAATTGATACTTGGAGAGAATGTCAGAGGGATAAATCTCTCGGGATAAAAATCCTTGTTACACCACAAGTGGTTGGTAGTCGGGAAATGTTAATTGTTGGAAATTTCGCCACAACGGGCTGAAGGTATATGAACATCTGGGTAGCTAAATGTCAAGTTACAATTCTTATTAATGTCATATATTTTCACTCTCTCTCCCTCTCTGTGAAGACAAGAGAGCATAACCGGTCAACTTCGAAGACTAATTTTACTAAAGAATGTTTTAGTGTTGTTGTTCTCAAATTATACTGAAACCGCTGGTAGGTTTTGGGTATGTGACCCAGTACTAGATATAGGAAGAGAAAATACATAATACTTAACCACAATATAATATTCACAATCCTATCCTAACCGGCGTAAAAGTATAATGTATTATTATCCACTTTGGTTATTAATTTTAATTATAAACCACAAGTATATATATATATATATATATATATATATATATATATATAATATATATATATATATATATATATATATATACAGTAGAACTCCATTTATCCGAACCCCATGGGACCGAGCATCGTTCGGATAATCAAATGTTCGGATAATTGGATTACATGATGTATCGAGTACATGTACACATATTTCTAAAAATAATTAACAATCACAAGGAAAATACACTATAAAACATATTTACTTGTACTGTAATAATAATACCCACACTGTATTAGATCACTGTATCACCAAAATCTTTCATTACACTGCAGTGCATGTACTACTTGTATTAATTATTTTTGTTAAGAAAGAGAAATGTTTTCAAATAAACATTACAAACAATTCAAAACCAGGCGCAACTTACGTATACATGTACTTGCACAGATGTAGCCCACTATTTAAAATAATGAGGAATCCTCTTTTGCGCCAAACTGGATAGTCTGCTTTTGGCTGCTAAGTCCCGCATTCTCTTCAACAGCAGAAGCTGTGTAGGACAGCTGTCATCTTCTTGCTCGTACCAAGCCATCGCTGTTTCTAGTGCTATAAAGGCCTCTTCAGGACTTGGTCGACGTTTTGGGTTTTCTTCATAATCTACAAGTACATCATGTACTTCTGAGGAGTCTTCATCATCGGTCACTACATGTATTTGGTTTTCTTCTTGCACAAAAGACAAAATTTCTTCGTCATTCAAAAACTGAAAACCAGAATCATTATCATCTTCTA
Organism: Oreohelix idahoensis; assembly: GCA_024509875.1. NCBI lineage: Eukaryota > Metazoa > Mollusca > Gastropoda > Stylommatophora > Oreohelicidae > Oreohelix > Oreohelix idahoensis. Next base: position 285,133 of record JAMPIV010018856.1, on the reverse strand, counting down.
GCCACATGTGTGCATCATCTTTGTCACAGTCCGAAAATCCGGGCATTGCTTGAAACAGTTCCACAACTTCATTTATACAATCATCATTTGTGTCCACTGCAGTAGTTTCATTTCCTCCTTTTTTCCCAAGCAATCTATTCCAAGCCTTGTTGAGATTATCTTGTGACAGGGTGGTCCAAGCATCAGCTTACATATAGCAGCAGTCTTTGAGATTAAGCTTTTTTTGAAAACGCCACCACACTTTCTTCATCTTCAGCCAACAATAAACGACGCAGGACTTCCTTCTTGTACATCTTTTTAAGCTTTGCTATAACACCCTGATCTATTGGTTGAATCAGTGCTGTTACATTGGGAAGCAGAAAAATTACTTTAAAATTTGCATCAACTGCATTCAATGTATCCGTCTCTGGATGAGATGGTGCATTGTCCAGTAGAAGAATTACTTTTCCAGTTTTCTTTTCTTGTTCTTTCAACCTCTTCACATTTGGGATGAACTGATTTGTATACCAATCAAGAAATATTTCACTATTCATCCAAGCACTCTTCTGTGCTTTGTAGCACAATGGGAGACATGTCACATTCTTTAAACAACGTGTTTTTTTGGCTTTGCCGATCATTAGCACCGGTAAACGATGACTTCCACTGGCATTCGCGGCTACCAAAATTGTTACTCTCTCTTTGCACTTTTTAAACCCAGGGGCAGCTGCTTCGCGCTGAGATGCAAGTGATTTTTGAGGCAATGATTTCCAGTATAAGCCAGTCTCATCGGCATTATACACATCATCGAGTAAATAACCTTCTTCTTCCAAAAAAGCCAAGAATGTTTCTTTAAAATTTTCAGCGGCAGTTGCATCGCTAGATGAAGATTCCCCTTGAATCTCCAATTCTCGTATGCCATGACGAGATTTAAAGTTTCTTAACCATCCCTGGCTAGCCTTAAAGTCAGGAGGACCGTCAAGTTGACTGTTGAACTGAAGTGCCTTTTCACACAATAGAGAGCCAGAGATAGGTTCCTCTTTGCTTCTTCTTTGCACAAACCATATATACAAAGCCTCTTCCAATTTCAAATCTTTCGCATTTCTCATGGTTTTATGTTTCTTCGACCCATTTTCACTATCCAATTTCGATGCAAAACTCATAATTTTATCCTTGTTACTTTTGATGTCAGAGACGGTAGCTTTCTCAACATTGAAAATCCTCGCAATTGAAGACACAGTATCACCTTTTCCTAGTCTCTTGATAATTTCTGTTTTCGTTTCAATTGACAAAACATTGCGGTTCCTTTTATATGCTTTAGGCCTACTGGAAGATGCCAGGTCGCACAGAGAAATACGTGTACACCAAAATTATTCTGCTGTAGTAGCAGACACAATTATTTTAAGTTGAACTGTCTGTTTAGCCAGTGTTCTGCCTAGAACTCACACGTACACTGGATTGGTAAACCAGATATTAACGGACTTTATGATCTAACTGACTTCATGTACGTAAGCGACCGTCCATTAGCCCATCTCATTGTCTACAAATTGTTCGCACACATTTGAAGCTTGCCGCATCAAAAGATTCAGAACTGTAGTCTAACGTGACTGGTGGAGACTGATTTTTTTTTTTTTTTCTGGAAAAAGTGTTCGGATAATTGGATGTTCGGATAATTGGGGTTCGGATAAATGGAGTTCTACTGTATATATATATATATATATATACACATATATATATATATATATATATATATATATACACATATATATATATATATATATATATATATATATATATATATATATATATATATATACACATATATATATATATATATATATATATATACATACATATATATATATATATATATGTGTATATATATATATATATATATATATATATGTGTATATATATATATGTATATATATATATATATATATATATATATATATATATATATATATAATTTTTGTCGTTTATAACAAAAACCCCGTGAAATAAGCGCTAGTCGTTTACAAAATTACTCATAATGAAATAGAAATAAATAATTCGTCAGTACTCATAATGAGTAGTACATTTATTTGACGATTTAGAATTATCTCTTACTGGCTACTAGCAATTAGTTAAATTAAACACTAGCTATATGTTATTTTAAATTGCTAATCAGTTAGCACAGAAATCCTAGTGAAATGTTATGACGGGCTTTAAAAATTAAATCCCTCTTCACAGAAAATCTTAGTGAAATATAATGCCGGACTTAACAATTAAATCACTCAAAATTCTAGTATAATATTTACCGCAACACAAGAATTAAAACAACTCCAACGAAAACTTAGTAACTCCAAATAGTAAAATGGATTTAGAAATCGCAGCAAGATGTCTGAAAAATGTGTGGGTACTGGATAAATTGAGTTTGAAAGCTGGACTATATATATTTTAAATTTGCAGAACTTCGCTCGCTCTTGCGATATATAACACCTTTGGGGAATTCTTCGTTCAAATTCTGTATGAAAGGTAATTTTGACACAATCGCCGCCGAGTAGACGTAGTCCCACGGGCAAATCGTCTCTCAGATCTCGTCGATCCGTAGCTTAATTGCGTTTTCACGAACGAACGGACAAGGGGGTAGGGGGAGAGGGTAAATTATCTCCCTTTTCTTTCAGATAGTCTCCCCCTGAGAAATGTAACTATCAAAGTACGCGTGGTCCTTATTTCCCTTGATTTTCTTCGTTAAGCTTATCTCCTCCTTTTCTCTCGCTACGTGCATCATAGTAAACATTCCTAGCGTCTATGAGACATCAGAGACAAGAAAAAAAAAATAAGGCGTGGCAAAACTGTGAATGCAACAAACATCGAACAACCATGGGTTCTGCGTTAGCAAAACGTGCATAGCAAATAAGTAAGCAAGGTGGGATTTGAGTAGAAGCAAGACCGTGCTGATATATATGTAATCTATATTTACATAATCTGTCACAGGCATCACTAACTCCTACTACTAGAACTACAACAACAGCTACTATTACTGTAGCATCAACAACTCCTACTACTAGAACTACAACAACAGCTACTACTACTGCAGCACCAACAACGTCTTCAACTACTAGAACAACAACAACAACAACTACTACTAATACTACAGCTACAACACTAACTACTACAGCTCCTGCAGCAAAAATCACTGCTTTTACTGCAGCCAAAACTATTACTGTTACTACTATGACACAGTGACTTACCAAGTCGTGTTTTCTTTCTTCCTTCCTTTCTCTCTTCTTCTCAGTTTTTCTTTCTTCCTTTTCTGTTTTTATTTAGTTCCTTCCTTCTACCTTTGCGTTGTCATTTCCTCCTTATGTCTTGCTCCTTCTTTCAAAACCGTCGCACTATCTATCTATCTCTATCTGTCTGTCTGTCTGTCCGTCCGTCCGTCCGTCTGTCTGCCTGTCTTTCTGTCCGTCCGTCCGTCCCAAACCCGCCCGTCCGTCCGTCTGTGTGTCTGTCTGCTCTATCTATCTACTCTGTTTGTTCGTCCGTCCGTCCGTCCGTCTGTGTGTTTGTCTAATCTATATATCTACTCTGTCAATCTTTCTGTCTGTCCGTCCGTCTTCTACTCTATCTATCCACTCTGTCTGTCCGTCTGTCCATCTGTGTGTCTGTCTACTCTATCTACTCTGTCCGTTCGTCCGTCTGTCTACTCTATCAATCTACTTTGTATGTCTGTCTGTCCGTCCGCTTTCTGTCTGTCTGGTTATCATACGCCTACACATTATATACCCATCATTCCTCTTTAGTTATTTCTCCCACACATACAATTCCCCCCCCCCCCTCCTTCCACGTCACTTGTGAAGACACCAGCTGTCCCCTGTAGTTAAGAACAGCTGAGCCTCCCCGACAGCTTTCCCCCTTGAAATAAGATCACACTATTCCTAGTCTGTCTGCCTTCACAAATAATTTACGCTGAGCAAGCTTATCCCAGTCCGATCCATTATCCACACAAGACATAATTTTGTACTGTAGCAGAGACATCGGAATATCTGTTTACATCTTGTGATGAGATAACTACGTCAGAAATAAATTTAATTGACCTTGACAAGGTTGCTTCGAGATATGTCTTTGTGTAAGGTTGAATTGTACGACAGTACATAGACAAGTCTGTGCTCAGTACATTCAGTCATACATACATACATACATACATACATACATCCATCCATCCATCCATCCATCCATCCATCCACCCACCCACCCACCCATCCATCCACACATACACACACACATCTTTATTCTCCATAAAATACATAAATGTGTAAAGACATGATATTCTGTCTGTTAGTTTATTTCTGTGTGTTAGTTTATTACTGTTTGTATGTTTATTTCTGATTGTTTGTTTATTTCTGATTGTTTATTTCTGTCTGTTACTTTATGTCTGTCTGTTAATTTATTTCTGTCTGTTAGTTTATTTATGTCTGATAGTTTATTTCTGTCTGTTTTTTTATTTCTGTTTGTTAGTTTATTTCTGTCTGTTTGTTTATTTCTGTCTGTTTGTTTATTTCTGTTTGTAAGTTTATTTCTGTCTGTTAGTTTATTTCTGTCTGTTAGTTTATATCTGTCTGTTAGTTTATTTCTGTCTGTTAGTTTATTTCTGTTTGTTAGTTTATTTCTGTTTGTTAGTTTATTTCTGTTTGTTAGTTTATTTCTGTTTGTTAGTTTATTTATGTCTGTTAGTTTATTTCTGTTTGTTTGTTTGTTTTATTCTGTTTGTTAGTTTATTTTTGTCTGTTAGTTTATTTCTGTCTGTTAGTTTATTTCTGTCTGTTAGTTTTTTTATGTCTAATAGTTTAGTTCTGTCTGTTTGTTTATATATGTCTGGTAGTTTATTTCTGCCTGTTTTTTTGTTTTATGTATGATAGTTTATTTATCTCTGTTAATTTCCATTTGATATATTACTTCTGTCTGATAATATGTTTCTGTCTGTTAGTTTATTTATATCATTCAGTTTATTTATGTTTATTAGTTTGGTTGTTTTAAGTCTAACAGATATCCTCATTGTAATTCGTATGACTGTTTACTTCTGCCTACAAATCTAGGCCTGTCTGATATGTCAGCCTTGTCTACTTGTTTCGTTATGTCCGGTCCCTTCAAATATTTTCCCCCCCTCTTTAACATTATTTGTTAATGTCCTTCAAGACATGGGATTTATACATCGATATTGCATCTCCACAGTGGCAACTTCTCTCGCGGTAACGTCCCGCGACCTTTTCTGTCTTACATTTGTCAAGTCACATGATCAGCACAATAACAAAAGCAGAACGAGACCCCACCGTTCATTAATCCACATTTCACACTTCAGTTAATCTCTATGTCGACGGAACAAGATTATCTGCTTGAATTAACGCTGTCAAAATAATGTCTGTGGTTTAACCTTTGTACCTCCAGCCCTATTTCTTGTCTCGTTCTAAGAACTTATTGTCCTAGTGGGCTTCATCTGAAGTAGGTACATAGTACCATGTTCAGCTCTCATTAATGAATCCCAGCTGCCGGGTTAGCTCACTGGGTAACGGTTTTGCATTTTCCCAGACGTAAATTGTTTGTCTGCCGGTTAGTTATCTATAGCGCCGTGTTTGGGAAATCTGCATAACAGCAAGCAAAAGTTGTCTTACTTCATTGATTGTATTTTGAGTTGTCTGCCTTGGTCTGACAATACATGAATGCTCTCTGACCAAGCGGAAGACATTATTATGATGGGGTTACGCTGTGCGTTAACTCCTGTTTATTGTGGGTTTGTCAGTGTCCACGGTATTGTGTCAGCCTTTGTGTCTCTTAATGGAGCTATGTTTCAGCCGTCTGTTGAGGTCTTGTTGTATTACAGCAATGTTTTCTGTTGACTGTAGTTTTCTTCCGTCTGTGAGTGTCGAGTGAGCTTTCTTTTATATGTTTAAGATTCCTAACGGGTGTTATTTGCACCGCTTGTTTTGACACGTGCTTATATCCCAGACTCAAGTCGTCTTCTCAAAGCTCTTTCTTTAGTGTGTACGTTACAACGGACATTTAATCACTGTGTTGGTTTGTCGCGAAGTTTTGATGGAGACACTTATTAATTGGTTAATTCTTCGTCTCTGTAGTGATATTTATACGTGTAGTAATAATATAATAGACATTTGCATGTATCGCTCGCCACCTGCTGTAGACGGATGACCAATCGGTTTCTTTATTTATATACGAGGACAGAGTCCGATTGGCAGAGTGCTAAGAGCGCCAGTCTGTCGCGGCAAAGGTGCCAGGTTCGAATCACGGTATCGTCAACGCTTCAATCTATCGAGCTGTAAATTGGTACTTGACTCTGCTCTTGAGTTAGGAAAGGAAAAGGCAGCGAGGAAGGGAACTGGTCACACCACCTCTCTATGCTGGACCTAATATAGTAGTCTCTAACACTTCACCCCCCTAAGGCAGTATCTGCTGTGGGACTACCTTTACTTACCTGTATCCGAGAAGGTCAGACAGGTATATCCACTACACCTCCCTTCTATTTCTTATCATCCCATAGTAAGCATCATCATTATTGTCGTTTTTCTGTGCGTTTCATACAGAGAATTGAACCACCAGTACTCTGGTACTCTAGCAAGAACCCTTCACCAAACAGTCACATGATCTTGTAAGCTGTGGTTTCTGTGGCAATTTGTTTGACATGATGAGGTTACCGAGGTTACCAGCTTCATGCACAGCCTCCTATTATTCCCCTTGTACGACATGCTTGAGGGTCCATTGGTGCTATTATCTCTTTGTCTCTTCAGAGACCTCCAGGAACCACGTGGGGCCCCCATAGTATTGGCAACCCAATATGTCAGTTCGTCTCGTTCGAGGGGTCTTTTGAAACAACGTCCATAGCGTAGTCGTGTCCGATATCATAGTACTGTCATTTAATTTTAATCTACTCTGATTCCTTGTTTGAAAGTGTGAAGAGTGTGTATGTTGTCTTCTTAATTCTTGTCTTCATCTGGTTCGAAACTAGGTAGCATCTCGCTCCAGCCTATGCAGCTGCAAATGGGTACTTGACTCTGCTCTTGAGTTCGGGAAGGCAAAAGACAACGAGGTAATGCATCGGTTACCCCAACCTCATAGGTTTGAGACAGAGGACACTGAAGTCTCTAACACTTCATTCCCCCACGACATACATGGAGGGATATCTGGAGTCATCCTTATATGACCATCAGCTAGGCGCAATGCTATAGTATTTGGGTGTGGATGTGAGCCTCTGTGAGGTTAATTACACCTTCATTGACTCTTTAAACCATCCACACACTTCCAGGGATTCCCCTAGTGGTGAAACATGTTCAGAACCCATCATTGCACACTAAGCTTGCAGATGTCACTTGATCCCCAGACGTAACTCTGGCTTTTGCATGGTTGGCTTCTCGCAGTATGAACTCACTATGCACCCCATTGTAGGCAGGTGAAGCGTGAGGTTTTTATTGGTTCTAAGATCAGTATAGTACTGACAATACAGAAATAGAATTTCTGCAGGAAAATGGTGAAGTCCCAGTGTATGAGAGAACTACTGATATCACAAATTAGTTACGGCTGTGAATGATCTGATCTCGAAAAAATTAGTAGAGTGGAGACAGTCATAAAATGCCACCCCGCTGTGTAACTAACTGTGATATTAAAACAAGGAAACAGATTTCACTTAACAATTATAAAATTGACAAGTCGTTCAAATACAATTTCCTTATTTATTAAGTATATACACTATCTACTCTTGTGCTGAAGGGTGGATGTTGGAAGATGGAATGCAATGGATTTGTAAATTTACATATGATTTACATATATTTACATACCAAGAACAACAGGCAGCCGTAAGAATAGAGGGGGAAACATCAGAATGGTTTGAAGTACAGAAAGGAGTAAGACAAGGCTGTACCCTTTCCCCTTACCTGTTTAACATTTATGCCGAGAATATCATGAGAAACGTAAGAGATGACCAAGAACACACAGAGTTTGACTCATTTAACATCGGCGGGTACCAGATCCCGGAAATCAGATATGCTGACGACACAGTCCTCCTATCGACCAACCCAAAAGGACTTGAACAATTACTTCTGTCCACCAAAAAACACAGCGAGGCCCAGAATCTATACCTAAACACCAAGAAGACCAAAGTATTGACAACAGACAAAGTAAAGACCAAACCAGAAATTGAAATTGATAACGAAGAACTGGAAAGTGTCAATGAATTCGAATACTTAGGATCAATCATTAACAGCTCTGGCGACTGTGCAGTAGAAATTAAAAGAAGACTTGCAATTGCTTCACATAAGCTAATACAGATGAAAAACCTATGGCAAGGCACAAGCAAAGAAACAAAGTTACAACTGATCAGAGCATGTATATTCCCAGTAGCAACATACGGCTGCGAGACTTGGACACTCAATAAAACAGTTGCAAAAAAGATTACATCATTCGAAATGAAATGCTACAGAAGGATGTTGAGAATACCCTGGACAGAAAAAAAGACCAACAGAGAAGTACTGCACTCACTAAACGTACAGGAACATTGGCTCCTAAATACCATCGCAATAAGGAAGCTGAAATTTGTCGGTCATATAAAAAGAAATAATAGTCTGGAAAAAACAGTGATGGAAGGCATGGTCCCTGGAAAAAGGGGAAGGGGTCGACCTAGACGACGGTGGACCCAGGACATCACAGAGAGTCTGAACTTGTCTTTGGCTGATGCAGGTCGACTTGCCCAGAATCGTGATGCGTTCAGAGCAGCTGTAATGGAGACAACGTTCTGGAAAGAATATGTCACATGATGATGATATTTACATATATTTATATATTACAAGTCTTCCAATTATAGGAACAAAATTATAGATATCAGCTGTGCTGTAAATTAATTATAGAAAATTTATCAGCTGTGCTGTTAATCTTGTCTCTCACTACGCTAAATCACTTTTTCTTCCTTGACTGTTAATAGCTCACAATTGCCGACGGAAATGGTACTAATGTGTACTCATCTCTTAGAACAGTTCTGTCCTTCCTAATTTGTTGCACACAACACCCGCTGATGATCGTTCCTTTAGCCCACCCAAGACTGAGGGGGACTAAGGATGTAGCTCCGGTACAATCACTATGCTCCTGCGAAGTTCCAGGCAGCTGGATTGACTCGAACATACGACCTCAGGTTGGATGACACGAATAAACCCCTCTAAGATTAATACAAGCCAGATTTGGACTCGACTTTAGTGAAGCAAGAGTGCCCAGTCACGCAGGTAAGCAATAAATCAATGTTGACAGCTTTCTCTTCCCCAGTCGGTCGTGCTGGCCTTCGTGTTTGTGTGTGTGTATTTTTTGAATAAAACGCGCCCGTTTATATAGGTAGACGCAAGGAATCTGCCAGTGCGTAAGGAACTCTTTTGATTGGTTCTCGGCGGTTTCGTACATTCCGTGACCGAGTCCCGAAAAACAGGGCTTATGCCTAATTTTATTTTGTCTGCCGCCATCTTGGGGAACAAGATGGCGTATACTTCGTGTAATTTATTCTGGCTCAGAGTCTGTTGAACGTGGATTGGCTGGGCATACTTGTTAACAAAGAAGTGGGTTTACACACACGTTTTACGACAGCAGGGGTAGCTGAGAAGTTGCTCTGTGTAGGATGTGCCGATTCCTTGAGATAGCCCAGAACCAGAGCACAGTATTTTAGCTCTGCACGTTTGGAGAGACCCCTTGGTTGGTGGAAAATGCACAGTATACCACGCGCGTCTTCCTCCTGGCTTGGGACCAGATGTAATGATCCTTTATATATATATATATATATATATATATATATATATATATATATATATATATATATATATATATATATATATATATATATATATATATATATATATATATATATATACTGAAGCACATTAAAAACGCACCACTATTATATATACTGATGCCGAGAAGCTGACCAAAAAAAGTGTGGGAATGGATTTTCCCCGTGTTTGCCATGAGGTAGAGAGCGAATGGCTGCTGGAATGGAAAGTGCAAGATTCAACCCACGGGTGTGTGTACAGACTACATGAACACGATGAAAGTTACACGTGCAACACGATTCCCAACAGCTATGACCCTGAAAATGTGTACGCGCTGTGGCAGTATACTCGGTATAAAAAGGCCGTTGAGACAAAACACCCAGTACATGTGCTTTAAATGCCACGACTATCTGAAAACGACCGCCTGTCGTGAAACGAAGTGTAACCCACTACTTTGTTAATCACTATGTCGAGATACAGATTTGCTTCAACCAATCAACTTGCACCGTTCACCAGTCTCTGAGACAGAATAAATTATACTGTTCACGCAGTTCACGCAAGATGGCGGCTAAAAACTGAATAAAATTAGGCTGTATGAGCAAAAGACGAAACCGGAGGAAACCAATCATTTTGCTCCGCCAGGAACCAACCGAAAGCCTTTCTTAAGCAGTTACCTGCCTATATAATAGGGCGGAATTTTATGCTAAACACGCAATCCCGAACTTGACGCCAGAGATACTGACTGAAGAGGAAGAAGCTGTCACCTTGATTGATTGTTTACCTGAGGGCATCGACCTGCAACCTACATCACTAGTCGAGTCAAACTGGCTGTTTTTTAAATCTTGGAGGGTAATTATAAATTTACGATAACCTTTAGGAAAATAGGCCTTCAGCAGGTATATAATGTTGGTATTTGTTGTGTGTCATTATACTACCTACACCTGTATATATTTAATATATTTTGGGTTCCCTATGAATGTATATGATTGAATAGACGAAGACTAACAGGACTCATACTTCAATCTATTGTCTCCTATATTCAATCTATTGTCTCAGATAAGACCAACTGCAATATAACCAAAACAGTCCTTGTTAGGACTCAATCTATTGTCTCATCTAACTCCAACTGCAATATAACCAAAACAGTCCTTGTCAGGACTCAATCTATTGTCGCATCTAACTCCAATCTATTGTCTCCTATAACTCCCACTTGATATATCACCAAACAGTCCTCGTCTCATATACTCCTATCATAAGAACATAACAATATTGTTAGGATATATGTTACCAGCTAGTATAGCACTTGTCAGAGAGGGTGTCATGAAATATTCTAATCCACATATATAAATTATTAGGTAAATATGAAGCCTAACAAATAAAATTAATAAAGAGAAGAGCAATGGTAAAATAACAGTGCTGTCACAAAGAATGTACTCGAAATCCCCCTTGTTTTCTGCTTCGTCTGCCAATTGTAACGCTTTCACGTTGATATAAAAGCTTACTGTATTATTACCCGCCTTCTTCAATGAAACGTGTGCTGCATTTCTAAGAAAAACATTGAGACGTACTGCGTAATGACCTAAATTAATCCTAACATTAATTATACTGCGTTACCAAAACGAACGAACAGATGGACAAAAGGATAGCGAGAAGGGAGAGGCAGAAAGCCGAACATTAAACACGCGTCGCGCGATACACAATTACTACTATCACGCGTGTAAGACTACATGCACTAACTTTTTTTTTCAGACGGACAGTGATAAAATACACTACCCTTTCCCAGAGTTAGGTTTTAAAATCATAAAAAACGCTTATTAGGAAAGATAACAATAGATGGGTTTACGGTTGAAAACATAACAGTACCCAGACAGCATATCTTCGAAACAGGAGGTAGAAAATACATATTTTGAACGCAGCCACGTAGCTCTTTTAAAGTGGGAAAATTGGGTTCCTTAGGGCTTGCTGACAAATAATATGTAAAACGTTACGCCAATAGTCCAGGAATTAATAAATTATACCCAAAATAAAATAGTGAGGCTGCCTGACAGCATGAAATCATTTCTGCTCATAAAATTTTTTATAACGTGTTTGAAAAAAACCTTACGTTACATAAATAGCCTACCATGTAAACTCCAAATTGATTGGAGCGCAACAAATGAAAGCCTAACCACGATTGGTCGAACTATAAATACTATCTTTCGTTGTTAGGGGAAACGGGAAAAGGTAACATTTTTTCAAACACTTGTCGAAACGTGGCTCATTGGCCAGTCTCGCTGATATACACACTTGGGAGCGTTAGTTCGAGACCACTTGTTTAAATGATCTTGATAAAGCAACAGTGCGTTGAAGCCAGCTCATAATTGTGTTAAATAAAAGCCTGGAACATAGGCAGATGGAAATTTGTGCCAGTTTGTGCCAGAATTCATTGCTAATCAACGTATCTGTGTTTATTCGTATGAATTGTGGTAAGCTTGAACCATTCAATATCTTTTAATGAAAATTGAATGTGAATTGTTGATTTATGCCTGTATATATATATGTGTAGTTCAGTGGCAAATGTGAGGTAAAGCCTGTAATGCTCCAGCCTGAACAGAGGGTGTCGGAGGGTAGTAAAACGGCATGGAATGGCCAAATAGTACACTGACACCTGGATGATTGATTAGACAGAAATAATGCTGGAAGTGCAGAGGCGTAGTGACCATTAAGGATGGTAATGCTGGTATAAAGTATTTCAGATGAAGCTGACTGTTGGCCTAACGCTCTGAACGCAATGTTTTTGATGTATTGTGATCAGTGTAAAAAGAAAATATAAATTAGTTATGAAGTAGAAGGTACATCCTTCTTGATTTCAGGGACAGTGGTCTTGATGGTACTGAGCAGCACCTAGTCAGAGCTTTGCTGAATCCAGTGTCGGACAGCATACTCCTTGGTCCTTTTAGCTATCAGTGAGGTGTCTCCAGAGCCCAGAGGAGAATTCGAGCAGAGGAGTCCTTTCCTGCCGCCATCACGCCAGATAAGCTAACTTGGCCAGCTGAGCTCAACATTATGTCCCCTCATCTTGAACTGACTTTGTAAAATTAACATTAAGAGGGGAATTTACTTGTCTTAAAATCAGGAACTGTGAACATCTCCAATACTAGTCCCTAAAGACAAACTATTGAAGTCATGATGACAAATACCAACAGAGCTTGAACAAAACAAAACCAGTATTACCTCATTTTACTACTACACAACTGACACACATAGAACATTTGTAATAATATATGTCACTACAATATTCATATTAAATACATTCTGTACATAACTTGTAATTTAAATTGATTGTGATTCCTGGTTCCCTTGTAGTTGAATCAGGACACATATTCATTCATGCCAGTAATGAATACATATTGTTATTTGAAAGTTTATCAGTGACTCTTTTAAGATATCTTTGTAGAGTGTTATATGTATGTGAGTGTCACAGTGTTGTCAAGAGTAGTGGATTAAATTAAATTGTTTATCTGTCTGTTGTTGTGACTTACACTTCATCATACACATACCCTAGACACACAACGTAGCATCACACTATTCCAGAATAATTCTGACTGAGATATATAGATATGTGGTAGCAAGTAAGGTTATCTATAATACACTACTCTTAATAGATATAGATACCTTCACAGCTGATCTCAGTCAGTACACTAAGTTCCCTATAAATATTTATAACATCCCACTTCACCACATATATTGGGGTCTCGCTCCCGGGATTTTGAATCTTTCCCTATTAAAAATATTGGGGGTAATTCACTTCAGGGAATATAAGAATTAAAAGGTATCCTTGGGTGGAATTAAATAAGGTTGAGCTCACGGTGCCTGTGTTGTCCATTAGAGATTGAATTGTTGGTTAGACATTGTATAAATTTACATAATAGACAATGGCGGACCTGGCCAAATTTCGATCTGCTGCGGTTCAGACTGCAAAAGAGTTAGGATTAGATGGGCAAGCTATGGTTGCCTATGTCACGACGGAATGTGACAAATTTATTGAACGTGAAGAAAGAAGGTTTGAAGCCGAAAGAAAGTTAGAGGCTGACAAGGAAATTAAGAAGTTACAGTTTGAGGCTGAGGCTGAGACTAAGAGGTTGCAAGCTGAGGCTGAGACTAAGAGGTTGCAGATTGAGGCTGACAAAGAGGCAAAAGCATTGGAAGCCGAGGAAAGAAGACAGGCTGCAGAAAGAGAAGAGAAGAAATTAGCTGCAGAAAGGGAAGAGAAGAGATTAGCTGCAGAAAGGGAAGCAGAAAAGGAGGAGAAGAGATTACAAAGGGAACATGAGTTACGACTAAGGGAGTTTGAGTTTCAAGGCCATGCTCCTGAAAATGGTGCCAGTCCCTTTGCCTCTGATGCTACGGTTACTCAAGGAGCCTCAACCTCAGCTATGAATTTTCATTTAGATCATTTTGTTGAGAAAGACGATGATATTGAGAGCTACCTAAATAGGTATGAGCTATTAGCTACCACGTATGGGTTAGAGAGAGAAAGGTGGAGCTTAAAGTTATCTCAGGGACTTCGTGGGGCAGCTTATGAAGTTTTTTTGCAAAAATGAGCAGAGGTGATCAGGAAAATTATGACATGCTAAAGCAGGCTCTTTTGTTAAGGTATGAAAAGAATGCAGAGTTTTACAGGAAAAAATTTAGGAATGCTAAACTACTGTCAGGTGAAACCTATCACCAGTTCTCTGCACGAATAGAGACATACTTGGAGAAATGGACTTCTCTGGGAAAAACCCAAGATCTTAAGGAAATGGTCCTTATAGAGCAACTAAGAGAGTCCATGGCTCCAGACCTGAGAAAGTTTCTCATGGAACAAGGTGCAGAGAGGCTGGGTGAGTTGCTAAATGTTGCTGAAAGGTATCAAGCAGCTCAAGCAGAGGTAACAGGTAATAAAAAGAAACAGGTGGATAACTTTAGGGCACCACAGAACTTTAATAAATTTGATCCTAAGGATCAAAATAAAGGTAAGCACCAATTTGATAGCCACGGTATGAAAATAAAAATAAATTCCCACAATTCGATGAAAGGAAATATGATGAAAGAAAATCTTTCAACCAAGGAAAAAGGTGGTGTAAAAATTGTAAGATGGACAATCATGACACTGACCGTTGCAGAAGGAAACCTGTGTATATGGCAACCCTTCAGGTCAGGTCGACCTCAAGACAGGAGGAGGATATTATGTTAGATACCACTCCAGAAGAGATGAGGAAGGCACAGGCTGGGGATAAAACACTCAAGCCTTGTTTCAGAAAATTGTCAACTTGTCATACAACTCCAGGCAAGGGAGATTTTTACATGAAAAACAAGTTGATGTATAGGAAGACTGGAGCTAGATCCAATGGTCACGGACAGCTGGTTCTTCCAAAAAGATATAGGACAGACTTAATAAGGAGCCTACATGTGAAACCAGATGGGGACCATGAGAAGATAGGTACCATCATTCAAAAGGTGGCTCATAATTATTATTGGCCCAAAGCAAGATGGGACATTGAGAATTTTGTAGAAAGGTGTAGCATAGCACATGAGGGAACACCCACAAGTGGGAACATGGATCAGGACCTGGACACGCCATGGGGCAAAATCAGGCCTGACAATAAAAGGAAAAATAGATTTGATAAAGTGGACCAAATGGAATGGGAAGCCCCTTTTCACGGACAAGCTTCACTAACTGTTTTACAATGGCCACTATGCGGAGAGTGCAAAAAGATGTCTTACCCCAGGATAAGCCGACAATCCCTCAATCGGACTTAAACAAACTGGAGGAAGAGGATGTAGGGAGGAAATCTCTCATCAAGAATTTTAAGAGGGGGAGACAGCCCCAAGAAAAAAAATTGGTAGCGGTCGTTTTGTGAATGATAATTCTGGGAGGAAAAATCATCACTATAAAGCTTCGAGTGGAAGAGACCATACCGGTGCATGGACAAATAGGTCCACACAATTAAAAGTCCATATGTAGCTTTGTTAAGAACGTGGACTGATGAAAAGGCAGAGGAAAACATTACATCTTCATACCAATATGTGAATGAGCTGACCACTCGGTTAAAAACTGGCTGGAAACTTGCCAATGAAAATTTGAAACAAGCCAGGAAGAAACATGCTGCCTATTATAACAGGAAGGCGAAAGACAGAGATTTGGCTGTGGGAGAGAAAGTACTACTTCTTTTGCCTGAGAGTCAGAATAAGTTACAAATTGGATGGCAGGGTCCATATACAGTTTTAGAGAAGGTGTCTAGAACAAATTATAAGATAGATAAGAAGGGGAAAGAAAAAAATCTATCATGTGAATCTCCTGAAGAAATATTTGGAAAGAGAACATCAGGAAGAGACACACTTGTTGACCTTGTCCATCGCCATGGAGATGAAAAAGGAACCACTTTCATCATTTGAATATCCATTACACCCCAGTGAGACAGCAGCACAGGTGAAAATCAGTACACATTTAACGAAAACTCAGAAAGAGAGAGTGCAACAGGTTCTAAATAATCATGCAGAGGTGTTAACAGACCGACCAGGGCATACAAACCTATTGGAATATGATATGAAACTCATAGACTCCACACCTGTCTGTATGAAACCATATTCGATTCCGTTTGCTAAGGAAAAAGCTTTGAAGGAAGAGATAGACTATCTGTTGAAGGAAGGAATTATTTCGCACAGTGAGTCTTCGTATAGTTCCGGTGTTGTACTCTTAAGGAAGCCCTCTGGAGAACATAGACTCTGTATAGATTACAGGAGACTGAATGCTATTACAGAAGGACAGGTGGATCCATTGCCGGATACAAATCAGCTGTTTGCCAGACTAAATAAAGCTAAATATTTCTCAAAAGTGGATCTGAGTAAAGGATACTATCAGATTCCAGTAAAGCCTGAGGTTAGACCATACCTAGCATTTAGTACCTCAGAAGGACACTATGCGTGTAATAGATTGCCATTCGGATTGAAGAATGCGCCTAGTGTCTTCTCTAGAATGATGAGAAAATTATTGGATCCTCTGAATAATCCCTGTATAACAAATTTTATGGATGATATCCTTATAGCAACAGAAACATTTGAGGAATACATTGACTCTCTGAACATGCTGTTTGATCGACTTAGGGAGGCAAATTTAACAGCCCGACCAACCAAATGTTGCGTTGGATGTAAAGAATTGGAATTTTTGGGACACACAGTTTATCAGGGAAACATGACCCCTGACCCAAAGAATTTAGAGAAACTACAGAAAGCCCCGAGACCACAAACCAAGAAGGACGTGAGATCCTTTGTCTCATTATGTGGTTTCTACCAGAAGTATATCAAGAACTTTAATTCCATATGTGCACCGTTAACTGAATTGACACGTAAAGGACTTCCAGATCGCATTACATGGACACCACAATGTGAAATGACTTACCAAGAATTGAAGGAAAAGCTCACAAGTAAACCCATTTTGAAATTACCTGACTTAAGTCAAGAATTCATAGTAAGGACGGATGCAGTAATATTGGGTTAGGTGCAACTCTACTACAGAAATCAGATGCATTGGATGGGGAATTAAGCCCAGTGGCATATGCTAGCAGAAAGTTGAATAAAGCTGAAATCAACTACTCAACTAGCGAAAAAGAATGTCTTGCAGTAATATGGGCAATAAAGAAATTCAATATTTATCTATATGGGAAGGCATTTAAGTTGCAAACAGATCACAAACCTTTATCGTTTTTAGCACAGGCTAAGCATGAGAACTCTAGGTTACTCCGATGGTCTTTGCTTCTGGCTCCATATAATTTTAGCATTGAGTATATATCTGGAAAAACCAATTTTGGAGCTGATTTTTTAAGCCGCCATCCGTGTGATGAGAATCACCGTAAACCCCAGAAATAATAATAAATTTCTCTATGTGTATATAGAATAAAGGACTGACATATAATGTCTGTTTTAAGAGGGGAGGTGTCATGAAATATTCTAATCCACATATATAAATTATTAGGTAAATATGAAGCCTAACAAATAAAATTAATAAAGAGAAGAGCAATGGTAAAATAACAGTGCTGTCACAAAGAATGTACTCGAAATCCCCTTGTTTTCTGCTTCGTCTGCAAATTGTAACGCTTTCACGTTGATATAAAAGCTTACTGTATTATTACCCGCCTTCTTCAATGAAACGTGTGCTGCATTTCTAAGAAAAACATTGAGACGTACTGCGTAATGACCTAAATTAATCCTAACATTAATTATACTGCGTTACCAAAACGAACGAACAGATGGACAAAAGGATAGCGAGAAGGGAGAGGCAGAAAGCCGAACATTAAACACGCGTCGCGCGATACACAATTACTACTATCACGCGTGTTAGGCTACATGCACTAATTTTTTTTCAGACGGACAGTGATAAAATACACTACCCTTTCCCAGAGTTAGGTTTATAAATCATAAAAAACGCTTATTAGGAAAGATAACAATAGATGGGTTTACGGTTGAAAACATAACAGTACCCAGACAGCATATCTTCGAAACAGGAGGTAGAAAATACATATTTTGAACGCAGCCACGTAGCTCTTTTAAAGTGGGAAAATTGGGTTCCTTAGGGCTTGCTGACAAATAATATGTAAAACGTTACGCCAATAGTCCAGGAATTAATAAATTATACCCAAAATAAAATATTGGGGGTGCCTGACAGCATAAAATCATTTCTGCTCATAAGATTTTTTTTTAACGTGTTTGAAAAAAACCTTACGTTACATAAATAGCCTACCATGTAAACTCCAAATTGATTGGAGCGCAACAAATGAAAGCCTAACCACGATTGGTCGAACTATAAATACTATCTTTCGTTGTTAGGGGAAACGGGAAAAGGTAACATTTTTTCAAACACTTGTCGAAACGTGGCTCATTGGCCAGTCTCGCT
Organism: Oreohelix idahoensis; assembly: GCA_024509875.1. Classification (NCBI taxonomy): domain Eukaryota; kingdom Metazoa; phylum Mollusca; class Gastropoda; order Stylommatophora; family Oreohelicidae; genus Oreohelix; species Oreohelix idahoensis. The sequence goes on along the minus strand of JAMPIV010018856.1, from coordinate 266,452 downwards.
GATATACACACTTGGGAGCGTTAGTTCGAGACCACTTGTTTAAATGATCTTGATAAAGCAACAGTGCGTTGAAGCCAGCTCATAATTGTGTTAAATAAAAGCCTGGAACATAGGCAGATGGAAATTTGTGCCAGTTTGTGCCAGAATTCATTGCTAATCAACGTATCTGTGTTTATTCGTATGAATTGTGGTAAGCTTGAACCATTCAATATCTTTTAATGAAAATTGAATGTGAATTGTTGATTTATGCCTGTATATATATATGTGTAGTTCAGTGGCAAATGTGAGGTAAAGCCTGTAATGCTCCAGCCTGAACAGAGGGTGTCGGAGGGTAGTAAAACGGCATGGAATGGCCAAATAGTACACTGACACCTGGATGATTGATTAGACAGAAATAATGCTGGAAGTGCAGAGGCGTAGTGACCATTAAGGATGGTAATGCTGGTATAAAGTATTTCAGATGAAGCTGACTGTTGGCCTAACGCTCTGAACGCAATGTTTGTGATGTATTGTGATCAGTGTAAAAAGAAAATATAAATTAGTTATGAAGTAGAAGGTACATCCTTCTTGATTTCAGGGACAGTGGTCTTGATGGTACTGAGCAGCACCTAGTCAGAGCTTTGCTGAATCCAGTGTCGGACAGCATACTCCTTGGTCCTTTTAGCTATCAGTGAGGTGTCTCCAGAGCCCAGAGGAGAATTCGAGCAGAGGAGTCCTTTCCTGCCGCCATCACGCCAGATAAGCTAACTTGGCCAGCTGAGCTCAACATTATGTCCCCTCATCTTGAACTGACTTTGTAAAATTAACATTAAGAGGGGAATTTACTTGTCTTAAAATCAGGAACTGTGAACATCTCCAATACTAGTCCCTAAAGACAAACTATTGAAGTCATGATGACAAATACCAACAGAGCTTGAACAAAACAAAACCAGTATTACCTCATTTTACTACTACACAACTGACACACATAGAACATTTGTAATAATATATGTCACTACAATATTCATATTAAATACATTCTGTACATAACTTGTAATTTAAATTGATTGTGATTCCTGGTTCCCTTGTAGTTGAATCAGGACACATATTCATTCATGCCAGTAATGAATACATATTGTTATTTGAAAGTTTATCAGTGACTCTTTTAAGATATCTTTGTAGAGTGTTATATGTATGTGAGTGTCACAGTGTTGTCAAGAGTAGTGGATTAAATTAAATTGTTTATCTGTCTGTTGTTGTGACTTACACTTCATCATACACATACCCTAGACACATAACGTAGCATCACACTATTCCAGAATAATTCTGACTGAGATATATAGATATGTGGTAGCAAGTAAGGTTATCTATAATACACTACTCTTAATAGATATAGATACCTTCACAGCTGATCTCAGTCAGTACACTAAGTTCCCTATAAGTATTTATAACATCCCACTTCACCACAGAGGGCGTGGTATAGTATAGGGGGAAGGACATTGTTGTATCACACCTAGGTGTACATATTATTGGATTTATTCATGTATTGATTTATATTATGGGATGTATTCATGTATTAAATGTATTCATGTATTGAATCTATATTATTGAATGTATCCATGTATTAGTTTATCAGAAAGAATGTTTTGCAAGTAGACACCTGTCTTGTCTCGCTATTGCTAAATCATACTGAGCCATGTTGTCATTCATCCCACATGCATACATCGGAGACACGCTCATTTCACTCACACTAGAAATAGGTGGGCTTGAGGACAGAAATTAGCCCCTATTTTTGCTTTGTTACAGGTTTATTTGTGTCCTAAAAAAACCTGAGGTCGTATGTTCGAGTCAATCCCGCTGCCTGGAACTCCGCAGGAGCATAGAAGTTGACCAGACTCTACATCTTTGGTCCCCCTCAGTCTTGGGTGGGCTAAAGGAACGATACTCTGCCGGTGGTGTGAACCAAACAAAGAAGAACAGAGCGTTTTAAGAGATGAGTACACATTAATACCATTTCTGTCGGCATTGTGAGCATAGAAACTGTCAGTGATGAGAAAGTGACTTAACATAGCAAGAGACAAAATTAATAGCATAGCTGAGAAGTGTTATATCCTTAATTAACAGCACAGCTGATCCATGTACTATAATTAATTAACAGCACAGCTGATATAATTTTTGTTCCTATAATTGGAAAACTTGTTGTCTATATAAATATAAATATTTGTAAAATATATGTAAACTTACTAATTCATTACGTTCCATTTTTTTCAACATTCACCCTTCAGCACAAGAGTAGATAGTGTATATACTAAATAAAATATAAGGAAATTGTATTTGAACGACTTGTGAATTTTATCAGTGTTAAGTAAAATCTGTTTCCTTGGTTTTTTAATATCACAGTTAGTTACACAGCGGAGGTGGCGCTTTATGTCGGTCTCCTCTCTACTATTGTTTCGAGATCAGAACATTCACAGCCGTAACTAATTTGTGATACCAGTAGTTCTCTCAGACACTGGGACTTCACCATTTTCTGCAGAAATTCTATTTCTGTAATTGTCAGTACTATACTGATCCAAGAGCCAAATAAAACCTCTCGCCACACCGCCAACGAGCCATTGGTATGTTGGAGACCGGAATGAGCTCGCGGGCCATTGCCAAAAGGATGAATTGCCACCACAGCACTATTGTACGTCTCAATGAACGTTACGGAACCATTTGCAGTGCCCGGGATAGACTTCGGAGTGGCCAACCACGAGTTACTACCCCTGCGCAAGATCGTCATATTGTGCTGAGTCACCTAAGGAATCGTACTCTCCCGGCAAGTCAAACAGCAAGAGCAATAGTGGGTAGACGTGGGCAAGTCTCTCGAATGACAGTCATACGACGACTCAGAGATACAGGCCTTACTGCAAGACGACCTTATGTTGGGCCAAACTTGACTCACAGACATCGTTAGCAGCGCCTGCAATGGGCAGAGCAACATATCAGATGGACTAGACTGCAGTGGAATGCTGTCCTATTCACAGACGAGAACAGATTCAACATATCCTTTGCAGATGGACGTATGCGGATTTAGCGACGGTGTGAAGAGCGCTTTGCAGATTGCTGTGTCAACCGATTTCGAGGTGGCAGTATTCACATTTGGGGAGGATTCAGTTTTCACCATCGCTTGCCTCTTCACGTCTTCCGTGGAAATGTTAATGCTGTGACATATCGAGATGAGGTCTGGATGCACTGGTTGCTCCTGCGTTCACAATTTATCCAGACTTGCAGCTTCTCCAGCAGGATAACGCACGTGCATTTTTTTTGTATTTTTGGTTTTCTCCCTTGCCTGCACAGAATGCAATGAATTTCATAACAATCAAATGTACAAATTAATGACCAGCATGGATTCATAGGAAAAATGAATAAAGATTCCAAATATGTAAACTTGTACACACTTATATTTACATTTCACACTCTGTTCCTGGATTATACAGGTGGTGCGTTTTTAATGTGCTTCAGTATATATATATATATATATATAGAGAATATAATAAAAATACTGAAACGTTGCAATCAAACAATTTATTATTATTGGCCGTACTTGCCTAATTCCACATTACAAACCTCTAACAAAGCAAATGTTTTGCACTGAAGCAAAAAACCTAAATATTGCTGAAAGTGGAATAATCGATTAAAATCTGTTTCATCAATTAATCGTCTGAAAACGTTTTAACCAATTAATCGATTAAAGACCAGAGCCCCAATTTTTACATTACGTATTTTATCTGCACGCCATATGGAGTGCTTATTCTTCTTCTTCGTACACTTGAATGTTTTCAAAGAAAGCAGTAGTCAGTTTGAGGCTATTTGTACCTCCATAGAGCTTTTCTACGAATCGTACTGGTGTCGGCCATATGCGTTTTCTCTGTTCTGCATATGTTGGGCAACTTTGAAGCAGATGTTCAGCAGTCATTTTATCAGTGCCACATTTATACTGATCGGAAGTTCCTATATTTAACTTGTTTGCAAGAGCAAAATGATGCCGGTTTGAATGTTTCTTTGATGAGTATTTGGAAGGCATTCACTATTAAAGATGCACTTTCGCTAACCAAGCCTGCACGGCATGAAGTTCCGCGGCGATGCATGAACGGTGTGTGGGGAAAAAAACGGTGCCCTCAATTCTGTCATCTCTTTGAAGGCGTTTGCGTTGATGACAATAGTATCACAGCTATTTATGATGGTGTCAGAATGGTCTCAAGAGCTGCTTTTAATGGAGTTGGTGAAAATGAAATTGTAAATTTGCTTGATTCTCAGAACAAAGAAATAAGCAATGAAGACTTGATGGCGCTGGAGAAGATCAGCGCAGAAGAAGAAGAAAACGTAGCAATTTATACCAGCCATCAACAACCATCAGGCGGACAACTTAACAAGGAAACGATTAAAGGAAGCCTTCAAACCTCTTGAATCCTGCTTTATGATCTTTGAACAAGATGATCCTAACAAGGAGCTTTATGGTCAGGAGGAAAATGATGGAATATGCTGCTCTCTACCACGAAATCCTCCATGAGCAGAGAAAGTCACAAACTCAACCCTGGACACCTTCTTCAGGAAACAATTCATTGCTGCGTCGCCTGTGTCTCAATCACGTGACTCCACCCTACTCTTCGTTGAATTAGAGGTTGATGAAAATGAAGAATGTAATGGTCCTGCTCCTGTCAATGTTGAATAATTTGTTAATGTTGTTTTCTGTACATGTACTTAATATGAATGGCATATGTTTATTTAAACTGTTTATTATTACACGTATTTATTTTTACTATTATGTACGGCATTGGTGCAACGCATCACCCTTACTTTAAATATTTGTGAATGAGATAATCCTGTTCTCTTTACGCGATGGTTTCTAGAACGCATATATCGCGTAAACAAAGAACTACCTATATATATATATATATATATATATATATATATATATATATATATATATATATATATATATATATATATATATATATATATATATATATATATATATATATATATATATATCCTTTGGTAAGAGTACGAGATATTTCTTCTTTATCTGTTTCATCTCAAGTAAACAATACTTCCTTTACAGCTACTATTCTCGTTAGTTGTTTTGTTCTCAGCGTTATGAAGAACATATTCTTCACTGCATTCACTTCAAGAATGAATACCTTCTGTCAAAATCATCTCACATAGCCTCACGTCCAAAATGCTCTTTCTGATTGTATGATTTTTGTTTTTTCTTCATATTTAAGTGAACTTACCTGCAGATGTGGGAATAGCTTCCGTGCGTCGTATTATCTTATTAAATTCTTATTTCCATATTATTTCATGGAAAGTTGTTTCTTCTTTCATTACGTCACTTCACAGGTAGTTTTTGTTTGGTTTTAAGGACTATTTTCATTGCACAGGGACAAAACATCTAGTAATTTGAAAGTGTATCATCTTCACGTATTCATTTATCGAAGCTTCTTTCATTATAAATTCCTTCCACGTCTTTCATTTCATTGAATATTTCTTCTTGGGAAATTTGAACTTCACGATAGCTGTATGAAGTCCTTGTTCGAGTGCACTCTTGATAAATAATTTGAAAGAAAACACTTCAGGAATTAATTAATATTTATTACTCCGTAATAATGTATGGATATATTTGCTAGGTAAACTTTGCTGAGAAATAATGCAACAGGTAAATGTAGTCCTATAGCAGATACTGCCGTAAGGTTGTGAAGTGTTAGAGACTTCACTATACGATTAGTCAGCTTTATTAGATGGAGTGATGGGTTTCTATCCCTTTCCCAACTCAAGAGCAGTCGAGTAGGCCACCTATTACCAGCTTAGTAGACTGGAGCGTAACGATACCTGCTTTCGAACATGGTAAGCTTGCCTCTTGAAGCAAGCACTCTAGCCACTCTGCCAGTTGACGCTTAGGACAAATACATTACACGCAAATGTCTTCATCGGAAATCATTTACATACACACACACAGACAAATATAAATTTAACAAAATAATGTTCGTCTACACCAAATGATCGTTCAGTTTAGCTTGAATAAAATAAAATAAATGTAGGAGGAAATAATGATAAGATGACACATCTTGCTTCGGTGGTAAGAAATAAAAATGTTAAAAAAATAAAAAGAATTGGATGTATATAATGATAAGGGCGGGAAAATGATAGAGAAAAGGGGAAAGTGAACAGTCGATCATGCCTGCGAATGTTTTCACATTGTTTGAACAACTTCCTCAACGATGTTTGCCGTTCACGCTCGCCCCCGGGATAAACCTCGCAGTTCCCGCTGTGGCCCTCGAGCTCTGCTCTCGTGGAGTAAAACGTGTGTGTACCCAAGCCGAGAGTTGCTGTTTAGTTTTGGTGTACAACCGCCTTGGACAGAGCACACGATAGGAAAATTCGAAATAGTTTTACGCCAGAGCTTGTCTGTATAAAGTAGGAATATGTCCACATTGCTGGCTGGATGTCTATGTGAATGTGCGTTTTATCAATGTGGGATTTGTTCTTGGTAGGAGGGGCAACAATGGTTTTTCTTCCTACTTTTGTGCGGTGTGAAAATTCTTGCTGTTACACTGTGCCTGTGAAATATTGACTATGCTAAGGGAGATAATTCAGCTTAATGATAATTGCGTGATACATAATTCGAGGAAGGTTTTGGTGTTCGGAAATGTTTCACTTCAGGTTTTATTAAAGTAATTTGGATTGCTTGTTTTTTGGTGTTTTTTTTTAAAGTAAAAACGTATTGCTCAGCTTCAGAGCAATTTTTTTCTGTTGTATTTAACCGAGAAAGTTTTAAAGATTATTTTTTTCTACCACTGGATGTAGGCCTAACTAATCTAATTCGTATTTCTGCTTCATCGTTGCGATTATTATAATCGTTATTATCAGATATTACAAATGTCACCAAACAGAAAGAATGAATTGTGTAGTTAGCGAGAAGTGGGGAAAGTATGATTACAAACATATAAAGACCATAGCCTTCTTCGTGTTCATTTTCCCATAGTCATAAATTTGCAACCATTATAGGCCTACATTCTCTTAAGATAAATGTTTTGGCTTTGCCAGAAGCTGTAGCTCTTCTCTCCTCTTAAAATACTAAGATATTTAACTGACTTTTCCACTTAACATAGGCCTACATCTTGAATTCCTTAGCGGTTGAAATGAAGAACAGTGGATTGTATGTTCGATACTGCTTCAAAAAAGAACTCAAGAGATGCAGTAATAAGGGGTTAGAGTTAGACTTAGGTTTACGAATCTTAACCTAAACACTAACCTTAATCCTAATCCTAACGACGTGTGCAAATTATTTGAATGGCATCGAATAACTCGTCCCACAGCTATTCATTTGAATCTTCTTTAGCATCTGTTTATCTTTTATAAACATTTGCACTGAAAAGTTCTTGGTTAAAATGGCGCCGAGCCTGTGAGAATTTTAAATGTTAACATTTTGTATATTTGTTCATCGTAACCCTTCAGCTCCCAGAGGAGCATAGACCTTCAACAAATTTATGCCAGGTCTTCCTGTCCCGTGCCATCAGCTCAATACTTTTCCATGCCTTCTTCATGTCTGTCTCCAGTTCTCTTCTCTATGTGTTCTTTGTTCTCCTTCTCGTACACTGGGGGATCACAGAACAAGAAATAAAGAAAGCCATAAAGCTTCTGAAAGATGGAAAGATGTATACTTTTTAAGTTTGCATAATAATGTTTGGTTATTATGTACAGGTCAAAGTAAGCTCTAAAATAATCAAAAACAATTAATAACACTTGTTTTTGCGTCCGTCAAGAGATATTCGATTATCTCATACATTCATCGGAGTATTTTAAATTTTGAAGTCATTAAGATCGTGTGTGTGTGACTATTTTTGTATGGCTATATTTAGGTCGTAGTCAGTTTTGCCTGGATTTGAAATACAACTCTATTTGGGTTTCATTGTACTTACATCTCCAGCATTTAAAGTTCTAGACATTATGATCTAAATAACTGATATCACTGATAAAGTAGTTTGTGTAGTTTGGAAGTTTATGATTTTATTATATGTGATCATATAAGTTACATAACAATCTGTACCCATGTGGTAGCAGAATATTAAATGGAATGTGACAGACAAATAACAGACGGACCAAATTGTTGTCAGTAAATTAGTCCAGATGATCTCAAATTTGCAGAACTGGCCTGTATTAATAACAGAAGGAAAGAAAAACTACGAAAGTTTCGAGACATACCTGAATTCTAAGGATTAAAAAAAAAGGTAAAGGTTAATCCCAAAGTAGGTAGGCTACTGATGTAGGGCAGTGTTAGAGACTTCCAGATAGTAGGTCCAGCTTCGCCAGATGGGTTCACCAGTTATCTTCCTCGCTGCCTTTGTCTTTCCTAACTCAAGAGCAGAGTCAGGTGTCCATTTACAGCTGGGTAGACTGCAGTGTGACGCCATAGTGTTTCAAACCCGGTACGTTTGCCTCGAGAGGCCAGCGCTCTAACCGCTCTGCCAAAGGACGATCTAAGAATATACAGCGCCATTTTTGTGTGTTTTTCATTTGCTCACCGAGTGGACTATAAACAGTTTAAATTATTAAAGAGGTAAATAAACACTATATCTATTGAACAACAACTGTAAGATCTCCACATCGCCGATGCAGCTACTGTTATACACCCCTAAACAAATGCATAACAACTTATGGGATCCTATGACTCCATTTTTGAGAGCCGTGGTTAATTTATTAGCCGTCATTTCCTACACGCGCCCTGAAGCTCACTCTCAGACATTGGAACTATGGCAACATAAATCCTGGTCTCACTCCAGTAACGGGTGGTCCACTGGTGACGTCACGTAATTTACCCCATATTTACCCCCTCCCCTCACATTTCGTCACAAAAACCCAGGCTCTTGCTGGTTAAATGTTGCTAACTTTATTAAAAATATCGCTCAGTTTGGCTTAATTTAGCTTCAAACAATAAAAAATATATTAAATGTAAAGTGGGCACACTAGTCACTTCCATTAATAGCTATGTTAAAGTTAAAAAAAAAAAAAAGTTGAGAGCAAGTCCACATAAATTCAAGGGTTTACAAAGTGAGGTCGTTATCAATGAATAATTTTTCATCATTATCAGTATGCCACACCTAAGTAAGATGTTCCTCCATTGAACAAATCAGAAACCCATTTGCTTCTTGTTCAACATCGTTTATTGGACAGGTGTGTGTTGCATTAGATTTTTTTTATTTTAAATATTCACTTTTGAGCGTCCGATTGACAGAGTGGTTAGAGCGGTGGTCTCTCGCGGCAAAGGTGCCGGGTTGGAATCACGATAGCGACCCAGCTGTAAATGGGTACCTGACTCTTGCTCTTTGAGTTAAGGAATGAAAACTGCAGCGAGAAATGGAACTGATCACCCCCAGCTCTCGATGCTGGACCTAGTCGATGGGGAAAGTCTCTAACACTTAACTCCCCTATGGCTGTATCTGCCATGGGACAACCTTTACCTGTTATAACTTAGAAACAGTTTAAACCAGTTTAAAGTTATAACAATTACCAGATATTACAGCTGAGATTTTGACATTAATATAAGTCGTTAATGACGGATATGTTAACCATTGCAGGATAACAGTAGGCTATCAGGATGGAGGTAACAAAATCTTTTTGTGTTCTGACATCATTTGTGAAAGCAGCGACCCTCACTTATTTTTGTGTGTGACGTTACATTTCGTCATTCTCTCCCTCTCCTTATCGTCACAAAATGTTTACCCCCTCCCTCCTTCACTGCGGGACGTCATATCTGGATGATCCCTACATTACAACGGTAAAAGTTACCTTCTTCTTCTTCTTCCGTCCTCAGCCACCGACCGTCAAAGCAGTCAGTGGCCATTACGCCTAGTGGCGTCTTAGGGCAACAGCAGATAGGTTTTCTTTGCCATTGTTTCCCATCACGCCTATTGGCGTCTTTAGGGCAATGGCAAATCAATCCATTTGCTGTTGTTTCCGTAATCGAAGTGACTGGCAAACGGGTGATCAGCCCGTTAAAAGTTACCTAGAGACCAATAAATTGTACAATTACCTCCCCTTGTAGTTTTGACTTTATCTTTTTGTATTCACAACACTCTGCACTCCAAAGGGAGGTCGCTCTAAAATTTACTAGTCAAGTTAAATTTTACCCCTAAAGCTGTTTGTCATTTGTCCTAAGCATATTTGGTAAATACTTAAATATTACACAAACATAAAGGTATGTTTTCAGGCACTCGTGAGAAATAAAGAAGTAGAAAACTAGACAGAAAAAAAACACAACAACAGACATTACTGCGCAAATAGATACAGTTAGCTGAATGAATCATTGGGAGAAATGTCCACTCCAAAAGAAAAAAGAAATTCAGGATCAAATATGTTTATAAATACGGGTCAACGTTGGAAGTTTGAATGTAGAATGGAAGGTCATGAAGATAATATCACAAGGCCTGAAGGTTTTTTATATTTGGACATGCGCCCTAATATAACCGATTGGGTTGAACGGGACGCGCCTCGCCAAAACGAGGCAAAACTTTTTGTTTTGTTAAATGAAGAAAATAGTGGATTCATGCCCACTGTAAGTTATGTGGAAACGAGAAGGCAAACAGACTTGCCACAGATGACGCAAGTAAAATTTAAACCCACCACGAAACATGTGAAATAATAAATGCAATAATAATTTAAAAAAAAAAGGTTAAACAAGGCTTCTTTTGCCACACTCAGCTTTGGGTACATTTGTATCTTTGTACATCTACTATTTCAGGATCCTGACTTATAAACGATCCTCACTACTCTCTCATTTATTTCTCCCGAAGCAATGCTTAATTGTTATCGTTATCCATTCTCTTATTTTGCCAAACTAAATCTAACTTTCTCTTGTTCTCATGCTTCCCCTCCGGCAACATCTTGTCATTTCCTCCTTCTCCTGGTGTGACAGAATTCAGCTGCAAGTACGTGTCCACTTCTTTTGTCCTTTATTTAACTTCATTAAACAAACATTCCTGTTTTAAAAAAGAAAATTGAAAAAAAGCTCTTCTTTACCTTTTCTGTCGAGAATAAACAGTGTTTGCGCATTTACCGTACATAATTTAATAATCCTCCCACAGATACCACGATAAACTCAGTTTACGCTTTATAAAAATAACTATGCTATTATATATAAGCGTTACAGAAGCTTAAGTGACGAAAATTTAAAACAGAAGGAACAACCCGATCCTGTTATGAGAAACTCCATTAGTCGAAGAATGTCTATCCACGCATTTTGACACTGCCTTAATCAGGGATACAAATATTATGAAGGTAGCAGCAACGTATTAATCTTCTGTTTTTGCACATTACAGCAGACTTCCTGTGGCGAGCGTCATCTCAAGCAAATCTCTTTAACCATCATCTAAGGTTCCAGTTTTTCCTTTATTGTTTTCGCCGTTATTTGTTTCCTGAGTGCAGTTTTCTTCAGTTTATTCCAGAACTATTTATTTGCTTTCTTGTTTCATTCTCTCCTTTGCATTTTCGTGGTTCGTTGAATTATTTGAGTTGATACTCTTTTTTTCTTGTTCCATATTTATACTTGCCCATTTCGTGTACTTTTTTTCTTAGCGTTATCTGTGTTGTTTATTTTTTCATCTGTGTGTATCACTCATACTATCGTTGTTCGAGTTATTCATCATATTTTCTACTTTTTTGCAGTGTCAATTGTCTTTTCCTCTTCACCTGTCTTTATTTCTTGTCTTTGTCGCATGTTTGTAACTGTGACTGACGATGGCGAACCCATAAAAACTGTGTTGTTCGAGTTATTCATCATATTTTCTACTTGTTTGCAGTGTCAATTGTCTTTTCCTCTTCACCTGTCTATATTTCTTGTCTTTGTCGCATGTTTGTAACTGTGACTGACGATGGCGAACCCATAAAAGTCCCGCGTTTCCCGTGTACCGCCAATTTGTAAAACTGATTCATAACATTTTCTTTTTTTATTTATACATATATTGCTTTTCTCATCAGCATGTTCTGATTGTCTGCAGCTATTTCTTTTGCTCTTGTGTTTTGGTCACAGTGAATGAGGAAATTTAAAAATATGAAGGACATTGTAAACGTGGTATTTTCGGTTCTAACGTTAGAATGGTTCTAACCTCCGGAACATAAGCTTAAAGAGTAAATAGTGCAATCAAAACAGAGTACATTCGAGGAAGTAACCCACAAAAATGAAAGGCTGTTTTAATTGGTGTTCAGTTTAGCTCATGCTATGGACCCTTTCTTGGAAGAAATGTACATAAAGGCATAATTTAAAAAAAAAAAAATTACGTTTTAAATGTTAAGTTACGTCCTTCTTGAATACATTCATGGACTCCCATGGTGTTCATGCATATATCGTGCATCGTATATGTACTTTCACGATGCACTGTCACAGCAAGGCGATGGCGCCGTTTGGCTGGTCCTAGGTTCGATTCCCGGTTAGCCTATCACTTATATTTTCTTTTCTGTTGTCTTCCTTTATGTCCAACGAGTACCTGATTATAGCCTTTATTTATTTATTTACTTATTTTTATTATTGTTTTTTTAAACAGAACTAGTCATGGTGTTTATATCTTGCAAATTCTCAAAGATCTTAGCGTATATTTTATCGGCTTCCTGTTCTAGAAGTCTGTGGTGTTTTAAAACAATGCTTAGTAAAATATTAAGACAAGGAGGACCGTATATTAAATTTCAATATCTAACATTGGTTTATGTCAAGAATTGGGGTAATGTGCCACTTGTTTTTAATTCCTTTTCCAAATTTCATAAATCTCTTGTAATCTCTCATCAACATGGCCAGATTTCTTTGTTTGAAAGTTTTGTGTTGGACTATCTTAATAATCTTATGTGGCTGAAGACACCAAAGACGTGTGGAGCTTTCATTGCATTGGGAAACTTATGGAGAACAAGAGAAATCAAGTCCAACACGAAAATAAGAATCTTCAACTCAAATGTCAAGTCAGTCCTATTGTATGGCTCTGAGACATGGAGAACAACAAAAACAACAACCAAAAAGCTACATACTTTTATAAACGGGTGCTTGCGTAGAATAGAAGGACTGAAATGGTATGACAAAGTCACAAATGTGGAATTGATGACAAGAACCAGACAAGTGCCAGTGGAACAAGAGTTGAGAAGAAGACGCTGGACTGACATCTGTTTGTTGAAGGCCTATGCTCCTGGCGGGGGGGGGGGGGGGGGGGGGGGGGGGGGGGGGGGGGGGGGGGGGGGGGGGGGGGGAGGGGGGGGGGGGGGGGGGGGGTGTGGGGGGGGTGGGTGGGGGGGGGGGGGTGGGGGGGGGTGGGGGGGGGTGGCCGGCTAAAGGGTGAACTCCGGACAAACCATACATTTTCATCAAAGAGTCATAATCCCCAAATAAAAAAATAATCATTTGTTTCCCTTCCCACTCTATATTTTTTAATGACTATCTGAGCCTTCATAAAATTCATAAATATTTCTAAATTATTATATGAGTGACTCTAGCTATTTCTAATAGGATGGTATTGGTTTTAGAATTTGATTTCTCCAAATTCCCTACCGGCATTGTAACTTTCAAACTTCCTTTTTCCATGATCAATCCCAATTTTAAGCCATACTTCATCATCAGGTAGGCCTATATATTAATTTATTCAGACCTAAAGGTCTTTTGTGTTTGAACATGCGCCCTAATATAACCTACTATGTTGAACGGGACGCGCCTCGCCAATACGAGGTAAAATCTTTTTTAAAAATCTGCTATACAATTATTATGCCATGTTAATAAGCCCCCCCCCCCCCCCCCCTTTCTTCTTCTTGTAGTCGCTGAGGAGCCCACAAATAAAATCACCTAAATCTTTGAAACTTGCCAACAGTGTCTCTAGGTCTCTAGCCCTTGTCCATCATCTCGCACAAACTCTTTCATTTCCATATGCAACCATTCATGCCTAATCTCTCTTGTCCATTTACTTTCTGCCCTTTCATACTTCTGTTTTTGTCATCTATGGTCTATGAAACTGCCTACCCTACATTAACGCGGCGCGCTGCTAAGATGAAATTAGGTGGAGAAAGTCTTTAATTTCTCCTCAATATTTGTTTATAATTTAGAACTATCTGGTCCTGTAGATTTTAAGATATTTAATTATTAAATGTGTCACCCTCGGTAATATTTTCATCAAATGATGATGATGTTTTGTAACGGCGGTTACAAAGCAAAATAATCTTTAAAAAACCATGAAAATCCACACAGAGATAGTATTTTGCACGAAGTTATTTTCTAGCAAATTATTTTAGTCCTGCGCTTATCAGGAATGCACTTAAACTGGTTTAAGTTTCACGTTTTTTCAAGCAAAAGTCAGCTGATATTTCCCTCCAAAGTAGACGATGCTGTACAAGATTTATTGCCTTTAGGTCAGGAGAAAGGGCGCTAAACTAAAGTAGCGACTTTTTAGAAGGCACAAACAGCCGCGTGGAGCACAATCGAAATGATAGATTTATTATTGTGAACTTGTATTTAATTTCAGATTTCGGTTTCTAAATTCTACATTGGAGCACCAACAAAATGATAGATTTATTATCGTGAACTTGTATTTAATTTCAGATTTCGGTTTCTAAATTCTACATTGGAGCACCAACAAAATGATAGATTTATTATCGAGAACTTGTATTTAATTTCAGATTTCCGTTTCTACATTCTACATTAGATCGCGAACGAAATGGTAGATTTATTATCGTCATGTTTTATTTACTTTCAGATTTCCGTGAGTGTACTATGCCAGACAGCCCCGACACCAAAGTGACCTCCCATTCAACTCTGTCACCCAAAACGTCCAGCATGACAGGGATGCCCCCAACATCTCGACCTTTGTCTGCCAACACCAAAGGTGACGTTCGCCATTCAACTCTGTCACCCAAAACGTCCAGCATGACAGGGATGCCCCCAACATCTCGACCTTTGTCTGCCAACAGCATTATCTCAGGTGCGTTCGCCTGTGTAAATTTGTTTACATTGTGGGTGGGGGGAGGTGGGGGACAAGAAGATCAAGAATAATGGAATACCGCAAGTTAAACCTATGGTATGGTAGTGAATGCTGGATTGATGCGTGCTCAGATCAGAACTTCAGTGATATATTGACTTGATGGAAGGAACGATATAATTACCATTGGGATAAGAGATGAAAAGATAGCGGACTTTAGTCTTCTATTAGCTTCTCAAGGCAGTAATTATTGTAGAATTCCCCTGGGGAAAAGTAATAGGAAGATTCCAAACACACGGAGAAACAAAATGTAGGTAGAAATAAGAGCCCAAAACAAAAGTGTAAAAAATTAAGAAGAAATTGCCTAAGATGTAATAAATTGAAGAGACCTTTTTGCTGAAGCAGCACCATGAGCTAAATGAAAAAAAAAAGACATATTAACTTTAATAAATTCCGCTATGAGGTTCGGAATCAGGGATAGATAATTTCTAATATGTTCCTATCCAAGCCATCTAGTTGACTTTCATATTAATTTTTGAAAATAAAATTTTTCCTTTTTTTTTGGCAATTGCTTTTATTTAACCAAGACACAGGGTCCATCAGTTACATTAAGGTGCATGTCCAAATAAAAAAAAACAGTTTGGTCTGGTTTATTGTCTATAAATGTAATATTCCATGACAAGGTTGGCAGTTACAAAATTATACATAGACAACACTGGCCACCATGTTCTGTTTCTTCCTTTTTTCTTAAATTCTGGATATGAATTTTGAATTTATTAGCACATAATAACCCAGTTAATTATATTTCACAGGAGTCAATGGCAGCCACTCACCTCATAGCACTTTAAATGGACGTACGCCATCACCACCAACTATGGGGTCACTAATGAACTC
Source organism: Oreohelix idahoensis (assembly GCA_024509875.1). Taxonomy (NCBI): domain Eukaryota; kingdom Metazoa; phylum Mollusca; class Gastropoda; order Stylommatophora; family Oreohelicidae; genus Oreohelix; species Oreohelix idahoensis. The sequence continues at coordinate 250,601 of JAMPIV010018856.1, read as the reverse complement.
TTCCTCGGGGCAGCAGCTGCCCCCTGCTTGTGGAGCTCGACAGCTGAGCAAATTAAAGAGGTTTCTGACCACCCTACAGCAGTTTGGCTCAGACATATCTCCAGATATTGGGGAGCGTGTCAGGACACTGGTGCTGGGCCTTGTGGTGGGTATCTAGATAGAAGTGATAAAAGGTGTGACATCTACTTACTGTTTTGTTCATTCTTCATCATTATTATTCTGTTTTTCCCTATAGAGCATGGAGCCACTGCTGTAGCTGGCCTCATTGAAAAAACCTGCACAAAGCATTTGTACACTCTTGCAGATGTCGTCTCTGTAGCAATTTGTTTTACATGATGAGGTTGCGAGCCGCATGCATAAACTCATATTAGTCACCTTGTGTGACATTCCTGAGGTAGCAGCTCAAAAAAAGTTATAGAAATAATTATAGTAGGAGTAAGCCTATACAAACACCAAATTAAGATTATATGAGAGCTGTGTACTTTCTGTGCTTCTCTATGGTGCAGAATGCTGGAGAGTAATATAGAAGGAAATGTCGAAACTGTCCTCCTTCCACACAATCTGCCTAAGGAAAATTCTCAGAATCTTTTGGCCGAATACTATCACTAACCAAGAACTACTTACTCGGAGTAACCAAGAGGACATGCACACCATCATAGCTGGCAGATGCTGGAGTTCGGTTGGCCACATCTTCAGAAGAGACCCCAATGCGATCATAAGAACAGCTATGCTATGGACTCCTGAAGGAAAGCGAAGGAGAGGCCAACCAAAAACAACTTAGTGGAGAACTGTAGAGGCTGAGATGCAAAGAACGAACCAGAGCTGGGACACTTTACGAAGGATGGCCGCCAGCCGAACAAAGTGGAAGCAGTTTGTTGCTGCCCTACAAGACGCCACCAAGCGTGATGGTCACTGACTGCTTTGACAGTAGGCGGCTAAGGATCAAAGAAGAAGACAAGAAGTCTATAAAGTTAATGTCCACTTATAATGACAGTGCAACCGTACAACATACATGATATGCCTAAATTAATTTTTAAATGTAGGTATGCCAAGTTCAGTTGTTACACAGCTTTGTCTATTACCAGTTGCTAGATAGGGCCACCAGAGCTTCCTGTAGCTTAGGGTCTCAGCATGTTTAAATCTGGCTCTGCATGTACCCTACATTACAGTAACACTCTAGTGGGTCTATGGCAGCACCGTAAGCAAATACATTAACATTTCTGAAATTCCTCTTTATACAAATCTTTATTATTTACTATTATTTTAAATTGACAACATTGTTTTTTATTTAATAAAACTATGGTTAACAGTGAAATTTTAAGAAGTGTCACAGAAGTCTCTAAAATCAGTATTTAATAAATATTTGAAAATGTCACCAGTTATCATCGTAGTCAGAGTGATATGACATAGACATTGTAAAATGCATCTATATAGTATTGTCTGCATTATTGTATTACAGAGGCCCATCTAAAATATTCTATCAGTGGTTAATCTGGTGGCAAAGTTGCTGGGATCCAGGATCAAATCCTGGTAGCGTGTTGCTCCAATCATACTCAACTGTAAATTGGTATCTGACTGCTCTTAAGTTAGGGAAGGCAAAGGAACTGGTCACCCCACCTCATAAGCAAGTTGGACAGTATAGTAAAGTCTTTCACACTTTATTCCCCTACAGCAGTGTTTGCTTTGGGACAGCCTTTACCTTTTTTTTAATTTATGAAACTGATGACACACTTGTTTGGGTCATGTCAAAACACATGAGTGACATTTTGGTTTTCGGAGCTTTTTGAATTTCAGATGAGAGTTTGAGGAACTGTATTAGTTTTGTTCTTGATACTATCTCAGAAAGCCACTTGTTACACTGCCTGTTATGGTCTGTCTTTGTTACCCTGAATTGTTCTCCTTAGCAATTTCATCTGTCGTTATAACGGTTTAAAACGTTACATATACCATGTATTACCTGTATCAGAAACAACTGTATTCAATCATGACAGAACTTTTGGTCATCTGTTCATTGCCATATTGTCTTTTGTGGTTTTGTCACTGGCACAGGATGCAGAAGTATACATAGCAGTTTTTAAAAAATACAAATTATTTTGTATATAAATTTGGCATTCTTTCTTTTACTCTCCCCAGGGGCCTACTTAAAGTTTTTGGCATCTGGGGCAAGTCCTACAATTTGCACTCCCCTCCCATAAAAATAACACATTAGCAAGTGCACTTGTATGTACCACTGTATCATAACTGTTCAATAGCACCCATTTCCTGGCTGTCACCTGAAGTGGACCACCCCTCTCCCCCTTAGTTCGCCACCGACTCTTCCATTTCCTCAAGTTACTAAATGCATATCTACATGTTAAAGTCTTGTCACTGTCTTCACTGTGTTTAGCTTCAGAGATACACCTGTATATTACCTGCTGCTTGATTTTAATTACAAGTTATCACTTCACAGAATTCTCACTTGTCCATTGAGGAGTTCCACACTAAGCTGCAGGAGGCCACGAACTTTCCACTAAGGCCATTTGTCATTCCATTCCTCAAGGTAAGAATTTCCAGGGCACAATGTCTGTTAAAACCTGAGAAAATGTTTATGACATTCCTTCCTTTAATGTGTTAACTGATTCCGTACGCAAGATCTTTTAAAAGACGCAATGGCCGACCGCTGGGACTGCAAGATCTTTTAAAAGACGCTGATTTATTTCGTCGTTTCTTTCTATTCTGATATTTTATACTGCCCGGAAATTATCTCGAACGGAAGTAAACACAAAACTGGGCAAATTTCAACAAGCTTCAACATCTTTTATTTGCGTTTGAAGGGATTTTTTCACATTTATCTTCATCTTTAATCATATCGCCATAATGGCCGAAAAATACACAGGATATGTTACTAATATGTGAACAGTGAACAAACTGTGTGATCAACCATAACTTTCTAACTTTTTCTGTGTTTCTAAATGGATTACCTGCACAAAGAGAGCAGTGAAACTGTATTGTGATAACAATTTGATGTTACAAGCCTTACGTAAGTCGAAAATTTTTGTTCAAAATTTCAAGTTATCTTTTTTCCGTGTACATGTTATCTGTTATAACATAAACATAACATAAAATTAGCTAGAAAGGCATATGGATTTATATTGTTCATCCAATGTACTTTAATTTGATATATAATATGTTATACTTAACTCATGATTAGACACAGGGGAGAGTGGTGAGCAATGGACCGTTAGGAGAAATGGACCACCCCTTGTATCTCAAAAATGAATGTTCCATTTTAATTTGGACCATAATGAAAAAATAACAGTAGGATGAGATCATTTCCAGGAATAACGTCCGGTTTTTTTATGTACGCGCATTTTTTTGACAATCAGTGACCTCATTTTGTACAAGGAAATAGTTGAGTTTTTGAAGTGACATTGCAAGTCCAATTTTTGTCGCTGCTTCGCTGATTGTACGGTAAGTTATTTTTATAGGCAGAATTACCATTTTCCTGCATAAGCAATGTTCTTTATGTCTAAAAATTATTAGCTTTATGAGTTTATGCTTGTCTTTTCTATTTGAATGCCTGTGGGGAGAAATGGGCCGTCACTGGTCCATTTCTCCCCGAACATGGAAGCGTTATACATGTATCCCATTCATCACAAAATATTTCCTAAATCTTAGTTTGTTTAAACAATTGAAGAAATATGTTTAAATTCTATCAATGTAAATATAAAACTAATCATTGTTAAACTATCAATGTAATCCTATTTTATAAGTATAATTATTATAATTATTTTATACAGTAAATTATTTTTTTCCAGAAAAAAATGACTCGTGTTTACAAGAGGAAAACAGATAAAAGCAAAGTACCGGAGTCCATTATGAGAGCTGCTGTGACTGCCGTAGTGGAAGGCATGCCTGTTAGACAAGCTTCCAGGGAATATGGAATTGCTCGGACAACTCTGATCAACAATATTAACAAGTCCAAATCTTCAGAAGTCAGCCTCACCCCAAATTATCGGCACAGTCAGATTTTTAATGCTGAACAGGAAGAGAGTCTTGCAAATTATCTGGATAAGTGTTCCAAAATGTTTCATGGACTAACACCAAAAAATGTTCGTACTCTTGCCTTTGAAATGGCAACATTGAATCATTTGAAATGTCCGCAAACATGGATTGAGAACTCAATGGCAGGAAGGGAATGGCTTTTTGGCTTCCTGAGGCGGCATTCACAATTGTCAATAAGACAACCAGAAGCAACATCACTGGCATGAGCAACCACATTTAATCGACACACTGTTGCGGCATTTTTTAACATACTACAAGCCTCTTATACAAACCTGAATGTAAGTGGGGATCAAATTTACAATCTTGATGAAACTGGTGTAACAACAGTACAAAAAGTTCCTAGAGTAATTGCACCACGTGGTACCAAACATGTTGGGCAAGTCACATTACGAGAACGAGGTGAACTTGTCACAATGTGCTGCATAGTTTCAGCTACTGGACACAGCTTGCCACCAGTGTTTGTGTTTCCAAGAAAATTTTTTTAACATTTTATGTTAAATGGAGCACCTGAAGGCTCTTTAGGACTTACCCACTCTTCAGGTTGGATGACAAGTGAAAATTTTGTGAAAGTGGTTGAGCATATTGTGAAATGTGTTAGACCTTCAGAGACATATCCCATCATTGTGATCATGGATAATCACGAAAGCCACATTTCCTTTCCTGCTCTGGAGTTGGCAAAGCAGAACCATATTCATGTCATCACTCTTCCACCACATACAAGCAACAAAATGCAACCATTGGATCGAACTGTCTTTGGGCCCATGAAAGCAGCGTTTAGTCATTTAGCAGATTCATGGATGATAAAGAATGTGTGTGAGTTTGAGACAGGAAAAAACACGAAATATTTAATTGGGAAAGTCATGCAGCTGAAAGATGAGGATGGTGATGTGGAAATCAATTTTTTAAGAAAGAGTGGTAAAATGTTTGACACGTTTTTTTTGGCCTGCTGTAGAAGATTTAGGGACTGTTAAAGTAAGTCAAATTAAAGCAATATTACCACAGCCAACTTACTGCAAGGGTACAAAAAGAACAGAAAGGTATCTATGTTTCAACATATCCTTTGGTAATTTACAATTTTATTGATTCATTTTCATGGACTATTTCTCCTGCATTTTGTCCATTTCTCCCCTTCATCAAGTCCATTACTCCCCATACGCGGTCCATTTCACACCACTATGGTATCATTGCTTCAAATGTTAATTTTATAAAAAGTTTTAATGTTTAACCATTTTATGTAGACTATATTTTGAAATAAATGGGTATTTCAACTACACATATTAATAATATCTCAAACTTATTATTATTTCTATAGCTATATCGAATTTGGTTAAAAATGAAAAATGAGGGACCATTTCTCCCCACTCTCCCCCACATTGTCAGTAAACGTAAATTATGTATGTGTAAATTTTTTGGGCTTAAAAATAATTCCGTCCAGAGCTGAAAATAATTACGTACGGAAAGAGTTAATTAAAGCATTACTGCTCAATTATAAGCTTGCATAGTTTCCTGGGATGTGCAAGGAGACAAAGACAACTTAGGACTACTGCTTGCTAGGCATATCATAAAAAGCAACTAATGTGAGGTTGTGATAGGGGTTGGCAACCTCATCATGTAAAACAAGTTGCTTCAGACACCAACTGCTACAGAAATCACACCTGGAAGAGCATACAAATTCTTTGGCGGAAACTTCTTGCAAGAAGACCAGCTGCACTGGTGGCTTTATGCTCCATAAGGTTGAAAAAGATGATGATGACGACAGCCACAGCAACGGTGATGATGACTACTCAGTTCATGGCTAGGTAACACAAACAGAAAGATATTTGCTATTATTTAGATGACAAAATATAAGTAATATTACATATGTATAACTACATCTGTGCAATGTAATCTGTACTAGGCTATGGATGCACATCATTGTTTCCCTTTTCACTCCCATTTGTAGAATGGAGCCGGTACTGCAGCTGGCCCCCTTGCAGGAAGGCTGCAGCAGAGTAGTCATGTGATCTTGTAGCAGTGGTTTCTGTAACAATTTGTTTTACATGATGAGGCTGCCGGCTGCATGCACAACCTCGAATTAGTCACCTCATACAACATGCATGATGGAGCAGTACTTCTGTTCTTTCTTGGCCTCCTCAAAGACCCACGGGAAGAGCATAAAAACAGAACATAACAGATATTCTTTGAAAACAGTAAAGCTTACTATTGCATTTATCAAAACTGATTTCATTGGTCAAGAAGTATGCATTTATCAAAACTGATTTCATTGGTCAAGAAGTATGCATTTATCAAAACTGATTTCATTGGTCAAGAAGTATGCATTTATCAAAACTGATTTCATTGGTCAAGAAGTATGCATTTATCAAAACTGATTTCATTGGTCAAGAAGTATGCATTTATCAAAACTGATTTCATTGGTCAAGAAGTAAAACATTTTTAGGCCAATTTTTCCGAAGAAGCTGGCATTGAAAAGGACACTCATTGAAGAAACCTGTTGATGGCATTACAAGGAAGTCCTTATTCTGGAACCCTCAGGGTAAGAAAGGTAAAGGAAGACTGAAATACACATGGATAAGAGAACTGGAGACAGAAATAAAAAAAAAGGATAAAACAAAAGGCATGAAAAGATTTTGAGTGGATGGCACAAGAGAGGCGGACTTGGCATGAGTTTATTGGGGAGATGAAGGGTAGTGAATGGTGAATGAAGTCTTTGTCAGAGAAAAACTGAAGTTTAACAAACAAAATTGCCTTAGTATGATTGTATTTACCATCACTACCACAATTTACTTACTTAGTTGTTCCTCGTCTACCCTGGGGTGTAGAGGTTTGCCAGAGAGAATGCCATACTATCTTATTGGCTGTCAATCTAGTCCTAGGATCATCCTGGAGGCCTGGGCCCCTGGCTCTTAGTTTCCCATATTAGTTGTGGTAGCCGATCTTCTTCCATTCATAATACAAGGTCAAACCATCGCAGTTGGGACTGCTCCACTTATGTCTGCAGGGGCTGGTTTTTGAGGCGCTGATGTATTGTCTGGTAGCGGACCATGTCTGTTCTTCCCACTTCAACCACTTTCTGAGGTTAGTAGTTGGCTTTTGTGTGTTGCAGTCATCGCCCATGACTAACATCCATATGTCAAGACTGGAACATAGGTGGAGAGGTACATAGCCATCTTCACCTTGTTACCAGTTTCTCTTTTGCTGAGGAATGCTCTGTTTATGGCCTGAAAAGTCTCCCAGGTGCAGCTCTTCAGGTAGCCAACTCTTCTTTGATGCCTCCCTTCCAGTCTATGACAGCTCAGAGGTATTTAAAGTAGACTACAACAAATGCCAGTTTCAATTTCATAACAAACTTCTTTGTGCAGATCTCTTCACTCTCACTGCTGTGGTTATTCAAGTTAAGAGTACTTCTTTCCAGAATACTTATGCCTAGGTTTGCCATATTATAATATATCAATTTATTTTTTCAGCAGGCCAAAGGAAAATGGGCTGGACCTTCACATGGAGTCACCTCATCCAGCCAAACGTCACCATGCTAACCATCCAATAAGTCCTGTATCCAGTAGCAGAGTCAGTCCAGGCTCAGCCTTTAACCTTTCTGCTGGAGGCCCTATAAGACTTGAGGACATTAGCAAGTCTCGGGAGATAAGAGAGAGGGAGCGACTGGAGCGAGAGCAGGCTGAACGTGATCGAGTTGAAAGAGACAGAGAAAGACACTTCTCCTCAAGTTATAGTGAGTTTTTTGGTGTCTTTTCAAGTAATAACAATTTTAATTTTCTAACTAGCTGCATTTGAAATGATGGCTTCTGAAAGGTTGGTTGAGATGATCTAGAATTGATTGCTGACTTGCATGTTGAAAAATAATAAATACTATAAAATATGCGTCAAAGGTAACAGAATAGGTAAATTTTACAGTGGTATGAAGGGAATGAGAGGCAGAATACTACAATACTATCAAGGATGGGTATTTAAAAAAAAACAAAAACAAAGGTAATATGTCTTATTAGAACAAAAGACAAAGTAAATGTCCCACATTGTGGCCATATGGCCTTCATCAGGGATAGGACAGAAAGCAAGAGCAAAGTGAGAAACATGAGAAAGTGAAAAAATTATTACCACTCATGAGTAATGTTCGTTCAGGATCGTGTGATAAATACAAAAATGGCTTCTGCATCCAAGGGTACAGACAGTAAATACTAAGTAGAAAACAGAAACAAAAACAACCCAAAATAATACAGTCCTATCAAGTACTAATGATTGTAGTGTTGTGGCAAAGGTATAATTTAAAAATACAGTCCTATCAAGTACTAATGATTGTAGTGTTGTGGCAAAGGTATAATTTAAAAATACAGTCCTATCAAGTACTAATGATTGTAGTGTTGTGGCAAAGGTATAATTTAAAAATACAGTCCTATCAAGTACTAATGATTGTAGTGTTGTGGCAAAGGTATAATTTAAAAATACAGTCCTATCAAGTACTAATGATTGTAGTGTTGTGGCAAAGGTATAATTTAAAAATACAGTCCTATCAAGTACTAATGATTGTAGTGTTGTGGCAAAGGTATAATTTAAAAATACAGTCCTATCAAGTACTAATGATTGTAGTGTTGTGGCAAAGGTATAATTTAAAAAAAACACTAAAATACAACACAGTACTTACAGTGTTTTAATGTGAAAGATCTCATATCAAAGTAGATGCATGGGTTTGTTTGTTAGTTTTATGTTAATGTTTTTTTTAACTTACAATGCTACTATCCAGCAGCTCTTCTGTGTCATAGTCTTGCTTCTTTTAGCAAAGTGTTACTGTTCTTTATACGCACAAATATTTTTCTTTTTCTAATTTTGATTTCTTTATTACTTCTCTCTTATTTGTTAGTTTTTGTTTTTGTTTTTTTTAACGATAATAATTAGTTTCTGACTCTGCTTTAAAGTTAGGGAAGGCAAAGGCAGCGATGATTGGAACTATTAAACCTACCTCATAAAGCTGGACCTAGTTTAAGGAAGTCTCTAACACTTCACGCACTTGATGATAGGAAACTGTATACAGAGCGAAACAACAGGAGGCAATCTGATCATCAGAAGTGCCCCCCCATCTCAAACAAGTGTTTCGGCCCCATAATCTCCTTTACACTCTAAGAGGGGCGGGATCTGCTATGGGACTATCTTTACTTTTATTTTTGTAAATAATTAGAATACACAATATGGTTTTACATTTGTCTAGTTTTGAGTAAATGTTTAGTGATAATAGTGTTCAAAGTTGATATGATCCTTAGCCTCTGACTGTCCAAGCAGTCAGTGGCCATCATGCCAATCTTGTCTCTTCCTTGATATAATACATTTAGATATAAATAAATGCCTGGTGGTAACAGTTATACTCACAACTATACTTTGATAATCTTATTGTTCACAGACTTCAGAACCTCAGAGTCTTTTGATCATCTTGAGAGACTTGATGATGACTGGAGACATGTGGAAACAGTAAGTCTTTTCACATCAGTAATCAGCTATGATTAATGTAATTATATAATGCATTTTACTTACTTACTTAGTCGTTCCTCTTCTACTGTGAGGTGTAGAGGTTTGGAAGAGAGAGTGCCATACTATCATATCGGCTGTCTTCCTCCTGGCCTGGTTCCATTCTAGTCCTTGGTCCTTCAGAGATTGTCTAATGTTGTCCTCCCAGCGGACTCTGGGTCATCCTGGAGGTCTGGATCCCTGGCTCTTAGCCTCCCATACCTGCCGTGGCAGCCAATCTTCTCCCATTCTGCAGATATGACCAAAACCATCTTAGTTGGGACTGTTCCACTTGGGTCTGCAGGGGTTGGGTTTTTAGGGCTTGACGTATCGTCTGTTTGCGGACCATGTCTCTTCTTTTAACTCCAACCACCTTTCTCAGATACCTCATTTCTTAGGTTTGGATCTGACTTTTGTGGGTTGTAGTAAATGCCCATGCATTTTAACACCTGTAAATCGTGCTGTAAATAACATTTATATGATATTAATCTGCTTGTTGTTCATGGCAGTAATTTAACAAGGCACCTATTTTGTAGCAACTCTGGAAAGGTTAAGGTGGCCGGCGTGATGCTGACCACATCACCCGTAGTGTGCCGATGGTCAAGAAAATATGGGCCTAACACCATATTCCCAATATGCCTCATTGGGCATGTAACGGGATCCTTTACCTTTACCTAAGGAGCAAAAGATCACCAATGAGTTGAGAAATCCTGCACCAAAGTATTTTGTATGCTCATGCAGTGGTGGTTTCTCAAGTAATTTGTTTCTAAGATGAGATTGCTAGACCTTTGTGAAACCTGGCATAGTCAGTTTTATTACATGCATGTAAGAGTGCAGTTGGACTATTCTGTGCTCGTAGTATTCAGAGAATAAAAAACTACATGCTAAAATTAAGATTAAATTTGTGGATTGCATGCTAAAATTAAGATTAAAATTGTGGATCTAACAGTGATCAGGCTCTCTCTACCATTTGTTCCACCCTGGGTATAGTTAATCAGCAATTACAAAATATGAAAATAACCGTGTTATCATACATAATATTCATCAGATGCTGAACTGTATTATTGGAATGGTGGATAAAACCAAGCGGGCTATGTCAGTCTTACAAGAGAGAAGCTTAAGAGATCGAGAGGAGCTGTCCATTTGGGCCCGTAGACAAGCAGATGGTATAGATGCTGATGTCAAGAAGCGAACTGGGGATGTGATGGCATTCACTCTGAGACAGACAGAGGACAGAGTGAGTGAAGTTCGGAGAAGAGCAGGTGGGTAGTGATTGAATTCTTTCACTTTTCTTTTCTCTCCATATGGAGCATGTATCCACTATCCACTACTGCCTCTGTTCCCCTCGTAGGAAGCCTGCATCAAGCAATCACATACACTTGTAGTGATGCTTTCTGTTGCAATTAGTTTTACATGATGAGGTTGTTTAAATTGACTTGAAGATATTAATATGCAGATGGATTCATGATGCTAACATGTCAGTTTGCTCATAATAATATATACGATTGCTAGTTTTAGAGATGAGGGTGAAATGTGAATAAGTGTGGATGACTCTCTGAAGACGGCGTGTATCTGCCTGAATGGCGAGAGGGCACCTGTCAGCGTACAGGGAAAATAGGATACTCACATAAAATCAGTCTCAAGTTAGACATACTAACCTGAGATTTTGCCTCGAGTAATAGCAGGCGTACGGAAAAAAAAAAAAAAGTGTGGATGAAAATTAATTTAATGAAAATTAGATGTTTGTTAATGAATGAAAGATGCGTCACATCTTGAAGTTTAATTATATAATCTTCATTATCATTATTTTCCTTTTTTGCTCCCTCTAAAGCATGGGGCCACCACCATAGCTGGGGCCCCTTGCAGGAAGCCTGCACTTGCATTCACATGCTCTTGTAGCTATGATTTCTGTAGCAATTAGTTTTACATGATGAGGTTGCCATCTCCATGTACAGCCCAGTATTTGTTGCCTTATACGACATGTCTGTGGAAGCAGTAGTCTGATTCTTTCTTTGTCATATAAGAGATCTCTAGGAACTATACAGGGTGTCCATAAAAGATTGTACCCTTTTCAAAAAATTTATTCTCGGCCCCATGATGTGGTACGAGGATGCTTTCTATCACAAAAGTAAGATAATCTCTGCAAGTTTTTAAGCATACCTTACAAAGACTAAAAAAAGTGCGCATGCGCGCAGCAGGTATTTCAAGTAAAACTTTCGCAGTTGAGTTGCAACTGGTAATTGTTACATGTCTCAACACACTGGTCAAGTAGATGAAAAAAAAAAGAAATGGGTACATTCTTATTGAGTCTTTGTAAGGTATGCTTAAAAACTTGCAGAGATTATCTTACTTTTTTTTAGGCCGCAAACAGCTCCTGGGTCGACCCAGCCCCAACTGGGTACCAGAGCAACTCTGGGAAGGTTAAGGCGGCCGGCGTGATGTTGACCACGTCACCCCTAGTGTGCCGGTGGTCAAGAAAATATGGGCCTAACACCATATTCCCAATATGCCTCAATGGGCGTGTATCCTTTACCTTTTTTCCTTTACCTGTATAAGGCTATTATCTAATAGGGAAGCTTTTCAGCTTCTGTTAGTGTCTTTTTTTATTGACACTGCCAGGTTGAAAACAGTTTTATTACTCAGTTCAGGAAATTTACAAGGTAAATTAGGCACACTAAAATATATAAATGTAAACTTAATTCTGCTAAGAAGAGGATTTCTTATCTACTTAAGAAAATAATGTAAAGTATTTGTAGCCAAGAATGCTCATTCTGGTGAACTAAAGTTTTCTTCATTATTTGAATTTTTATGGTCTTAAGTGTAATATACCCACCCAAAACTGTTCAAATGTATTTATTTGATTTGTCATGACAAAGACTGGCCTTAAAGAGTCTTAAGTGTACAATATTCAGAAAAATATTTTTTAAGTTGAATTTTTTCATCACATTTTCCAGTTATATTTTCTCCACGATGTATTTTTCTTTCAATGACCCTTTAATTAACAGTCTGACTCAAATACCCTGAAATTAAAATAATAAAATACAGGCATACATGGAGCAAATATTTACATGGTATTAAATTTCACACTCTTAATATAAAGTCAAATTCAATGTTACTAATTATTAGCTACGCCCATTTTAATATAATCAAGTCAGCCTTCCCTTTCTTGCAGAGGAAGCAGTTAATGATGTCAAAAGACAGGCCATGTTGGAGCTGCAGAAAGCAGTCTCTGCTGCAGACCAAAAGGCTGCTGATTTGATTGCTGCTGAAAGAGTGAAAATGGAGAGAGCCGTTACGGAGGCTAGGAAACAAGCTCATTCAGATCTTTTGCGATCTCTGAGTCTTCAAGAGGAATCTGCTGAGGTAATTATAGCAAAGTGGTTACTGAACCAGATGATATGCTCTAGTCAAGTGATACCTAAGCCCAAAAAAAAAAAACAGTACTGTTTGCTTGTGACCTGTTACATGAATCAAATATTTGAAGAAGTATTCTATTTGAAGAACATTTCTGGAAATAAAATACACTAAAATTTTTTGTCTGCGGAATGCTGCAGTGGTGGTCCCATTCTTCTTCTTTCTTTGATCCTTAGCCGCCGACCGTCAAAGCAGTCAGTGGCCATTACACCTGGTGGCGTCTTGTAGGGCAACAACAAATTGATTCCACTTTGCTCGGTCGGCGGCCATCCTTCGTACAGTGCCCCAACTCTGGTTCATTCTTTGCATCTCAACCTCCACAGTCCTCCGCCAAGTTGTTTTTTGTCGGCCTCTCTTTCGTTTTCCTTCAGGGGTCCATAGCATAGCTGTTCTTGTGATGGCATCGGGGTCTCTTCTGAGGACATGGCCAACCCAGCTCCAGCGTCTGCCAGCTATGATGGTGTGCATGTCCTCTTGCTTGCTCCGAGTAAGCAGATCTTGGTTGGTGATGGTGGTCCCATAAGGAGCAATAATTGGAAAGAACAAAGCAAAGGAAGACATTTTGTGAACTATCCAGACACTATAGAAGAATGCAAGTCTAGTAAGCAAAAATGTAAGGAAAGATTTTTTTTTTTTTTTGATTTTCTCCTAAGAGTATGAACATAATTTTTGATGCATGCATACTCATACATGCATAAACATGGGCATGCATGCAAATACACACATAGGCGCACAACAACACACATAAACACACCTGCCACCATTACTATTATTTTAAAGTTAACATGTAGACCTTATATATTTGAATATTGAAACTACAGTAAGGACTCGCCAAAGAAAAGCGATTTTTCAATCAGTTGGCCTCAATGATAGCCTTCAATTAACTGTCATGTGCTTCCATTTCTTAAATCTCTCTATCACTGTCTTCAACTCTTATGGGTGCATCCTTCATTTCTGATACAATGTCTCTTATATAGGCCTACTCTTGATTCTCTATCCCAGCTGGTACCTTGTCAGTGCTTGATAAGTAATATTAGGATTCCGTTTCCACAGAGTTTATTGATTCTGTTTCATAAAGAGAGCAAGTGGCCAAAATTTTCTTGGAAACTAAACTCTAATATTTATTTATCAATGTCTTTCATGAATGGTACTTGCAGGCTGACTGAATCAACTTACTTTTCTAAAGGAACTTTACTTTTTTAAAATAAAACTTACTTTTCTAAAGGAAACTTACTTTTATAAATAAAATTTGCTTTTCTAAAGAAACTTACTTTTATAAATGAAATATCTTGACATTTGAAAATTTAAATGTGGTCTTAGTCACGGTTATCAATTGATCTTGCTAACAGTAAACTGCTAAAAAAGCTGAGACTAAAACTCTCCATTCAACTCAGTCCTGAACCTCTCTCTCATATTATCTTTACTTCTCTCTCTGTCTCTTATCATTTTTTAAAATCTGAATTTCTACCAGAGGCAGCCTACATTTGCCCCAGGCTATCTTTTCATCTGTGCCATATAGAGTTTTAAAACATTGCATACTATAGCCATTCAACTCTGTTTATGTGACATGTGACTGATGAAACACCATCTCTTTCATTTGAGGTTAAGTAAAAGTGAAATAAAGTATAAGGTTTAAAATACTTTAGGTTGAAGTAAAAAAAAAACTATTTTAAGTTTGTAAAAATACTTAAGGGTGAAGTAAATAACGTGTGAGTTTGTAAAATTTGTTTTTTTTAAATTTAATAATGAAAAATTAACCCATTCAACCTCTGATGGGTTATAATATATATTGTTTTCAATTCTACGTAACATGAATAACTGCCGATACGTGAAAGTGGCATCACATCTGTCAAATCATTGTAAATATGGCAAATCAAAATTACCAATTTTGCTTGTATGTTTAAAAAAAAACAAACAAACAAACAAAAACAAGACAAAACCAAACAAAAACACCAAACAAAAATAATAATCAGGGTGAGGGTTATAAAGGCCTTGTGTTTCCAGTTAGATATTTAATTGACTTTCACTTGCTATAAGTTATATATATTGTAAGAACATCATCAGACCTTCACCTTCCCAATTACTATATATAAGCTTTTGTTCTTGTTAAATACTATTTGACTGTATTATGCAGTTCCCTAGGTCTGTCTATTCGTAACACATCTTCTATATTTATGGTTAAATTTAATACCTGCAAATAATCTAATATTGAGATTTTCATGTGTTCATACCTCTTACATTGTAAAAATAGTTTAAGTTTAAAGTAAATGACATTTAAGTTTGTTAAAATACTTAAGGTTGAAGCAAACAATACTACTTTCTAAAAATACTTAAGGTTCAAGCAAATCACAATTAAGCTTGCGAAAACAATACTTAAGGTTAAAGTAAATAACATTTTAGTCTGTAAAAATACCTAAAGTAAAGTAAATAACATTTTAGTTTGTAAAAATACTTAAAGTAAAGTAAATAACATTTTAGTTTGTAAAAATACTTAAAGTAAATAACATTTTGTTTGTAAAAATACTTAAAGTAAAATAAATAACATTCCAGTCTGTTCATAATAATTAAGATTGAAGAAAATAATACTACAATTTTTTTAAATACTTAAGGTTAAAGTAAATAAAATTAAAAGTTTTAAAATAATTGAGTTTATAAGTAATGAAAGTTAACTCATTTATTTCATCAGAGCTGCTGGAATTGTGGACGTAAAGCCAGCGAGACCTGTAGTGGCTGTAATGTGGCTCGTTACTGTGGTTCATTCTGCCAGCATAAAGATTGGGAAAACCATCATCATGTTTGTGGCAAAGCTCACATAACCTCAGTAGCAGAGGCAAGGGAAATGAGGAGGGCAGCAGTTGCAGCAGCATCCACTGCATCAGCAACCACTTCCACAGTAACATCCTCATTAGCAGGAGGGAAAGACACAACTGCTTCATCCAAAGGATCTCCATTGGCTGACTCAGCCTCTGCTGTCTGTATATCTCCCACACCATCTGTTGTTCCAAGTCTCTCAGCAAAAGAAAATACAATGGCCATCACAACAGCAGCACCATCTCTGATGTCCTCTTCTATCTCATCCTCTCCGATATCGTCAAGTCCAGCCAACTCAACTCCAGGTACACCGTTACAAGATTCTGAATCCACAGTTGTGGCTTCATCAGCAACTGATGCTTCTACAGCATAGCAACACACACATCATGCTGTAAGCATACAATTTATTGACAGCAGTTGGGAGTAAAAAATCATCATGTTTATATGTATATTCTCCATAATGGAAAGTTCTCTATTATTACAGTGTACTAATCTCCATAGTGTATAGTTGTTGTGTACTGTAAGAGCACTAATTTTGTGTAGTGCATATTTTTCTTTTATGATAAATGCATTAATTTCTTTGTTTAGTTATCTTTAATGAAAGGTGCATTAATTTCTTGGTTTAAAGTTATCTTTAATGAAAGGTGCATTAATATCCAGAGTGTAAATTTGACACTATTGTAAGAGCATCAGCCTGTGTAGTAGAGATCTTTCTTTTATATTCAGTGCATTAACTCTTTCTTTTCCCAGGCAGTTTTTATGTTTGACCCAGTCACTAAAAAGGAGGCCAATTGTTTCTGCAGGTGATGGTGGGAAACTAGCATCAAACGTAACTATTTATGAGAGAAAAAAAATCTAACATAAATTCCAGCCTTTTCTCAGATTTTTTTTTATCCGGGAGGAACCCTTGAAATAATTTTCAGGTCTCAAGGAACCCCTGCATAAAAATTGTTATATCTAGAACTTGTGGTACCTTAGTGTAATCAGTAAGTTGTAAATATAATAATCCAATAAAAATGTTCAATGCTGTTTTGAGTAGAGATTGATTATTTTCTGTGGATCTGTTTATTTGGGCCAACTTATTTGTCTACTTTTTTGTGTGGTTCTCCCTCACCACAAAGGATTCCAATTCTAATGCAAGTCAGTAGTATAGGTAGAAGAAAGTTTTTTCCATTTTTTAAAATCCTTATCCAAGTAGGCCTAAAAGTCTTTTCCACAAATTTCTACTCTAGAAGTTGCTAATGAAACATAGCATGTGCAAGAGTGAATACAGCCCTATTGCACATTGCCTTAAGGGGTGCTCGGTCCCTGTCCACCACTGCGAGCGCTAACACCTGGCATGCAAAGTTAAAAAAAAAAGTTTTTCATGATCTCTCGTGGAACCTCTAGTGACCTCTCACGGAATGCTAGGGTTCCATCGAGCGCCTAGTTGAGAAATCCTGATATAAACAATTGTTGTAATGTAGCTGAAGATTATAATCATGTACTGTTAAATTTAACGTAGCTGAAGATTATAATCATGGATTGTACAAGTCTTATATAAAACAAATACTTTACCAAAAACAGGCATTCTAAATGACTGTTTGAGAAAAAAATGAATCAAATCATGACATACTAAGATACTTGGGATTAGAACAAGTTAATTTCTTAGTCAGTTATTTTTTTATGAAAGGTGCACTAATCTCTATGATATAAATTTGTCATCAGTGGTAAGGGCTCTAATCTGTGTTGTGCAAATTTTTCTTTTGTGATAGTTGCACTATTCTGCTTAGCATTAATTGTCTTTTATAGTAAATGCATTAATCTCTTTAGCACAGAGTTGTCTTTTATGATAAATGCATTATTTTCTTAGTTTAAAGTTATCTTTTATGAAAGGTGCACTAATTTCCATAATACACAAGTATTTATAATAAGTGCACTGTGTGTTTATCTATGTCAGCAATATTTGTAATGTGTTTAATTCTACAGAGAGATGGAAAAAATGGTTACATGGCTTTAAATATTTCAGTAGATAATGCTATAATTTATTAGTTTTAATCCATAATTTAATGTAATTAAAACAATAAATACATAACATCACTGTAAGGCACATATACCTGTCACTTACATACTGTTACAACAGGCTTACATCTACGTGTGTAACAAACAATCATCTGTAATGTGTTCATTGAAATGTTTTGTTTTAAAAGTCTCAATGTTCTGAGATCTTTTCTTGGTAAAGGGTAAATAAATTCTCCTTCTTCACTAGGTAATCATTAGTTTCTCCATTTAAGTTGCTGCTAATTTGATTTTATTTAGAATAATTACTGGATTGCTTTATGCCAGTAATGCAGTTCTTGGTACATCTTGAGCTGTATTACAATTTTTGGTTTAATCACACACAAAAATTGGTAATTTGTCAGTACTCATTGACCTGAGATGACCCTGAGCAGACTAACATTTAAAAATGAAGTTAAGAGATTCTTCATCTTCTTCAGGCACCATCTCTGGCAGCATATGTGATCACTGCCTCTCCACAACTTCTTGTCTTCAGTAATGTTTATCAATTCTGTTGCTGACATCTTTACATGCTGTGATATCAAATTGTCTGGTAAATTCTCTCTTTGTCGTACTTTATCTCTTTTCCCTTCAATCTTTCTGGTTGTCCAGCTTTCTTCTTCTCATAACATATCCAAAGTAAATGGATGAACTTAACAAATAAGCTTCCTTTGCACTCTGGCCTCTTTCGAGAAGTCCTCATTACTCTAGCTTTTCATGGTATTTTTAACATTCTTTTGTAAAACCACATCTCTGTAGCCTCTAGTGCATTTCCTGCTTGTTTATTAAATGTCCATGACTCATTTCTGTATGTCACCATTGTTCTATATAATACTGAACTCTCTTTCTTCCTTCCATTGAAAAAAATTTGTTGCATAAAATACTTTACATTTTATGGAAAGCTGCTTTTGCCTGAACTATTCTACTCGTCACTTCTGAAATGCATCTTCCATCTGATGTTAATAACATGAATAGATGTTTGAATCTATTGACTAGCTTTAAAACCGTTCCATTTACTTGGGAGAAGTAATTTTGTTCGAGATGATCACTTCTGCCGTGAATCGGAACATTTGAGGCAGAACTCCAAAATGAAAGAAAGACAAATCAAGAGTTAGACAGACAAGTCTAGATATTGAGTTCTCTTCCCATTTTCTTCAAGACAGTCATTATAATAATAATGTTTATTATTTAAATCCTTTTGCTATTAAGGGTAAGGCTGTTATTTTCACTTTATGCCACTATTGTAATATGAGATTAGGATATTTATTGATGGGACAGTTCCAGTGATATTAAACTGCTGTAAATTGTAAGCTTCAAAAACACAGGGGCATTTTTTTTTAAAACTGCATGTGGGTTATGAGTTAAATCTTGTGACAGGTTATATTAAATGCATAACAGTTGACTTTCAGCTAAGTTTTTTGTTTGTTTAAATCTGGCATTCAAAGCAAATATAATTTTTTTAAATGTGTGACATTTTTACAGATTGCCCGATTTCAATGAATTATTTTCATTGCAAAGACAGATTGGTGCAGGGGACAGTAGACTGGAGGCTGCCATGTTAGTTGGATATGCTACCTTTTGCTTTGAGTTGAATTTTTTTTATATTTTTGGTTTTTATTTTTGATACAGCCTCAGTATTTGTCAGACATTAATGTTTTTGACTAAGCTTGACACAGGGTTGGAATTAGGTTAAGGCTGGCTATTTTACAAAGCTCACAACAGGGTTGGGGTTAGGTTAAGGCTGGCTGAAGCATACATATGGATAGCCACTTGGGCAACATCAGGCAAAATGATGGACACAGTCTATTTTGACCTACTTCTACCCAAAGACAATTTATGATAAAATGGGGAAAAAAGATAATTCTTCCAACAAGATACATTAACACATTAACTACCGAATTGGAAAACACACTGTGGCCGAATTAAATTTTGTTCCCATTTTCATCGTGTAGGTGTTTGCACAAAGTAAGCTGTAGTTTTCGTAATTGTTTACAGATTTTTATGAATTAAACATCATTTTAAAGATAAATGAATGTACTATTACAATAAATACCGGTTGTAACTCTAATAGAGGTTGTTGCTATTTAACGGGCCTCAGATGGCCGAGGACTTGCAATATTTTCACAATTATAACTGCTTGCGCCCCATCTCTATCGAAATCACAATTTCAATCAATGTGCACACCATTTTCACTCTTGTCCTCGTCGCTAGATCTATCAGTCAATTGTTGAAACACGTTTCTATCCTATTCAGCCTTTAGACGAGATGTACACGCATTTTTTGTAGTCCTATCACTAGTTGCCACGGTAAACAGTTTTACACAATTTGGTAACTAACTCAAAACGCTGAAAAATATGAACATAATATCTATTTTTCAGTGTTCTACAACAACCATGCTTTGGGAATTTGTTTTCCGGTGGCAACTTAAAATCTCGAACCAGATCAGAGAGTGTTTCAGTACATTTTTTATTTGTTTTATTACTAAAATTAGATTGGCGCTGTGAGTGGCTTGCGGTCCAAATGTGATTATTTTGTGAGCCGCTGACAGCGGCTTGCGGTAGTTAATGTGTTAGATGAGAAACAGATGAAGACAGAAAGAGGCATGGTTTGACTGCATATTATCTTGTTGATCAGAATTGACGTCTCTGCACTCAAGGCAAACCCATAGGTGCTCAGTCTTCCTCAGTAAAAGTTGAAAGGCATGAATGTTCCTTTCTGCATATGAGAACAGAACAAGTTAAAACTTTTAATTATGCTCTTTATAAGCCCAAAAGTCACAAGAATGGCTACTCCTAGGCAGGCAGTCATGCATCGTTGAAAGATCTTTAATATGTTGTCTAATCTTGATTCATGAAAATATCAGCAGCCCAGTATCTTTGTGAATAAATCACACATATCATAGATTAAATGTTTGGAGATTTGCAGGACATTGATGTTAAATTTTGTGTGGTTCTAACAGATAGCATGTTTCTAAATTGTAACTTAAACTTGTATTTGCATGATATTGATTACAATCTGTGTGCATGCACTTCCTTTGAACTTTGCACTGTATAAGAGATGTAAGTCAAGCTATTTTGAAGTAATGGCCAGAAACCTTTTATGAATAAATACTTTTTTGTGTAACTTTAGAATGGAAATGTCAGATATGAATACACCTTATACATTCAGGGTCAGCTTTAGTAATTATGGGCCCTATTTGGGAAATTCTGGCAAGGGCCCCCCTGGATGTAAGATAATAGTTGCAACACATTCTGGCAAGGGCCCCCTGGATGTAAGATTATAGTTGCAACACATTCTGGCAAGGGCCCCCTGGATGTAAGATTATAGTTGCAACACATTTTATGCCAAAATATAACTAATAAATATAGATACTGTTTTATTCTTAATAAAATGTAAAAGCATATATTCCTGATATCTAATTTGAAATAATCTTTGTACCTCATATTTTTCAAAGTTGAAGGTGGGAACCGAAGTGCAGGGCCCCCTGTGAGCGCGGTGCCCAATTGGGTCAAATTTGTTAAATCAGCCTAAGGCTGGCCCTGTGTACAGTCACATGTATGTGATTTGAAAGTAGAAATAAAACAGTATTGTGTATCTTGAACTGTATATATGTCCAAAGTATTGACTGCTACAAGTCTACTTGTATGCTTGAACTTGTTGTAAGGGTGGGTAATATTTGCTTTAAATGACCTATTCTTGGAAATCTAATAAACATTTCATGAAAGACATAATATTCACTTCTTGTTCTATTTTATATGCACATATTGTGTGATTTATATATTTTTCAAAGTAAATAGATTATTTTAATTTTCAACTACCATTTCATAAGCAGACAGTAGCTGGCATGTCATCTTATGCACAATTTCACAGGTGTGTGGTACGTAGTTCGTGATAGTTCTTACAGCACTTACCTCTCACTGCAAAATTACTGAGTTGCAGGTTCTAAGCCTAGCGGCGAAAAGCGACAGTCTACCTAGCTGTAAATAGATACCTGTTTCTGCTCCTGAGTTAACAAACTTAAAGGCAGCGATGAAGGGAACTGGTTTCACTACCCCCATAAAGCTGGACCTAGTCAAGTGAAGTCTCTAACATTTCACTCCCCTATTGCAGAATCTGCACTACCTTTACCTTGTTCAATGTCTCACAAGCAGATCATATTTGGCGTATTAATTCATGCACAATTTCACAGTTACACAGTACTGAGTTTATAAAGAGAAACTTCATTTAAAATAAACCTTTTGAAACATTTTAAAAGACTATAAAAATAGCTGTTTTGTTGACTTTGTGAAGTTATTTTCTTGAGTATTGAATGAATGGACTTTTTATTTATATTATATTTGTCAGTCTTATAGCATATTTGTTTAAGCTGATCCCCAGAAGAAAGAATCACAGATGGCGAATTTTTAGGCATAATAACAACATTCAATATTGAAAATGATTTTTGGAAGAGAGTCAGAGATGGACATTAGAGACATGAAAACAACACATGCTGCTGATAAAGCTGACCCCTGGATCAGAGATCAAGCATAATAACATCATACACTGATAGTTAGTATAACATCATAAACTGTAACATGTTATCTGCACATACAGAAGAAAGAGCAACAGGGAAGAATTGAACTCACAGAGTAGAAATAATATTATAGAAATAAAGAATAAAGGGTTAGACCTGAAGAAAAAAATTGGGCATGAAACCAAAGAAAATTAAATAGTAGAATCATTTCATTACTTCCCTATTGATTTAAAGAAGTTGGTGACATTAAGAGATTAACTGAGTGAAATATTGTATTGAAAATAGTCACTATTTTGCAACACTGGCGATATCATCAAGAGGAAGCTCCTAGAATGTGATAATTATTAATTTAAATAGAGTATCCCCTTGAAGAACTTGTAACTCTAGATTTGTGTTTGAAATTCCCAATTTGAAAGTTTTTCAAAATCATTTAGATATTTGTCTGAACTCACAAGGCATGCCTATATGTATATTTGTGAGATGTGTCTTACATTTATGCTACTTTAAGTTACTAAATCAGAAAAAAACCTTGAAATACATTTTTCACGATTATGATGATGGTTCAGAGTATACATCTTTTCAGTGCTGTTTATGGAACGTAATTTATTTCTTGTGCTAGGAGTTATCTGCCCTTATATAATTTGACATTAAGTCTGTGTGAATGTACATGGAAACCAATATAATTATCCTTAACTTTTTACATGACAACACCAGTCTATGGCTTTCTAATTGTTATACTGTTAATACTTGTAATGAATATTCTGAGTTTGTGTTGTAGCTTCTTTTAAATGACACAGGCTGAAAATAACTCAGCAGCTGTCTATAATGGGATTTCTTCATATTTCGACACTTTATGGTAATGGATAACTTCTGTGTGACCTGCAGCCTGACTGGGTCGCCTAAGTGTGGTTTTCTGAGATGCTTATCATGTTCTTATACAGCTGTTATGTTCAACATTATTCACAGTAATTTGGTTTGGTTTTTGGACCATACACAAAAAAACTGGTGTTTGACATGTGCTTGGAATACCCGGTTCAAACCTATGTTGGTTATAATTAGGGTATATAGTGTTCATTATTCTATATAGCATATTACATTGGCTGTTTTTATTGTGTTTGGTTTTTCCAGGCTGCAATTTATCTGCCATTTGTTGTGGTATTGCTTAATGTCTGGTATTTAAAGTGTATCCCCTTCCATGTTCCTAGATTATCTCTCTTTACCCTGTTGTGTTGTGGCTAGAACAAGTTGGAAATACTTTTGTGGGGTGGGGGGGGGGATATATAATTTGTATAGGTTTGGAATACTTTTGTGGAAGGATATATAATGTGTATAGGTGTTCACAACACTGAAAATAAAACTGAGAAAGAATTAAAATTGTGTTTCCTAAATTCTGTCAATTTGTAATTAATTTCCTGGCCATAAAACTAACAGGAAAATTTAAATGAATATGTTAAAAAATATATGTAACCAATCTTGTACGCTGTTAAGAACTAGGTGTATAAACTTTGTAATTGCAAGCTTAAAAAAAACACTGCTGGTAAGAGGACTGTAACCACAGGAAACGCGCTTGTTGAGATAAGTAGGCGCAACTTATTTGCTCCTTGTAGTTATCGTAGATTTCTTAGCAAACAAAGAAAGACTAAACCTACTGCTTGCACCTCTATCAGGCATGTCCTACCAGGCAAGTCATTTGACCATTGTGTATGTGGCTGGCAAACTCATCCAGAATATAATGTGCTATGGCAGTCTGCGATAAGAGTACAAGAATGCTTAGATGCAAACATCCTGCAAGGGAGCTAGCTACAGCGGTGGCTCCAACCTACATGTAGAGCAAAAAACAGAAATTAACAAATTAATATATTTACAAAGGCAGCATCAAATTTCTCATGGCCATGTTTAAAGAGTCATATCTCTTAAATTTAAAATAAAAAGCCATGTTTTTAATTGCCCCATGAAGTTCCCGGGGGTCTCAGAAGAAACAAGGAATGAATAAGGTTACTGCTCCATCCGGCATATTATACAAGGCAACTAATCTGAGGTTGTGCAGCCAACTCTTTATGTCAAACAAACTGAAACAGAAACCACTGCTGCAAGAGCATGTTAATGCTTGCTGCAGGCTTCCTGCAAGGGGACCAGCAACTATGTTGGCCTCCCTGCTCCATAAGAAGTGGGGATCGAACCATGAACCACCAAGCTAGGAAGCCAGTGCACTAACCACTGCACCACCACAGCTCCCGCTCCATAAGAAGACCAAAGTAAAATGATGATAATGTTGATGGTTCTTATTATAAATGACAAAATGTTCAGTTATATTTCTGAACTTAAGGGGAATGGGTCATCTTTCCTCATATAAACATCATACATTATATTTCTTGAAATAAATATAACAATTCATAATTTTAGATATGAAAAAAATCATGAACTAAAATGTATTCTTCTTCTTCTTCTTCTTCCGTCCTTAGCCACCGACCGTCAAAGCAGTCAGTGGCCATTACGCCTAGTGGCGTCTTAGGGCAACAGCAGATAGGTTTTCTTTGCCATTGTTTCCCATCACGCCTATTGGCGTCTTTAGGGCAATGGCAAATCAATCCATTTGCTGTTGTTTCCGTAATCGAAGTGACTGGCAAACGGGTGATCAGCCCATTGGTAAAAAAATGTATTCTTACAGAATTTATATTACCTCAGATTTGCTCAATTTAAAAAGTAGACTTCTTTGAAATTTATGGGGAAAAAAGATGACAGTCATCATATTTTTTATTATTTTAATATCCACTGCAACTAGTGACATTTTATTGTTCCATAATTTCTGTTGGTGCATTTTAGAAATTAAATGGATTTTTTGCAGCTTATAAAGTAGCATATTTTTTTTTTTTTAATGCCATAAGTATCAGGCCTGTTAAACCATTTAACGTTCCTGGGTATTTTTGTTGTTGTTGTTTAAATAGGGCTGCTGAGCTTTTCGCTCCTTTGCAGCCAATAACAAGTTGAAGACTCCTTGGTATTATCTACACTGTAGATCTAGGCTTTTCTGCCATTCCAAAATGTGCTGAGTTGAAGTCATGAGCTCCAGTTTTTCCAGCTTGGCTTGCATTTAAAGGATCATCATATCTGGACCCAAGCTAGGAGTAAGAAGCATGTAGCATACTGTGCATTCCCCGCCAACCAAGGGGGCTCTCCAGCTATGCAGAGTAAAATACTATGCTCTGTTTCTGGGCTCTCCCAAGGAACTGTCACATCCTGCACAGAACCTAGTCTCAGCTCCCTCTGCCTATCACTGGGTCCATAGTGAGATCCTTCTGCATGCAGCCAACCAGGTAAAATAGTTACGTCTGGGGCTAAAGTGACGTCTCCAAGCTTGGTGTGCAATGCTAGGTTCACAACATGCTTCACTACAGGGGGAATCCCTGAAAATGTGTGGATGATTTCAAGAGTCAATGAGGATGTAATTAGCCTCACAGGCAGAGGTTCACTTCCACATATGTATATTGTAACATTGTGCGTAGCTGGTGGTCATAAAAAGATGACTCCAGATATGTCTCCATGCATCCTGGGATATAAAGCTATTGATCCAATTATTTTTTACTGTCACACATTTTGTCTACAATAACTATATATGTCTGCAGTATTTCATTACAGTACATTTGACCATGACAATCTATTTTATTGGTTGCCCAATGTAAATAATATGTTTGCCATGGCACACCAGTATAAGTGTGATATCTTCATTGAGTGTTATGTTTTTAGTTGTCACAATATTATTTGTAGCATAAGATGTTTTTATTTGTGCTGCTTTTCATACTAAACGTGTTCCATGATGCATTATGTTATCACTGGAAAAAGATTTTTAGAGTAAATGGGGAAACAATATTGCAATTTGACTCTGGACAATTAATTTTGTTTTACTTTACCGTTAACATGATGAATGCTAAATGTATATAATGTGTGTGCTCTTTATTTGTCCTTTTTGTCTCTTTCATTTCAAAGTGACAGGATTACAATACTCATGCATATTCATTTGTGAGGTTTTATTAATGACTTTATTAGTATCTGTTCTTCTTGTTCTTGATGTTGTAATTGTCTTCCCTGTTTTTTCTGACTTTGTGAATGTCTTCTTTTACTGACATTGAGAATGTCTCTTTTTTATTGACTTTGTGAATATCTATTTTCTTTTTTACTCAGTGAATGTCTCCTCTTCTATTGAGATTGTGAACGTCTCTTCGTCTTTTATTGACTTTATGGATGTCTCTGTTTTTTCATTGACTTTGTATATCTCTCTTTTATTTATTTTGTGAATGTTTCTTCTTCTTTTATTAAACTTTGTGAGTGTCTGTTCTTCTTCTATTAATTTTGTGAATGTCTCTTCTTCTTTTATTAAACTTTGTGAATGTCTCTTCTTCTTCTATTAATTTTGTGAATGTCTCTTCTTCTTTTATTAACTTTGTGAATGTATCTTCTTCTTTTATTAACTTTGTGAATGTCGCTTCTTCTATTAACTTTGTGAATGTCTCTTCTTCTATTAACTTTGTGGATGTCTCTTCTTCTATTAACTTTGTGAATGTCTCTTCTTTTATTAACTTTGTGGATGTCTATTCTTCTTTTAACTTTGTGGATGTCTCTTCTTCTTCTATTAACTTTGTGAATGTCTCTTCTTCTTCTATTAACTTTGTGAATGTCTCTTCTTCTATTAACTTTGTGAATGTCTCTTCTTCTGTTTACTTTGTGAATGTCTCTTCTTTTATTGACTTTGTGGATGTCTCTTCTTCTATTAACTTTGTGAATGCCGCTTCTTCTATTAACTTTGTGAATGACTCTTCTTCTTCTATTAACTTTGTGAATGTCTCTTCTTCTTTTATTAAACTTTGTGAATGTCTCTTCTTCTTCTATTAACTTTGTGAATGTCTCTTCTTCTTTTATTAAACTTTGTGAATGTCTCTTCTTCTTCTATTAACTTTGTGAATGTCTCTTCTTCTATTAACTTTGTGGATGTCTCTTCTTCTATTAACTTTGTGGATGTGTAGTGAAATTGACAGAGATACAACGGTAAAATACTCAAAAGATAACATTTAAGGATAAAAACATAATGCGTAGGCTGCTGATGTACATGATCGCCTAGACCGCGGGTCATCACCCTCCATAAAATTGACTTGCTAGACAGGAGGGGAACGGCGGATCAAAGAGAAAAAAAATATGACTGGAAAGGCTAAGGAGACGCAATGGGGGGGGATGGAGGAAAGTAAAAATTCACGTCCCCCAAATTGACACGAGGTACGGAATTGGACGTTTTGCGATACCAAGCCTTGATTTGAATTGAGCGGCAGAACGCGGATGGTAGGAAAATTACAAAAATTTAAAAAGTAATTTTTCTTAATATTAATGTTAGGAATATAAAAATTAGCTGGCCGGATGGCCTATTCTGAGCAATGAAATAATATGATCTTAATTTTACAAACGGATAGATAATATTGAAGATAATGACAAAAGACAGTGTAGTTCACATCATCGCTAGACTATATTGAATCTAAAAGTGTCGTTATTTGCACACAAAACATGACCTTGGGGACGCAAGTGTTCAAAGTTACTTATTATGGAGGAGAGGGTTTTTGAGCGGTAGCTGTGTCTAAATATAACTTTTTACGACAAAATTTTAAGGGGAGAGAAAGGTTGCTTCAAAAATCAAGCACATTTTTTTTAGAAACACAAGTAGAGACGGACAGACTAACAGATAACCATCCATACTTGACTGAAGCATGACTGAAATGACTTTAGTGTAGAAATTTGAAATTTAAAGTACAACTAGGCAGTGATTGGCCACAGACAAGCATATCATTAGCGCTCAGAGCGCATTTGGGGTCATTCTTCAATAATTGTTCAGTGTACATAAACTACAGCAAGGATTATGCACGATAGATCAAGCGTTGAAACAGATTACCTATCTTCTTTTAGGGCCGACAACTAATAATTATTTTTCAGAATCTATAGTCTGGGAGGATCTATCGGATGTAAACCCACCATGGTAACTGTGCTGTTTGGTCAGAGAGATCTGACCTGTCTGTATGATGTGGTTGTTGTGTCAGTGTGGTGTCCAGACGTGGGTATAGAATAGATTTTGACACATAGCCCATACTTTGATTGCAGAGCTGTGAGTTTCTATCGACAACAAAGCAGAGTCTATTCGGTGGGTGACTGTACTCGAGTGTATCTGTGCAGTTCTTGTGACAGAGACCACCATTATTGCCCGCCAGCACGGAGAGGTGGGACCGCAAGTTTTCAGCACCAGAGCTACAAAAAGATGAGTGAGCCTCTGGTCTGCTGGACATTCACCAACTATTGGTAGTGACTAATATCCCCATAAAAATTCCCACCTTTTTCTGGACACTGAGTAGTCAATATAGACAGGTGTGATGAGGCCACCCCAACAGCACAAACAGTAACTATCCTCCCAAAGAGATGACTATTCGAACATTTTAATAAAACTAACTATTCTAGTACTTAAATATGTACACTTTTGGCATTTATTATGTAACATTCCATGCATAATTTTCATAAATTTTAAATCCTTCTTTTAAAACAAGTTCTGGTCAAAATAGAACTTGATCCAGAACAAATAAATGTAATATAATTATATCAAAAACTTTACACACGTGAGTTAGTTCAGTGTATTTTAACACTTGTTAATCTTATTAGTCTTCTTAAATGTCTGTGGGTGTATTTATAACTAACACACCACATTACACATCATTACCCTAGACACTTTACGTAGCCACATTCATTAAGAAAAAAAAATTAAGTGTGAGGTCGTAGTGGTAGCAAGAAAGGCCTTCTGATAATTCTCAACTACTTTTTATCTCAGGAGCCTTCACAGCTGGCCTCATACAATTTACATGTAGTAATAACACCATCATACAATACCATCAACACCACTACATAAATTGGGGTCTTGTCCAGGGATAATTAGCCAACAGTAATATTAGGATCTCCTGGTGGGAGAAATAAAAGTAGGGAAATAAATTGTAAAATTTCCTTTAAAATTAAAAGTGTCCCTGCAGATAAAAGTTGGTGAATCTTCACAGCCAGTAATAATTAATTAGTTAACTGGTTAGTTAGAATTAGTTAGATTATAGTCATAAGAAGTACTTAGCTTGTATATTATTATATTGTCTGAAAAGTATGGCTGAGCTAGCAAAGTTTAGATCAGCTGCTGTGCTCACTGCGAAGGAGATGGGGATGGATGGTCAAATTTTAATTCAATACGTAACGACTGAATGTGATAAATATATTGAAAGGGAAGATAGAAAGGTAGCTGAAGAGAAGAGGTTACAAATTGAGGCTGATAGAGAAATTAAGAGGCTGCAGATTGAGGCAGAAGAAAAAAGGCTGACTGCCGAAAGGGAGGCAGAAGATAAAAAGGCCGAAAGGGAGGCAGAAGATAAAAAGGCCGAAAGGGAGGCAGAAGATAAAAAGGCCGAAAGGGAGGCTGAAGATAGAAGGTTGCAGAGGGAGCACGAATTACGACTAAGGGAGCTGGAATTACAAGGCCCGGCCCCTGAAAATGGTGCCAGCCCTTTTGCCTCAGATGCTACGCCCAGTATGGGAGCCTCAAACTCAGCTATGGGGTTTCATTTAGACCATTTTGTTGAAAAAGACGATGACATAGAGGGGTACCTGGGACGTTTTGAGTTATTAGCTACTACATATGGGTTAGAGAGAGAGAGGTGGAGTTTAAAGCTATCACAGGGATTGAGGGGTGCTTCTTATGAAGTATTTGCCAAAATGAACAGGGAAGACCAAGACAATTATGACATGTTAAAGCAGGCTTTGTTATTAAGGTACGAGAAGAATGGTGAATTTTATCGTAAGAAATTTAGAAATGCCAAACTGTTGTCTGGGGAGACATACCACCAATTCTCTGCCAGACTAGAAACCTATTTGGAGAAATGGACGGCTCTGGGGAAGACCCAAGATCTTAAAGAAATGATCATGATTGAGCAATTGAGAGAGTCCATGGCTCCAGACATGAGAAAATTTCTCATGGAACAAGGTGCAGAGAAGTTGGGGGAAATTTTAAATGTTGCTGAGAGGTATCAGGCAGCTCAGGCAGAGGTAAGTGGTGCTAAGAAGAAGCACATAGACAATTTTAAAGCTCCACAGCAATTTAATAAATTTGATAATAGAGAGCAGGGATATAAGGGTAGGACAAATTTTGAGCGGCCAAGAAATGACTATCGCGACAGAAACTCACAGTTCAATGACCAAAAGTTCAATGAAAGAAAACCGTTGAACCAAGGAAAAAGATGGTGCAAATGGTGCAAGAAGGATAACCATAAGAGATTTGGTAAACACTTGCTTGGTTGTAGCGCGACACGCCCACGCGACACCCACACACACCAGCGCAAGGTCAGCGCTGCGGTCTTTCTTTGAAGTTGGTAGACAGCGGAAATGTGACTTACGGTTAAAAGCCATACAGTATTACTGAAGAATGAGGAAATAGCTATATAGGAATGTATGGCCGACTTTAAAAGTTTGCATTTACTGGACATTAAATTATTCACTACAGGAGAACGCATGGTTGGAATAATATTAAATAAATATAACTCAACAAAGGAGATAGGCTAGGAATAATATCCAAAAGGATATTATTCAAATATAAATAGTTTTAAAGATAATTAATATTTTTCACCTTCATCACATCGGCTAAAAGTTAGCTAATAATCTTTAAAAATTTATTACACTAACAAGCCTCAACGGAATTGTATAAAACTTATATGTAATGAAAGCCCCATATGGGGAAAAGGAAATGATATATAGGAAGGAAGGAAGGAGATAAGTGTGTGAGTGACAGAAGAGAAAAACGAGTACAGGAAAAGCACAGATTGTTTCAAATAGCTTCAAAACAGGAGATGAAACTAAAATCTTTTGGGGAATTTGGGAGCTGCTTTCTCGTACGCGCGAGAGACTGAAATATAAGGACAGAGCGGCGCATTGTAAATCACACACCAAATCCAGAAGCCAGAGTGAGAAACTGGAGGACAGCCTCTGCAAGAAAAGTTCTATTTTCACGCTGCATGCAGGGCAGATTAAGTTAAGCCAATACAGTCTCACCGTGAGCTTATTAATCCTAAGAGGGTATGTAAGTTTATTAAAAATATATGTATTACTAATATCATTTTATTTCAGATTTTATTTCTGATTGATTGTAGCAGATATAATAAAAAAGGGAATGACGCTAACCAGAGATAACCTTCACCGGCATTGTCAGGAAGCATAACCATTAATTGGTTAGCCAAATATATTATGGCTAATTCTTGCCTGGAAGCTTACGACATACCAGCAAGTACATAAGTGACTTGACATCCATAAGTGGAAGGCAAAGGTTATATCGTACCCATGTATCATAACATGTGATTTATTCATGTATATTGTTAATTCTGCACCTTATACATTATCTTATCATGCTATCTCTGTAATATACTACCATGATTCATTCATTTACATACAAACACTGAAGACATGGTCGCATCATGAACAGCAGAGGGTGGTGAGATTGTTAGAACAATGGCCACCTATTACTTCTTGTTCCAGGTTTTTATGATCAATGTTTATGATCATTCCTGATCGAGAAACTAAAGACTTGAAGAAGTTGATCCAGCTCACTGAAGCCTAGAGGTCAACCAAACTTCAACACCTTAGTCCCCCGTAGTTATAGGGCGGGCTGAAGGAAAGTCTTCCGTACTCCAGTGTGTCGGAGGAACCTCGAGCAGACGTGGATAAAGTTGAGTTTATATATTTCCATCCAACAAATCCTGTGAGCAGTTCTAAAACGACTTTCTAATGATGAAAACTAGATGGCAAGAGATAATGTGACAAACTTGTTTTATAAATTCAGTGGAAGATAAATCCAAGACTTTTTCTATTAGTTATTTTAATTTGTAACTGTAAATAATCATACATTTTACCATCTTCCAACACCCATTTATCATTACAAGAATATATAGATGTACATAATAAATTGGATAATTGTACTCATTTGACTTGTTAAATTTTTAACTGTTAAATTTTGAGTTACTTTTTCTAATTTAATTATAATATCACATAGGGTTACGATAGCGAAGTAGCATCTTATACTTCTGAACCCTAAATCTATTGTCCAGCTCAGAGTATTCACAGCTGTAACTCACTTGTGATACCAGTGTACTTCTCGGGCACTGGAACTTCATACTTTCTGGAGAGAGATTCTACTTCTGCTCTACCACTACTATCATACTAGGAAAACCTTTCGCTACATTGGGGGCTCTTTCGCGGGATATTATTTTGTATCCTGGGCCACTATCTATGTATTCTTCTATCTTGAGCCACAAATAGTTTGTAAAAATAAATTTTTTTTTTTTGGAAAAAATTCTAAAAACTTAGAAATTTGTTTGTAATAGTAGTACCATTGAGTACGAAGTAAATAGGAAACGCTCACAAGGTTTTAAGGATTTGTCTTGTTCAAAGTAATTAATTGATTTTAATTAAGTTAGTTTGTTAGTGAAGATAAAATTATATACCCTCTGGTAAGTAAGCATCATGGCTGAATTGGTGAAGTTTAGAGCTGCGATTATGCAGGAAGGAAAAGACTTGGGTATGACAGGAGATGCTCTAATTCGATATATCACAACTGAAGTGGATAAATATTTAGATAGAGAGACCAAAAGAATGGAAGTTGAGGCTGAAGCTAAGAAATTAGAGGCAGAAAGAGAGACCAAAAGAATGGAAGTTGAGGCTGAAGCTAAGAAATTAGAGGCAGAAAGAGAGACTAAAAGAATGGAAGTTGAGACTGAAGCTAAGAAATTAGAAGCAGAGAGAGAAGCCAAAAGACTGGAAAGAGAAGAAAAGAGACTAATTTTGGAAGCTGAAGAAAGAAGGTTACAAAGAGCGCATGAGTTAAGTTTAAAGGAACTTGAACTCCAGGGAGCAGCTAGCAATCATGGTGCTAGCTCACCTCACTCTGAGAGTAGCTCCAACCATAGCGCGGCAAATGGAGCCATGAGTTTCCACCTGGATCCATTTATTGAAAAAGAGGACGCCATTGAGTCGTACCTGGATAGATATGAGAGACTGGCCTCTACCTATGGATTGGAAAAGGAAAAATGGAGCCTTAAGCTATCTCAGGGGTTGAGGGGAGTTTCATACGATGTTTATTTAAAACTCTCAAAAGAAGACCAGGAAGATTATGAAATCTTAAAACAAGCTTTACTGGTCAGGTACGAAAAGAATTCTGAATCTTATAGAAAGAGATTCCGAACTGCTAAGCTACTTCCAGGAGAAAACTATCACCAGTTTTCTGCCAGATTGGAAACTTATCTGACAAAATGGATTAGCTTAGGAAAGTGTCAAGATATAAAAGAAATGGTCATGATGGAGCAACTGAGAGAATCCATGCCTCAAGAAATGAGAAAATTTCTTATGGAACAAGGAGCTGAGAGATTGGAAGATATTTTAACCATGGCTGAAAGATATCAAGCAGCTCAGTCAGAAGTATCAGGAAATAAGAAGAAGCAGGGTGAGAACTTCAAACCTTCACAAAACTTTACCAACTATGAACACAGGGACAATTCCAACAAGAACAAACACAGAACTGATTATAAAGACAAAAACCCTCTAGGATCAGAAAAGAAACCTCCAAGAAAGGAAGGAAAGTGGTGTAAATCTTGCCAAATGAGTAACCACAATACTGCGGAATGCAGACGGAAAAACCCTCCTCATCACGCTGCATGCCTTACAACAGAGAACAAGGGAAGGAAGGACCTGGCAGATAGTCAGAATGACCTCCATCATCCCCCTGTCTGTGAGGAAGTGACCTTGAATGGCACCCAAGTACTGTGCTTATATGATACAGGCTTGGACTTTGACTCAGTAGTGTGCTCTTCTCTGGTGAGTCCGGAACAGATAACCACAGAAACAGTGGAAATCAGAGGACCAGTCAAGGGAGCAGGAACCATGACACTGCCCATAGCCCGAATCAACATAAGATCTCGCTATGTGGAAGGAGAGATCAAAGCAGCAGTGATGGACAACCCTATCTACCCATTAATACTGGGATGTAGATATGTCTTTCTAGGAGAACCTATAAGACCCATAGTGATGGCAACAGTCCAGACCAGGGCAAGCTCTAAGAAAGAGGAGGACACTATCATCAATACTCATCCAGAAGAGATGAGAAAGGCTCAAACTGCTGACAGTACATTGAAGCCTTGCTTTGGCAAATTACCTAAAAGCCATAACCCTCCAGAGAAAGGAGACTTATATATGAAAAAAGGCCTACTATATAGAAAAGCTGGAACAGGACCAAAAGGACATGGACAGCTTGTAGTGCCAAAATCATACAGGGAGCAGGTTATGAAGCTAGGACATGCTATACCCTTCAGTGGACATATGGGAATAGGGGCCACTGGACAACGGATAGCCTGTCACTACTTTTGGCCAGGGATCACAGAGGACATAAAGAGGTATGTGAGATCCTGTCCAGAATGCCAAAGAGTAGCTCCTAAACATAGGACTGCACCAGCAACACTGGGAGAAATGCCCATCATGGGAACGCCCTTCGAACGTGTTGCCGTGGATATTGTTGGACCCCTCAGTAGGACCAAGAAGAGAAATGCATATATCTTAACCTTGGTCGATACTTGCTCTATGTGGGGAGAGGCAGTAGCAATGTCATCGATAGATTCGAAACATGTGGCAGAGGCACTGTTAACAATATTCACCCGATTAGGTTTCCCACATCAAATATTGACTGACAATGGTTCTCAGTTTAGGGGAAAGCTAACACAAGAAGTATTCAGGTTATTTCAAGCTAGACATTATCACTGTAGCCCGTACCACGCCCAAGGGAATGGTCAAGTAGAGCGGTTCAATGGCACGCTCATTTCAATCCTTAGAAAGTTGGCTAGTGAGAAACCTGAAACTTGGGACACATACTTACCCTCAGCACTATTTGCCTATAGGGAAGTCCCACATAACTCCACAGGATTGGCTCCAGCTACATTGTTGTTTGGACGACCAATCAAAGGTCCACTGGAAGCATTGTTGCGGACATGGACTGATGAAAAAGCAGAAGAAACCGTGACTTCTTCATACCAATACGTCAACGAGTTGACATCTCGATTGAAAACAAGTTGGAAACTGGCAAATGATAACTTGAGACAGGCCAGGAGGAAGCAGGCTGCTTACTACAATAAAACAGCAAAAGATAGGGAACTTGAGGTGGGAGAAAAGGTTCTGTTACTGTTGCCCAGCAGCAATAATAAATTGCAAATTGGATGGCAGGGACCCTACGTCATATTGGAAAAACTTTCCCGGACCAACTATAAGATTGACAAGAAAGGAAAGGAGAAGGTGTATCATGTCAACCTTCTTAAAAAGTATTATGACAGGGAAGCATCAGAAGTTGCCCATATCATGACCCTGGCCATTGCAACAGAAATGCAGGATGAACCAATTTCCTCCATGGAATACCCCCTATCAACTACGGAAAGCTATGCTCAGGTTAATGTGAGTGAACATTTAACTCTTGAGCAGAGGAAAAAGGTTCAGGAGGTGTTAGAAATCCATGCTGATGTACTCACAGATAAGCCGGGGTGTACTAATCTGTTAGAGTATGACATGACGATTACTGACCCTACACCAGTTTGTATGCGGACATACCCTATACCTTATGCTAAAGGACAGGCACTCAAGGATGAGATTGATTATCTCTTAAAAGAGAAAAAATTTTCAAAGTCTGAATCTCCCTACAGCTCAAGTGTGGTGCTATTAAGGAAGCCTAGTGGTGAACACAGGTTATGCATTGATTATAGGAAACTAAATGCTATCACTGAATCTCAGGTAGACCCATTACCTGACACCAATCAGTTGTTTGCTACATTGAGTAAGGCTCGGTATTTTTCAAAAGTAGATCTAAGCAAGGGATACTACCAAATACCAGTGAAACCAGAAGTTAGGAAACTGTTAGCCTTTAGTACACCGGATGGACATTACGAGTTCAATGTACTCCCATTTGGTTTAAAGAATGCTCCAAGTATCTTCACCAGAATGATGAGGAAATTGTTGGAACCATTACAAAATCCTCATATCACCAACTTCATGGATGATATTCTGATTGCTACCACTACATTCGAGGAACACGTAGTAGCACTCTCCATGTTGTTAGGTAGATTAAGAGAAACGGGATTGACAGCACGCCCAACTAAGTGTCATATTGGATGTGAGACATTGGAATTTTTAGGTCACACTATCTCTACAGGGCAAATGTCTCCGGACCCAAAGAATGTAGAGAAAATGAGAAAAGCACCAAGACCACAAACTAAGAAGGATGTAAGATCCTTTGTGTCACTGTGCGGGTTTTATCAGAAATATATACCCCATTTTAACTCATTGTGCGCGCCATTAACCGACTTAACCAAAAAAGGTCAGCCGGATAAAATACAATGGACTGTGGAGTGTGAACAGGCTTATACAGAGTTGAAAAATAAGCTGACAAATAACCCTATCCTTGCCCTTCCCGATCTCACACAAGAATTCGTACTAAGAACGGATGCTAGCAATGTAGGCATCGGAGCAACATTACTACAGCGGGCAGACACACCGCCACATATGCTATTACCAGTAGCTTTTGCCAGTAGAAAGTTAAATACAGCTGAGAGAAATTATTCTACCGTTGAACGTGAATGCCTCGCTTTGGTCTGGTCGATCAACAAATTCGCCCCTTTTCTTTACGGGAAACACTTCATTGTGGAAAGTGATCACCAGCCTTTGATGTTTTTAGCAGTGTCTAAAAAATTAAATTCACGACTTTTAAGGTGGAGTTTACTGTTATCTCCATATTCGTTCAATGTGAGATACATACCAGGACGGGACAATCTTGGACCCGATTTTTTAAGTAGGCATCCTATAGAAGGGGATATAGAGAAGCAGAAAATTACGGAGGAACTGCAGCATGTGTTACCAAAAAGTTAACCGTGCAGGCACTGTTTTAAAGAAGAGGGCTCTGTAGCGAGATTTGGTAAACACTTGNTGTGTGAGTGACAGAAGAGAAAAACGAGTACAGGAAAAGCACAGATTGTTTCAAATAGCTTCAAAACAGGAGATGAAACTAAAATCTTTTGGGGAATTTGGGAGCTGCTTTCTCGTACGCGCGAGAGACTGAAATATAAGGACAGAGCGGCGCATTGTAAATCACACACCAAATCCAGAAGCCAGAGTGAGAAACTGGAGGACAGCCTCTGCAAGAAAAGTTCTATTTTCACGCTGCATGCAGGGCAGATTAAGTTAAGCCAATACAGTCTCACCGTGAGCTTATTAATCCTAAGAGGGTATGTAAGTTTATTAAAAATATATGTATTACTAATATCATTTTATTTCAGATTTTATTTCAGATTGATTGTAGCAGATATAATAAAAAAGGGAATGACGCTAACCAGAGATAACCTTCACCGGCATTGTCAGGAAGCATAACCATTAATTGGTTAGCCAAATATATTATGGCTAATTCTTGCCTGGAAGCTTACGACATACCAGCAAGTACATAAGTGACTTGACATCCATAAGTGGAAGGCAAAGGTTATATCGTACCCATGTATCATAACATGTGATTTATTCATGTATATTGTTAATTCTGCACCTTATACATTATCTTATCATGCTATCTCTGTAATATACTACCATGATTCATTCATTTACATACAAACACTGAAGACATGGTCGCATCATGAACAGCAGAGGGTGGTGAGATTGTTAGAACAATGGCCACCTATTACTTCTTGTTCCAGGTTTTTATGATCAATGTTTATGATCATTCCTGATCGAGAAACTAAAGACTTGAAGAAGTTGATCCAGCTCACTGAAGCCTAGAGGTCAACCAAACTTCAACACCTTAGTCCCCCGTAGTTATAGGGCGGGCTGAAGGAAAGTCTTCCGTACTCCAGTGTGTCGGAGGAACCTCGAGCAGACGTGGATAAAGTTGAGTTTATATATTTCCATCCAACAAATCCTGTGAGCAGTTCTAAAACGACTTTCTAATGATGAAAACTAGATGGCAAGAGATAATGTGACAAACTTGTTTTATAAATTCAGTGGAAGATAAATCCAAGACTTTTTCTATTAGTTATTTTAATTTGTAACTGTAAATAATCATACATTTTACCATCTTCCAACACCCATTTATCATTACAAGAATATATAGATGTACATAATAAATTGGATAATTGTACTCATTTGACTTGTTAAATTTTTAACTGTTAAATTTTGAGTTACTTTTTCTAATTTAATTATAATATCACATAGGGTTACGATAGCGAAGTAGCATCTTATACTTCTGAAGCCTAAATCTATTGTCCAGCTCAGAGTATTCACAGCTGTAACTCACTTGTGATACCAGTGTACTTCTCGGGCACTGGAACTTCATACTTTCTGGAGAGAGATTCTACTTCTGCTCTACCACTACTATCATACTAGGAAAACCTTTCGCTACAATGATTCAGTTGTGAAGTCTAGCCTAGTGGACCCAAGTCAGTATACCACAGAAACAGTGGAAATACAAGGGGCGACTAAGGACATACCACTCATGACACTTCCCATCGCAAGGATAACGGTGAAAACTCGCTATGTGGAAGGAGAAATCAGAGCAGCAGTGATAGATGAACCAATCTACCCTCTGATATTGGGGTGTAGATACGTTTTCTTGGGGAATCCCGAGAAACCTGTGATCATGGCGACAGTGCAGACCAGGTCACAGAAGAAGGAGGAAGAAGGTGAACCTATAAATGCTCATCCAGAGGAGATGAGGAAGGCGCAGGCTGAGGATAGGACACTCAAGCCCTGTTTTAAAAAATTGCCCAAATGCCACACACCTCCGAGCAAGGGGGAATATTTCATGAAGAATAGATTATTATACAGGAAGACAGGAACTAGATCCACTGGTCACGGACAGTTAGTTCTTCCCAAGAGATATAGGGCAAATTTGATAAGGAGCTTACATGTTGGAAAAGATGGTGACCATGAGAAAGTCGGTACCATCTGCCAAAAGATTGCTCTAAAATACCATTGGCCCGACGTAAATGTCGATGTTGAAAACTTTGTAGAAGCATGTGGCGTATTTCATGAGGGAACACCCACAAAGGGAAAATATGTGCAGGACCTAGAACCGCCACGGGGCAACTTTAGGCCTGAAAGGAAAACTAATTATACACGGGTAGACAAAGTGGAATGGGAGCCTCCTTTTCACACCCAGTCTTCACTTGAATGGATTAACATGGCCGCTATGCGAAGAGTACAAAGAAGAAATTTAACCCAGGATAGGATGACAATCCCTCGGTCAGACTTATATAAACTGGAGGAACAGACAAGAGAGCGAAGATCTCTCATAAACAATCTTAAGTGGGGAGACAAAACCCAGAGAAAAATTGGTAGTGGTCGATTTGTGAGTGATGATTCTAGGAAGAAAAGTCCTCATTATAGAGCTTCTAGGGGACGGGACCCGATGGGTTCCATGAAAAATAAGTATGGTAAATTAAAGATCCAGATGTAACTCTATTAAGGACCTGGACAGATGAGAAGGCGGAAGAGACTGTTACCTCATCGTATCAATACGTGAACGAACTGACCACTCGTTTGAAAGCTGGATGGAAACTGGCAAATGATAATTTGAAACAAGCCAGGAAGAAACATGCAGCATATTTTAATAGGAAGGCAAAGGACAGGGAACTGGCAGTCGGAGAGAAGGTGCTGCTTCTACTACCGGGAAGCCAGAATAAATTACAAATTGGTTGGCAAGGTCCATATACGGTTCTAGAGAAGGTGTCTAGAACAAACTATAAAATTGACAAAAAGGGGAAGGAAAAAGTTTATCATGTAAACCTGTTAAAGAAGTATCTGGACAGACCACTCCAGGAAAGCACCCCCTTATTGACCTTAGCTATTGCAACCCAGATGCAAAAGGAACCACTCACCTCACATGAATACCCATTACATCCTTGTGAAACCGCAGCACAGGTAAAAGTCAGTAAGCACCTGACTAAAAACCAGAGGGAGAGAGTTCAACAGGTTCTGGAGGAACATACAGATGTATTAACAGATAAACCAGGCCATACAAATTTGCTACAGTATGACATGAAACTGGTAGACTCAAACCCAATCTGTATGAGAGCCTATTCTATTCCGTTCGCGAAGGAGAAGGCATTGAAGGAAGAAATAGATTATTTGCTGAAGGAGGGGATTATTTCGCACAGTGAATCATCTTTTAGTTCTAGTGTCGTTTTGTTGAGAAAACCGTCTGGGGAACACAGACTGTGCATAGATTACAGGAAACTGAATGCTGTCACAGAAGGACAAGTGGATCCATTACCAGACACAAAACAGTTATTTGCCAGACTGAACAAGGCAAAATACTTTTCAAAAGTGGATCTTAGTAAAGGCTATTACCAGATCCCAGTGAAGCCTGAAGTGAGACCTTATTTGGCTTTTAGCACTTCGGATGGACATTATGAATTCAATATGCTACCATTCGGACTGAAAAATGCTCCGAGTGTGTTTTCAAGGATGATGATGCGAAAATTGTTGGACCCCCTGAATAACCCATGTATCACAAATTTCATGGATGATATTCTCGTCGCCACAGAGACATTTGAAGAACACATTGAAGCTCTGGAGATGTTGTTTGATAGACTTCGGGAGGCGAACTTAACTGCTAGGCCAACAAAATGTTGTATTGGATGCAAAGAGTTGGAATTCTTGGGGCACACTGTATATCAGGGTAATATGACCCCTGATCCTAAGAACTTGGAAAAACTGCAGAGAGCACCTAGGCCGCAAACAAAGAAGGACGTGCGATCATTCGTGTCGTTATGCGGATTTTATCAGAAATACATCAAGAATTTTAACGCTATTTGTGCTCCTCTGACTGATCTGACTCGCAAGGGACTTCCAGATAAAATTATTTGGACTGCACAATGTGAATTAGCGTTCCAAGAGTTAAAGGAAAAACTCACTAGCAAGCCTATTCTCAAACTGCCTGATTTGACACAGGACTTTGTCTTAAGAACCGATGCAAGTAATGTAGGACTTGGAGGGGCTTTGTTGCAAAGATCATCTTCACCTGATGGGGAACTTAAACCAGTCGCTTATGCAAGCCGCAAATTGAATAAGGCGGAACAAGGATACTCCACAAGCGAAAAAGAATGTTTAGCATTAATCTGGGCAATAAAGAAGTTTCAAATCTATCTATATGGTAGGACATTTGTGGTGGAGACGGATCATCAGCCTCTCGTGTTCTTGTCTCAGGCTAAGCATGAAAACGCAAGATTGCTGAGGTGGTCTTTATTGCTTCAACCTTATCAGTTCAGTATCCAATATATCCCAGGCAAATTGAATGTCGGTGCAGATTTCCTCAGTCGGCACCCCTGTGATCAAAATTAGAGTAGTGGCAGACGTGAGGAGTAATTTTACCTATGTGTATCGCTGGTTTTGGAACTTGCCATAGGCATGTTTTCAAGTGGGGAGATGTGTAGTGAAATTGACAGAGATACAACGGTAAAATACTCAAAAGATAACATTTAAGGATAAAAAACATAATGCGTAGGCTGCTGATGTACATGATCGCCTAGACCGCGGGTCATCACCCTCCATAAAATTGACTTGCTAGACAGGAGGGGAACGGCGGATCAAAGAGAAAAAAAATATGACTGGAAAGGCTAAGGAGACGCAATGGGGGGGGGATGGAGGAAAGTAAAAATTCACGTCCCCCAAATTGACACGAGGTACGGAATTGGACGTTTTGCGATACCAAGCCTTGATTTGAATTGAGCGGCAGAACGCGGATGGTAGGAAAATTACAAAAATTTAAAAAGTAATTTTTCTTAATATTAATGTTAGGAATATAAAAATTAGCTGGCCGGATGGCCTATTCTGAGCAATGAAATAATATGATCTTAATTTTACAAACGGATAGATAATATTGAAGATAATGACAAAAGACAGTGTAGTTCACATCATCGCTAGACTATATTGAATCTAAAAGTGTCGTTATTTGCACACAAAACATGACCTTGGGGACGCAAGTGTTCAAAGTTACTTATTATGGAGGAGAGGGTTTTTGAGCGGTAGCTGTGTCTAAATATAACTTTTTACGACAAAATTTTAAGGGGAGAGAAAGGTTGCTTCAAAAATCAAGCACATTTTTTTTAGAAACACAAGTAGAGACGGACAGACTAACAGATAACCATCCATACTTGACTGAAGCATGACTGAAATGACTTTAGTGTAGAAATTTGAAATTTAAAGTACAACTAGGCAGTGATTGGCCACAGACAAGCATATCATTAGCGCTCAGAGCGCATTTGGGGTCATTCTTCAATAATTGTTCAGTGTTAGACACAGATTTTAAAGTGTGGTGTTTTCCCATATGAAAGCAAGTGAAGTAAATTTAGGGACGCCATCCTATAGCCAGCAGCTCAGCTGAGTTTTGCTAGCACTTCTGTGTTAATTATTCATAATCTGGTAAGATTGAAATTATTTCTTTATATATTTTGAATATTGTTTCATGTTCGAGTGATTTGATACTGCCATATCAAAATCTAGCATTACAAACAAGTAGGGATTTTGCTCTAGACCCCCCGCCCAAGTCAGGGTCTAGGGACCAACAAGGTACATAAACTACAGCAAGGATTATGCACGATAGATCAAGCGTTGAAACAGATTACCTATCTTCTTTTAGGGCCGACAACTAATAATTATTTTTCAGAATCTATAGTCTGGGAGGATCTATCGGATGTAAACCCACCATGGTAACTGTGCTGTTTGGTCAGAGAGATCTGACCTGTCTGTATGATGTGGTTGTTGTGTCAGTGTGGTGTCCAGACGTGGGTATAGAATAGATTTTGACACATAGCCCATACTTTGATTGCAGAGCTGTGAGTTTCTATCGACAACAAAGCAGAGTCTATTCGGTGGGTGACTGTACTCGAGTGTATCTGTGCAGTTCTTGTGACAGAGACCACCATTATTGCCCGCCAGCACGGAGAGGTGGGACCGCAAGTTTTCAGCACCAGAGCTACAAAAAGATGAGTGAGCCTCTGGTCTGCTGGACATTCACCAACTATTGGTAGTGACTAATATCCCCATAAAAATTCCCACCTTTTTCTGGACACTGAGTAGTCAATATAGACAGGTGTGATGAGGCCACCCCAACAGCACAAACAGTAACTATCCTCCCAAAGAGATGACTATTCGAACATTTTAATAAAACTAACTATTCTAGTACTTACATATGTACACTTTTGGCATTTATTATGTAACATTCCATGCATAATTTTCATAAATTTTAAATCCTTCTTTTAAAACCAGTTCTGGTCAAAATAAAACTTGATCCAGAACAAATAAATGTAATATAATTATATCAA
Source organism: Oreohelix idahoensis (assembly GCA_024509875.1). Classification (NCBI taxonomy): domain Eukaryota; kingdom Metazoa; phylum Mollusca; class Gastropoda; order Stylommatophora; family Oreohelicidae; genus Oreohelix; species Oreohelix idahoensis. Next base: position 206,843 of record JAMPIV010018856.1, on the reverse strand, counting down.
AAACTTTACACACGTGAGTTAGTTCAGTGTATTTTAACACTTGTTAATCTTATTAGTCTTCTTAAATGTCTGTGGGTGTATTTATAACTAACACACCACATTACACATCATTACCCTAGACACTTTACGTAGCCACATTCATTAAGAAAAAAAAAATTAAGTGTGAGGTCGTAGTGGTAGCAAGAAAGGCCTTCTGATAATTCTCAACTACATTTTATCTCAGGAGCCTTCACAGCTGGCCTCATACAAGTTACATGTAGTAATAACACCATCATACAATACCATCAACACCACTACAGGATGTCTCTTCTTTTATTAACTTTGTGAATGTCTCTTCTTTTATTAACTTTGTGGATGTCGCTTCTTCTATTAACTTTGTGAATGGTCTCTTCTTCTATTAACTTTGTGGATGTCTCTTCTTCTATTAACTTTGTGAATGTCTCTTCTTCTTCTTCTGATAACTTTGTGAATGTCTCTTCTTCTTTTATTAACTTTGTGAATGTCTCTTCTTCTATTAACTTTGAGAATGTCTCTTCTTTTATTAACTTTGTGGATGTCTCTTCTTCAATTAACTTTGTGGATGTCTCTTCTTCTATTAACTTTGTGGATGTCTCTTCTTCTTCTATTAACTTTGAGAATGTCTCTTCTTTTATTAACTTTGTGGATGTCTCTTCTTCTATTAACTTTGTGGATGTCTCTTCTTCTATTAACTTTGTGGACGTCTCTTCTTCTATTAACTTTGTAGATGTCTCTTCTTCTATTAACTTTGTAAATGTCTCTTCTTCTATTAACTTTGTGGATGTCTCTTCTTCTATTAACTTTGTGGATGTCTCTTCTTCTATTAACTTTGTGGATGTCTCTTCTTCTTCTATTAACTTTGTGGATGTCTCTTCTTCTTCTATTAACTTTGTGGATGTCTCTTCTTCTATTAACTTTGTGGATGTCTCTTCTTCTTCTATTAACTTTGTGGATGTCTCTTCTTCTTCTATTAACTTTGTGGATGTCTCTTCTTCTATTAACTTTGTGGATGTCTCTTCTTCTATTAACCTTGTGGATGTCTCTTCTTCTTCTATTAACTTTGTGGATGTCTCTTCTTCTTCTATTAACTTTGTGGATATCTCTTCTTCTATTAACTTTGTGGATGTCTCTTCTTCTATTAACTTTGTGGATGTCTCTTCTTCTATTAACTTTGTGGATGTCTCTTCTTCTGTTAACTTTGTGGATGTCTCTTCTTCTATTAACTTTGTGGATGTCTCTTCTTCTGTTAACTTTGTGGATGTCTCTTCTTCTTCTATTAACTTTGTGGATGTCTCTTCTTCTTTAACTTTGTGACTGTCTCTTCTTCTATTAACTTTGTGGATGTCTTTTCTTCTATTAACTTTGTGAATGTCTCTTCTTTTATTAACTTTGTGGATGTCTCTTCTTCTATTAACTTAGTGATTGTCTCTTCTTCTATTAACTTTTTGAATGTCTCTTCTTCTATTAGCTTTGTAAATGTCTCTTCTTCTATTAACTTTGTGAATGTCTCTTCTTCTGTTTACTTTGTGAATGTCTCTTCTTTTATTGACTTTGTGGTTGTCTCTTCTTCTATTAACTTTGTGAATGCCGCTTCTTCTATTAACTTTGTGAATGACTCTTCTTCTTCTATTAACTTTGTGAATGTCTCTTCTTCTTCTATTAACTTTGTGAATGTCTCTTCTTCTATTAACTTTGTGGATGTCTCTTCTTCTATTAACTTTGTGGATGTCTCTTCTTTTATTAACTTTGTGAATGTCTCTTCTTTTATTAACTTTGTGGATGTCGCTTCTTCTATTAACTTTGTGAATGGTCTCTTCTTCTATTAACTTTGTGGATGTCTCTTCTTCTATTAACTTTGTGAATGTCTCTTCTTCTTCTTCTGATAACTTTGTGAATGTCTCTTCTTCTTTTATTAACTTTGTGAATGTCTCTTCTTCTATTAACTTTGAGAATGTCTCTTCTTTTATTAACTTTGTGGATGTCTCTTCTTCAATTAACTTTGTGGATGTCTCTTCTTCTATTAACTTTGTGGATGTCTCTTCTTCTTCTATTAACTTTGAGAATGTCTCTTCTTTTATTAACTTTGTGGATGTCTCTTCTTCTATTAACTTTGTGGATGTCTCTTCTTCTATTAACTTTGTGGACGTCTCTTCTTCTATTAACTTTGTAGATGTCTCTTCTTCTATTAACTTTGTAAATGTCTCTTCTTCTATTAACTTTGTGGATGTCTCTCCTTCTATTAACTTTGTGGATGTCTCTTCTTCTATTAACTTTGTGGATGTCTCTTCTTCTATTAACTTTGTGGATGTCTCTTCTTCTTCTATTAACTTTGTGGATGTCTCTTCTTCTATTAACTTTGTGGATGTCTCTTCTTCTTCTATTAACTTTGTGGATGTCTCTTCTTCTTCTATTAACTTTGTGGATGTCTCTTCTTCTATTAACTTTGTGGATGTCTCTTCTTCTATTAACTTTGTGGATGTCTCTTCTTCTTCTATTAACTTTGTGGATGTCTCTTCTTCTTCTATTAACTTTGTGGATGTCTCTTCTTCTTTAACTTTGTGACTGTCTCTTCTTCTATTAACTTTGTGGATGTCTTTTCTTCTATTAACTTTGTGAATGTCTCTTCTTTTATTAACTTTGTGGATGTCTCTTCTTCTATTAACTTAGTGATTGTCTCTTCTTCTATTAACTTTTTGAATGTCTCTTCTTCTATTAGCTTTGTAAATGTCTCTTCTTCTATTAACTTTGTGGATGTCTCTTCTTCTATTAACTTTGTGGATGTCTCTTCTTCTTCTATTAACTTTGTAGATGTCTCTTCTTCTATTAACTTTGTGGATGTCTCTTCTTCTTCTATTAACTTTGTGGATGTCTCTTCGTCTTCTATTAACTTTGTGGATGTCTCTTCTTCTATTAACTTTGTGGATGTCTCTTCTTCTATTAACCTTGTGGATGTCTCTTCTTCTTCTTCTATTAACTTTCTGTATGTCTCTTCTTCTTCTATTAACTTTGTGGATGTCTCTTCTTCTATTAACTATGTGGATGTCTCTTCTTCTATTAACTTTGTGGATGTCTCTTCTTCTTCTATTAACTTTGTGGATGTCTCTTCTTCTATTAACTTTGTGGATGTCTCTTCTTCTTCTATTAACTTTGTGGATGTCTCTTCTTCTTTATCTTTGTGAATGTCTCTTCTTCTATTAACTTTGTGAATGTCTCTTCTTCTTCTGCTATTAAACATGTACTACTGCTTGCGATGTCTCCATACTCCACAAGGAGTGAAAAGGAGAGTGGCAACCTGTTTAAAACCATAGTTAGTGCGCTACTTCTATCACCATCATATTGTTCCTATTATTAGCAGCACACAGTTGTTCAATCAACAGACCTGTCAATCACAAAATTCTCTTGCAAGCCAATCATCGACACAGCAAACCAAAAACAATGCCACAAGTATACTTCGAAACAAAATAAAAAACAGCATGTGATGTACTTCAGCAGATGATGCTATATTTTCAAAATTTAACATTAGCAACAAAGTTATGAAAGTTACAGTTGCAGGAAAGCTTAAGCAAATATTCGTTGCGGGTCTCAATAAAATTCTTCTGGGCAATTATTGAAAAATCTCGTTCTGGATTTAAGAACGTGTAGGTATCAGTCCAAGACAAACTCTATGGAGACGTCTACAATTGTGGCTGACAACTGCTTTCTTCAAACATATTCCAACTGACGTTTGAAAAGTTGCGCAGAAGAGAAAGAAGACCACCACCCAGGCAAGAAAGGTTAAACAACTTTGTCTGAGATGCAGTTTGTATGGCAAGAACTTACACAAACATTTGTAGCGTGGATCAAGGCACATTTAGTGTCAATAGAAAAAATATAATAAAATATTCTTGTAAACACACATCAAAGAAAGCGCAGGTTGGGAATTTAACTCTTTAAATGCTAGCAAACTTTATATCAGATCTGGTGACTGTACTGTCGGAACGACAAACTGATATTCTGGATAATCTGATTTATACTGAAAGAGTTAACAAGAAATAAGATGAGCTATTTAACATCAACCTACAACTTACGGCACCATCTGCTATGAGACTACCTTTCTTTTCTTTTTTTTTGACATGGACATATCAATATTGACGTTGATGACATCAAACACAATACACATTGCCCACTTGGAACAGATTTAGTGTGTCTGTGTGGAACCGTAACCATATTGGATTTCACTGACACATGGAAAAATAAAGCTAGATTACAGAGTATTACACGCCACAGGAGTGGTTTGAGTGCTTGCTTCTCGAGACAAAGTTACCGGGTGCAAAACCTGCAAACTTCACGCTCCAGTCTATCTAGCTGTACATTTATATGTCTCTGCTCTTGAGTTAAAGAAGGCAATCACAGCTAGGAAGAAAACCGGTCACCCCACCCCATAACACCGAACCCTAGTATAAGGAACTCTTTAATTAAAACACCTCACTTCCAACGGCAGTATCTGCTTTGTACTTCCTTTCACGTTATATGTGATACTTGGTAGTACAGTGGTTACCAATCTCGCATTTCAATCGGGTGACTGTGGCGCATTCCAGTTTCGACATACACTTAATGAAGTCTCTTTATAACTCATTTTGATATGTGATGCTACGAGATTATTTAGTGCAGGTAGTCTACATTGCTAGTTAAATGGAGTAGCATTACTCCCCATTACGCTTCATGGCAAATAGTACAGAGATGTGCGCTCACATACAGATAGGCCTACATCGTTTGCCATTGAATCAATAAAGGCTGTGGCGACATCGATGTTTTTGGCGGAATAAATGCAAGACATGTAAGTAAATAATAAACTCTTGGATTTCATTAACACAAGAACAATAAAACTAGATTGCACGAAATATAAATTGTATACACATATGCACACACAATTACATCAATGTCAACCATAGTACCAATAATGGCATTGGTGGCATCGAAGAGACTACAGGTTAGGAATGACTTCAAGACAATTTTAAAAATGTTTACTCCTTTGGATTTCACTAACACGGAACAATAAAACTATACTACAGAAGGAACTAACTTTTATACACACGTGCGGGGCTGGTTCTAGGGTTGCTTGCTGACAGCCAAGATCCCAGGGATTAATAGTTGAGTGACGATTAATAATAATGAAAATGGCTAACCAAATATATTGGCGTGTGTATAAAGATATTATGGAAATACAAACATCTAGCAATTATTTACTTGTTGGAAATAGAACACTAAAGCCAACTCAACGTTATATTTAGTGAGTGTTCGCCAACCGACAAACTGTATTCATGGGTACAAATGTGAATTAAGAAGTTATAAAAATTAGTGATTCCGTGAAAAACCTTTTTTAAACAAAATAAGTAACCTTAATACGCTTTGTATTTGAAAGATTCCAGACATACATGACGCCCTCTAGAGCATAGCACCCTGAGTTGCCGGGAGCTAAAACCAGCCCTGCACATATGCATACACAAATACATAGATACCAGCCATAGCACCAGTAATGGTGTTGGCGACATCGTAGAAACAACAGGTTTTGAATGAATTCAAAACATTTAACATATTTACTCTCTCGGATTTCACTAACACAGAACAATAAAACGACATTACAGACGACAATACATATGAAACACATAAATACATAATCATACACAGTTACAACGTTATCAGCCACAGCACCAGTAACGGCGTTGGCGAGATGAAATACTAAGGGGTTAACTAAGATTTTGTTTGGTTTTTGAACCCTGCACTTGAAAACTGGTGTTTTTCGTGTGCACACAAGTCCTCACCACACAAGATTATCTAATGACGCCCATGAGGAGAAAGAATGCCTCAAGTAGTCCCGAGGGCCTTTGTGGAGCCTAGGATAGAATAAAACGACTGTTCTGTGAGACAATTCACAAGAAGCGACTAATAAGAGGTTGTGAATAGGTCTGAGAACTATCTCATGTTAAATACATTTTGCTGCAGAAACTACAGCTACAAGAGTACATGAATGCTTTAGAACAGGTTTCCTGCATGAGGACCAGTTGCAGTAGTTGTCTATGCTCCATAAGGAGTAAGACGGGAATGATGGTGATGAGAGAAAGAGAGTGGATGAGCTGTATTATAATACTGATAATGAAAGTTCTATTGGTTCCTACGGATTGGAAAATTATTACATCTGTGGTTCAAACAGTAGCAACAATAACACTAGTGCTTATAACAATACTAAGTAGCAATTACATTAGTGGTTATAACAATACAAAGTAGTAATGGTAACAGTAGCAGTGATGACGCTAGTGGTTATAACAATACAAAGTAGTAATGTGTAACAGACACTAGTGGTTATAACAATACAAAGTAGTAATGTGTAACAGACACTAGTGGTTATAACAATACAAAGTAGTAATGGTAACAGTAGCAGTGATGACGCTAGCGGTTATAACAATACTAAGTAGTAATAATAACAGTAATATCAATAGCGTTAGTATTTATAACTATGCAAAGTAGTAATGGTAACAGTGGCATCAATGCACTAGTAATTATAAAAATGCTAAGTGGTAATGGTAGCAGTAGCAGCGACTACATTAGAAGGTATAACAATACAAAGTAGTAATGACAGTGTTATTAATAATGACATACATAATATCAATATGGATAAGAGCGATTCTAAAAATACTAGCAGTAATGGCTATATTATTAGTAATGATTACAATATTAACAATAATCACAAAAGTAACAGTAATCACAATAGTAGTAATTACAGTGTTTAAAGACAAGATAGCTGAAAAGTAACTCAAACGTTTCGTTCAGTTGTAATAAGTAGTAATCATTTATAAGCTTGAAAAAGACATTTGCGATGGATACGTCACACACTGAGAAAACGTGCTGATAGCATGACGAGGCAGTCCATGCTCTGGGACCCTCAGGGTGAGAGGGGTCAAGGGTGACCGACAATTACATGAAGAGGAGAACTGGAGACAGAACTGAAAGGGACGAGGGAGGCACAGAAAGACCGGAAACAGATGGCTTGTCTCAAGAGGACTTGACGCAAGGCTGTTGAAGGCCTTTGCTCCTTGGGGAGCTGAAGATGATATAGGTCTATGTAACCTACATGTGCGACACCCATTTAATTTTTCTGTATTGACATAAAAAGAGAATTAATGAAGGAGATTATAATTAGACACCTAAATTATTTTGGCCGTGTAAAAAAAGACAATACACTGTGCATGAAGAACATCATAGAAGAAAGCGTTAAAAGCAAACGTTCAAGCGGAAATTGAAAAAAGTAACATCACGAGATTGACACCATCAAAACGAGAGATAGAAGACGTTGGGGATACAATGTAGCCGAATTTGATGTGGAGATGACAGCTAATGTGATTGTTATCTTCCTTCTATTCTTAATTAAACTGATTTATTGTAGGGAAGATGTGAAACTGAACTAATGTTTATTTCTTTACCCTAACAAACTAAATGCATCGTTCGGTGTTTCAACATGGCCGCCACAATGCGTCAGTGTAGCTTTGTTAATTTATGCTGTAATGAATGTAGCATTAAACTCAAAGTCTACTGCAGCTGTGTGTTATTTCACACAGTGGGTGGGTAGAATAGTACATGACAAAGAATAATTTATGTAATGTAAATTTTATTATTATTATTTTTAATATAGCTTGTTGATAACTACATACACAGAGAGTAGGAGGACGCGGGTAAAGAATTGAAGTCATCACCCCATAGCTCCCCAAGGAGCATAGTTAAAGGTAAAAGGTCAAGGATCCCGTTACACGCCCATTGAGGCATATTGGGAATATGGTGTTAGGCCCATATTTTCTTGACCATCGGCACACTAGGGATGATCTGGTCTGCATCACGCCGGCCGCCTGAACCTTCCCAGAGTTGCTCTGGTACCCAATTGGGGCTGGGTCGAAGCTAGGAGCCGTTTGTGGCCTAAAAAAATCATCCCACTTCAACTGGGGATCGAACCATGGACCACTGAGCTAGGAAGCCAGTGCACTAACCACTATCAAGGAGCATAGGCCTTCAACAAACTTATGATAAGTCTTCCTGTCCCGTGCCATCCGCTAAAGGACTTCCAGTCTGTCTCCAGTTCTCTTCTCCACATGTTCATTGATGTCCCTCTACTTCACTTACACTGGGCATTCCAGAACAAAAACTGCCTTGTAATGCTACAGACGGGTTGCATCAGTGTGTGTTTCAGTGTGTGCCTCAATGTGTGTTTCAGTGTGTGCCTCAATGTGTGTTTCAGTGTGTGCCTCAGTGTGTGTTTCAGTGTGTGCCTCAGTGTGTGTTTCAGTGTGTGCCTCAGTGTGTGTTTCAGTGTGTGCCTCAGTGTGTGTTTCAGTGTGTGCTTCAGTGTGTGCCTCAGTGTGTGCCTCAATGTGTGTTTCAGTGTGTGCCTCAGTGTGTGCCTCAGTGTGTGCCTCAGTGTGCGCCTCAGTGTGTGCCTCAGTGTGTGCCTCAGTGTGTGCCTCAGTGTGTGCCTCAGTGTGTGCCTCAATGTGTGCCTCAGTGTGTGCCTCAGTGTGTGCCTCAATGTGTGCCTCAGTGTGTGCCTCAGTGTGTGCCTCAATGTGTGCCTCAGTGTGTGCCTCAGTGTGTGCCTCAGTGTGTGCCTCAATGTGTGCCTCAGTGTGTGTCCTATCCATCTCCAGCGTCTTCAAATAATTTTTTTTAAAGAGGGGGGGAGGGGACGATAAACAGGAGAAAGTAAGAGAAAGAAGAACTCATTTTTTGTTATGCCCGAATGCATAAATTCTTAGTTCAACAAGGTACGCGAGGGAGGAAAAAAAAGATGATATAGGAGATAATGTGAAAATTAAGAGGAAAAGATAGAAACGAATAGAGGAGAGTCGAAGGAGTAAGGCAGAATTTTAGAGTATATAGATTTTTTATTTCTCTTATTCAATAATAAAATAAATTCGAACTATCTTCACGTCTGGAATACACCAGGACACGGAAGTTGAATCATTGCGTTCCTGATCACTTGACTATGACGTCATATGGAAGTCTTAGAGGCACTTGTTGTATTTTCATCGAGCGATTTTCATTGGTCAAATGCGTGGATCACGTGCCTTCTTAGTCCCTGGTCGTCTGCAAAAGTCGTTGCTTCAAGATCAGTTGGATTGTCCGTTAGTGTTTCTGAAATAAAAATAGAATTAATTAAAACATTGATTTATTTTTAAACTTTGCGAAAGTATTAACAGAAGTTTGAAAAGTCGTATACAACGACTAGGAAAATTGTATTTATTGTGGGATATGGGAAGGTGTCACGTATGTTTCCAGATGTCACATGCATGGGAGGAAAAAGGATGAGATAGATTGGAAGAGTGTGTAGATTTTTTTCAATATGCATTATAATATTAACCAGCTTTATTTCTTTAATAAAATGTCCAGAATGAAAAAAACAAAAAACAAACTCATACAGCATCGTAGCGCATGTTCGTGTTCAGTAGTGATCATACCTTCTAGGGTAAATATAAATGCTAAACTGTAAAGTGAATCGACACTATAAACAAACGTCCAGGTTTTGTCTAAGAATTGAAGAAGTAAAAATATAAAAATGCTATGACTTTCTTAAGTCATTAAGCTGTTGGTGCAGAAGAATTCTAGCACTTTCTAAAGCCAATAGTTATTTAAAGAAATTACAGACTCTGCTGTTCAAAATTTTACCGAAGAAAGTACTATGATTTACTAAACATGATGTCAAATGTTGAAAATTGTTGTAAATTTGAATAACCACGATCGAAAAACCGCACGCCATTTTAGCCATAGCTTGAAATGTCAAGCTGTCTGCTGGAAGACTGGTCGATAAAAATGGCAACATTAGCCTCTGACATATAAAAATGTTCAGTGCATAATTATAAATAATTCCAGCAGATGTCGCTAAATCCTGACAGCGTATGATGATGGTTCCAGCTGGCTGACATTTTCTGTTCCCTATAGTTTTTAAGTTGTGCTTCTACGCCCAGTGCGAACAATTAATTGTTATTTTCTAAGTAAGTCATTTTATTTTATTTGCAATATTTCTTCTTCTTCTTCTTCTTCTTCTTCTTCTTCTTCTTCTTCTTCTTCTTCTTCTTCTTCTTCTTCTTCTTCTTCGCACACTCTCAGACAATAACTTGAATATGTTCAAAGAAAGCAGTGGCCAGCTTGAAACTATTTATATCTCCGTAGAGTTTGTCCACGAACGGTATTGATGACCGCCAAATGTGCTTTCTCTGTTCCTCATTGGTTGGGCATCTTTGAAGCAGACGTTCAGCAGTCATTTTATCGGTGTCACAGTTACACCCATCGGTAGTTCCTATTTTTAGCTTGTTGAAAAGGTGGTATATCCCAATCTGTTGTGGCCCGTGCGTAGTCTGAAGATTACTACTTGTTCTCTTCTGCTGAGCTGATAGAATGCATACATTTTTGTGTGGCCTGGATGCTCTGCATCCCATTTGTTTTTATCTCTGCTTCGGATAAAACTCTTTGCCTCTACGAAAGTTATACTTGTACCAGGCTGAGGTAGCTTTCCATCTTCCTTTGCCAATATGCCAGTCTCTTCATTGCCAGGGATGTTGCAAGGAGATGGGATCCACTGTTCTACAACTTTTTTTGAAACGCTGACACAGTTTGTGGAGAATCACTCTTAGATCATCCAGGTCTGCATTATTCTGGCGCCTTAGGGTTGCAATTACTGACAGTTCGTCAGTAAAGAAAGCAACTTGTCTCTCGGTGCTTTCCTCTTTCATTAGGACCTCTGCTGCAGTTTGTTGCAAGGCCTCAACTTCTGCTCTGAAGTTAGTTGAGAATGTTCTTGTTGCCACAGACAGTTTTTTTTGGTTGCAATATTTAAAATTTCTTTATTAATTTATTCATAAATACACACAGAGCCAGCTCAAGGGATTTTTCAGGATAGGGCGAGGTTTGTGATGGCGCCCCCTCCTCCTCCCGTGCTGTGCTGTATTGTACTCTTACGAGACTTTAATTTCGGGCTGTTAAATTAAATCGCACTGTAATTTCAACAAGTGTTCAATGTAGCGTTTTACTAAAACATAATACACGTATGTTTTAAAAATCTTATGGTAGGTATGTTTTAAAAAATACAAGTTGATTTACATATGGGCGCTCAGTGCGCTGTTTAAGAAAGAAATCATGTAGACATGAGGTAGTAAAAAACATAATTTTCCAGAAACGAAACAAATGTAATCATAGAAATATTTCGCACTTTTAACTTCGAAACAACCCAGTGTCTATTGTTCTGTTAAAACTTTTAAAGTTGTTTTGTTATTAAAAAAAAAAAAATTCTTTTTGGGCACTAGAGTCGGCCCTGCATCCATCCACCCTTTTTATAAACCATCTGTTGAGGCTGCTTCATGGTGCGATTTTTATCAGGGCAACTTATTATTAGTGCCAGGGTTTTGTCACACCATGTCGTACCTTTTAAAGTTGTTTTGTTATTAAAAAAAAAAAAAATTCTTTTTGGGCACTAGAGTCGGCCCTGCATCCATCCACCCTTTTTATAAACCATCTGTTGAGGCTGCTTCATGGTGCGATTTTTATCACGGCAACTTATTATTAGTGCCAGGGTTTTGTCACACCATGTCGTACCTCAACTGAACGCAAGAAATACATGAAAGCGGTCGCTGTGAGATGAGTATCTAGGTATGATGTAGGCAGATTGGGATGTGACGTCATAGCGTCAAGATGTGTGTCTAATGGCTTGTGTATCAGCCAGTATATTGGGTTTGTGTATTGAAAACATTACAGTACCCAGACAGCCTCTTCGAAACAGGAGGTCGAAGAAATTGCATTTTTGCCTCCTTTTATGAGTCCTTACAAAGATTGTAAAACTCAAGTAGTCATCAGGTCCTACTTTTTTTTAAGTGAGTAAGCACCAACTTAGGTGGGTGTTGGTTTTTATGTATAGTTTTTTTCATTTATTGGCGCGCACGTATATGCACAATTTTTTTTTGCTAAATAAAAGTGTATGTAAATGTAATCTGTGCTGCGGGCGCGCTTGTTACCAAACAAGCCAGATGACGTAGGAGCGTTCAGGATGCAAGCCGCATCTCATGCCAGACATGGAGTCTGTGAATATTCTATTGTGTACCCATCGATGTTTGTGGTGTATTGTGCTTTTGGGGTAAAAGTATTCTGGGACATGACTTCTTAATAGAAGCCATTGTCGGCTTACACGATACGTAAGTCAAAATTATGTACCCCCAGTTATTGTAATCATTGTATATGTTTTTATATGGACCAATTTAGTTCCAATAAAGACAAAACTATTGACTGTATCCTTCGTTGGCATCAAAACCAGTAGCTATATCCCACAACTTCTCGCTAAGGGGTTATATTCAATGGATAAATTCTGTAACTCGGTAAAATTGATTGTGCACCCTTTGTATTTGAAAGTATATTCCATGACAGAAATGATATTTTATTTGAAGTTATCAGTGACTCCTTTAAGATTTTTAGAGTGTTTTATTGCTCCGTGTCATTTCGTGGAATAAATTATTGATTTGGATTTACATGAGCCACACTATTCCAGATAGGATAGTCTGGCAGCAAGTCTATAATACACTCTCTTTAGATATAGATACCTTCACAGCTGAAACCTCCCCTATAAATATTTATAACACTTCACTCACGGTATAAGAGGTACTGCACTGAAAGTATCCTGAAGTAAAGTTTTTATTGCTCCGTCATTTCGTAAGATTTGGATTATGGGAACGCCTTCGTACGTGACGCGGCGATGAAGAGAGGTTAAACAAGTATGGTACTTAACCTTTTATTGTCATTTCATACATAACGTATGCAGGAATCCTAAATGTTTAAAGGTACCAGGCTAAATATGTATCAGAACAATGTTATAGGACAGTGTCGAAATATGCATCCCTAGATTTGTTGTACGGATGAGCTTATAAGTTTCATCACCGACGCAAGGGCAAACCGTTATATTATATGAAGGAACTATGATCCTACAAGTACTGTATCCCTATATGCCCCATGTAATTTTGAACTGTGAAACCATTGTGTGGGTACTGTTTCCTGTTTTCTCGTCCACGTATTTCGTCCAAATAAAATGATGTTGCAAGTTGACATGATGAGTTCGTCCATGTCCGTATTGGCACTAGTTGATGTGCCCAATTGTTGAAGTTCCCGGATTCACATTCCAGTATAACGACATTCGCGTATATTTTCAAGTATAAAGATAACCGCCTTATTGTGGGCCGTCAACATTACACCACGCCTTTGGTGTCCTCTAGTCAGTGGTTAACACATGCAGAAACAGGGCGGTTACAGTATTCAATAAATATTTATGAGGAAAAGGGTAAGCTATATGCTTTAAATGAAAGGCATGAGAATATGCCAGGATTATAATTGAAGGCAATACGGGACGATAATTCCCAAGACATAGAAGTATATTAAAGATACCGGGACGCTCAAATCCCCCGATGTTGATGGAAATATAATTGAACAGTGTTATACCGGGAGGTCTCATTCCCCGAAGTTTATGGAGTGAAAATTATGATGTATGAATATTAAAGATACCGGGACGCTCAAATCCCCCGATGTTGTTGGAAAAAGATATAATAAACTTTAGGTATGCCGGGATGCTCAATACCCCGATGTTAAATGGAATTAAAGAATGATATTATAAAAGTATCAACTATGGAAAAGTTGAATGACATTGTGTAAAAAGTGAACCAAGATAGTGTTAGACTGAAAGTTAGAGAGGGAGTATTCATGCCATATTCGTGATTGTGACGTTTGTGAATTCGTACTTACTGAGTATTAAACTGTTGCCAAATCGTCTAAGTCGAGAGGTTTATTCAATCATTCAAGGTTCATTTAAACAGTTGATAGCCTTATTCAGTATTTGAAGATTGACAGAAAGGGGTATCCAAGAAGATTGACTTCCAGAATATTTGACAATACAAACCAAATCAAAATAAAAGAACTTCCACATCTTTAGTAAAACGAATGGACCCTAGACAACAAACGAATTCTGACAATTTCTCCATCCCTTAACACCATCCAATAATCCAGCCAATATTCATCGTTCTGTATGTATGTCTATCCGTTTGTCTGCTTGAAGTTTGTCTGTCTAGCGCTTGCCTAACTGTCTGTAACAATAAATCTCAATGCTGCTATTTGTTATGTACCTGTTCATACAACAGTGCTCTTGAAGATGGAGTAAAGATTAAAAGAATGATAGAACACGTTTACATAGCAACATTCATGGCCTCATGCTCCACACGGAGCGACAACGGACACGACACTGATTACTGAAAATGAATTATGTGGATCACAATTTCCGCGGTAGCACAGTGGTTAGTGCACTGGCTTTCTAGTGTGCAGACGGTCGAGAAAATATTGGCCAAACACGATATTCCCAATATGCCTCAATGGGCGTGTAACGGGATCCTTTATCTTTATAAGTTCATGGAAGATTTGATTTATGTGGTTAACAAATTCACAGAAGAATTGAATTATGTGGATCAGAAGTTCACAGAAGATTTGATTAGAAGAGAATACTGAAATACGGTCGTTCTTTGTTTCAGTTCAAAAAAAAAAAAAAAAAGCAAGTAATGATGGTTATAAAAACTTCACATTTTCTTCTTATTGTTTAAAACAAAAAGTAAGAAGAAACAACTTTTCTTAACCAGACACGTGTTAAAATTGAAAAAAAAAAACCTGACCCAGATAATGACGTTTATTTAACATGAAACTGACTTAGGAGACGACAGGGAATCAAAATTTATATCAATAGTTGCTAGTGTTAATTAGTTCAATCAAGAAACTATGTCAGTATAACTAGCTATTAAGAGCGCGACAGAAACTAAGAAACGATTTTTTTTTTTTTAGTGTAGGTCTGTCAGGAACTCTTGAGCTAGAGACACAAATGAAGCACAATACCCCAAAAAAATCAGCTAGGCAGAAAGCACCAGTAAGTCTGTATATCTGTGTGTATTAAAACCGTCTAACTGTAGAGCAACCGACTGCCAGTATGCAAAGGCCTGATAAAAACATTTAACTAAATTTAAAAGAATCAGTCATCTAACTGCTGAACTTCCATAATATAACTAAAGGACTTTTTTCAGTGGTTGAAAAGGCGGGTCTTGAGAAAACGAGGTAAACATGATAGAAAGTGTGTGGTCTTAATCGCATAAAATGTTTTTGTTTCCTCCCTTACCTGTCCACTATAATTTCCTAAAGATTACTTTGGAAAGGTGACACCATTAATGGTATAGTACTAAAAAAAACAAATAAATAAGTAACAGAGAGAGAGAGAGAGAGAGAGTGATACAGAGAGAGAGGGAGAGAGAGATAGAGAGGAGCGGGAGACTAAATATTAATTATCTATGCCAAATTCATACAACGCTAGTACAAATGAGCGAATTACTTTACCTGTTTTGTGGTTAGGATTTGACACATTTGCCAAAACGGCGCACTCTCTTTCCCGTAACCTGTGCCCCACTGTCAGACCGTTTGTGTCTATGACGACATAATCTTTGGAATCTGCTGTGTATTTAGGCCACTCGTTTGTAGAATTGTAATTTGGGTTCCTGTGAAAGAAAAAGTACAATTTTAGTCGTTGCATAAGATTCACCACTGTCATGTTTTTTTTTGTTTTTTTTTAATTTTTATATTAATGATGAAAAATATCCGGTTCAACCTCTGATGGGTTATAATTAGGATATATATATATTGTTTTCAATTCCAAATAATATGAACAACTGCCGATATGGGAAAGTGGCATCACACTTGCCAAATCATTGTAAATAGGTCAAATAATTGTAAATAGGTCAAATAATTGTAAATAGGTCAAATCATTGTAAATAGGTCAAATCATTGTAAATAGGTCAAATCATTGGAAATAGGTCAAATGTTGTAAATATGTCAAATCATTGTAAATAGGTCAAATAATTGGAAATAGGTCAAATCTTTGTAAATAGGTCAAATAACAAATACCAATTATGATTAGTGTTCTTTTTCACTCCTTATGGAGCATGGAACCACTACTACAGCTGGACCCTTTGCAAGAAGCCTGTACACAACAATAATATGCTATTGTAACGGTGGTTTCTGTAAGAATTTGTATTACTTCGTGAGGTTGCCAGCCATATTCACAACCTTATAAGAGTCACCTCGTACGACATGCCTACAGAAGCAGGTGTTCTGTTCTTGCTTTGTCTCATCAGAGATCCCGGAAACTACACCGGGACTTGCTTCAGATTGGTTCAAACATTTCTTTCTGTTAAAACAAGCACCTATCTCTGCCAGGCCTTACGTACATTAAATTACACTTCCATAGCTTCTTCTGTAGTTTCTTTCTGTCGGGGTGCAAAGGACACACATTTACATAAAAGAAATAAAAGGAACAAAGCAAAGAGATTTATATTCATTGGACGAATAATCAAGAAAGAAACAACCAGAAAAAACAATGTATGCAATGGGACGGGAAGATGGACTTTTGTTAGACATAACAAAACGGAAATTGTGGATGCGTTTAGCGAAGACGTTTAAAGGCTCAATCGCTGAAGAAGACGGCAGTGTACCCACACGAACAACTAGATACAAAACAAATGTAGCGGCGAAATTATGCAGTCGAATTGTATGAAAGTAGTGGACAACAAGTGAGAAAGATAATTTGTAGCCATAGATAGTCAGCTCCGTTTGACGCTGCCCCTTTCTTCACAAGACGAATTCCGCACCAAACCAGTTTCTGTTACTTTTATCCGTTATTAAAACTGAATGAATGCATGTTATTTGTTAATTTCTGTTGAAGCTGTTGTATTTTTGATAATGGTTATTTATAATGGTGCTAGTTATCTTCATAAATGTGGCGGGTCACCAAGATAATCAGTGGACCTGACTCCACAACAACATCAAGACAGACGACCAAGATAAAAATGACTGGGACTCGACACGGACATGAAGGCAGTTGGCCTAGACAAAAATGGCCGGGACTAGATAAGGACATAAAGACAGATGGTCAAGACAAAACTGACCGGGACTAGACAAGGACATAAAGACAGATGGCCAAGACAAAAATGACCGGGACTTGACAAGGACATAAAGACAGACAGCCAAGACAAAAATGACCGGGACTAGACAAGGACATAAAGACAGATGGCAAAGACAAAAATGACCGGGACTGGACAAGGACATAAAGACAGATGGCAAAGACAAAAATGACCGGGACTAGACAAGGACATAAAGACAGATGGCAAAGACAAAAATGACCGGGACTGGACAAGGACATAGAGACAGACAGCCAAGACAAAAATGACCGGGACTGGACAAGGACATAAAGACAGACAGCCAAGACAAAAATGACCGGGAGTAGACAAGGACATAAAGACAGACAGCCAAGACAAAAATGACCGGGACTAGACAAGGACATAAAGACAGATGGCAAAGACAAAAATGACCGGGACTGGACAAGGACATAGAGACAGACAGCCAAGACAAAAATGACCGGGACTGGACAAGGACATAAAGAATGACAGCCAAGACAAAAATGACCGGACTGGACAAGGACATAAAGGCAGACAGAAAAAAATGACCGGTACTCCACAGGGTAGGATATAAGGAAATGAGGAGGACTGTAATAAGACGGTGGTGAACGGTGGAGTTGATAAAATAAATACGTATGACTATGACAAAAGACAAGATAAAACCTACCTTGCGGACACAAGGCCTTCGCCAGGGACAGGCGAAACAATAAAAACCAGAAAGGAAATAAAGTGAGAATTAAGTTAAAGCATGACTGTAGCGGAAGCATATTTTAATCCAGCCGTGCTTTCTTAATCAATTAAAAATATATATATATAGTTATCATTTTCTTTCCTTCGTTTTTTTTTTTTTTTGTCCGTCTGTCCCTGATAAAGGACTTGGGCCACATCGTAGGTTTATCTTGCTTTTTGACTTAGTAAGACCTATTAGCTGTTTTTTTTCTTCATTCACCGTACTCTACAGGGGCATAGAGGCAGACAAACAAGACACACAAAAAACAGTGACTCCTAAAGACAGACGGCCAAGACAAGAAATGACAGAGTCTTCTAGAGACAGACGGTCTAGACAAGAAATGACAGAGACTTCTAGAGACAGACGGCCAAGACAAGACATGACAGAGACTTCTAGAGACAGATGGTCAAGAAAGAAATGACATGCTCCTAGAGACAGACGGCCAAGACAAGAAATGACATGCTCCTAGAGACAGACAGCCAAGACAAGAAATGACATGGACTACTAGAGACAGACGGCCAAGACCAGAAATGACAGGGACTCATAGAGACAGACGGCCAAGACAAGACATGACAGAGACTTCTAGAGACAGACGGTCAAGACAAGAAATGACATGGACTCCTAGAGACAGACGGCCAAGACAAGACATGACAGAGACTTCTAGAGACAGACGGCCAAGACAAGAAATGACATGGACTACTAGAGACAGACGGCCAAGACCAGAAATGACAGGGACTCATAGAGACAGACGGCCAAGACAAGAAATGACATGCTCCTACAGACAGACGGCCAAGACAAGAAATGACAGAGACTTCTAGAGACAGACGGTCAAGACCAGAAATGACAGGGACTAGAGACAGATGGCCACGACAAGAAATGGCCAATTCTCCACATTGAGACAGCCGGTCAAGACAACAAATGACATGGACTCCTAGAGACAGATGGCCAAGACAATAAGAAATGACATGGACATCTAGAGACAGACGGTCAAGACAAGAAATGACATCGACTTCTAGAGACAGACGGCCAAGACAATAAGAAATGACACGGACTCCTAGAGACAGACGGCCAAGACAATAAGAAATGACATGGATTCCTAGAGACAGACGGCCAAGACAATAAGAAATGACATGGACTTCTAGAGACAGACGGTCAAGACAAGAAATGACATGCTCCTAGAGACAGACGGTCAAGACAAGAAATGACAGAGACTTCTAGAGACAGACGGCCAAGATAAATTCTCCACATTGAGAAAAGACAACAAATGACATGGATTCCTAGAGACAGACGGCCAAGACAATAAGAAATGACATGGACTTCTAGAGACAGACGGTCAAGACAAGAAATGACATGCTCCTAGAGACAGACGGCCAAGACAAGAAATGACAGAGACTTCTAGAGACAGACGGCCAAGATAAGAAATGGCAAATTCTCCACATTGAGACAGCCGGTCAAGACAACAAATGACATGGATTCCTAGAGACAGACGGCCAAGACAATAAGAAATGACATGGACTTCTAGAGACAGACGGTCAAGACAAGAAATGACATGCTCCTAGAGACAGACGGCCAAGACAAGAAATGACAGAGACTTCTAGAGACAGACGGCCAAGATAAGAAATGGCAAATTCTCCACATTGAGACAGCCGGTCAAGACAAAAAATGACAGGGACTCCTAGAGACAGACGGCCAAGACAAGAAATGGCTAGTACTTTACAAGGACATAGAGACAGGCGGCCAAGATAGGAAATGACCGATATTCCATAGGTACAAAATGGCATACGGCAAAGACAATAATGCCCTTTACTCCATAGTGACGTAGAGACAGGCGAAAGAAAGGTGCTTAAGAAATGACAAAATATACTTCTGTTTGCACTCTATTATATTCATTAAAACATCTGACAGCAGTAATTTTCTATCTTCACAGTTAACTTACCCAGTTTTGGCAAAGTTGGTCCACAGCTTCATCATTTTGAGACTCAAGGCTTTTTCCTCGTCTGTGTACACGGAAGCAGGCGCCAAGGGTAGTCCAAATACAAGCTCAATTTCATAACCATGGACGACCCCCATCCACTCTGGCCATGAGTTGGTGCTCACTCTGTGCTCAAAATTATACAAGAAAACGCTGCTACCATGCTGTGTTAGCAGGTCCGCAAATTTAACCACAGGGCACTTGAAAAGCAGATCACCGGTAATAGCGTCCAAGAGAACGGTGTAAGATGCATTAGAGTTTTTCATATATTCCTCTTTAACTAAATCACTGGTCTGGTGGTCATTGTTAAAATAGTGTGGAAGGATGTTATCAAACTGTTCGGCGCTAATTTCGCCATTACCTTCTAACGGAAAGTCAGCTTGGAAGTCATAAATGTTAAAATAGATTCCTTCATTTTTATTTACACCAAGCAAAACACTTGTGTTCTTAATATCACCTCTCTCCATCATCTTCAAAGGATGGTCGGGAATTAAATACCCGTCAGCTACTGGGCCAAAAGAGGCAGTTAGCCCTGCGTTTACACTCCATTGTTTGTCTGACAAAGTTTGAGGATCGACCGATCTAAGGCAGTTTATGGAAGCACTGATATTCTGCCTTGAACAAGAAACAACTGAAGCAAGGTACAAAGCTCTATTTCTTGCCGAATCATGCTCATGAAAAGCCCATTGACCTATTGATGAGGCGCTCTGCATAATTGCATAGGTAAAGTAGTTTCTTGATACAGGAGACACCATATGATATCCAACCGATGCTGCCCCAGCACTCTCTCCGAAGATCGTAATGGCATCTGGTGAACCTCCAAGGTTAACAGCATTATCTTGAATCCACTTTAGTCCCAAAGCCTGATCCAGGAGTCCAGCGTTTCCAGGAGCTTCATCAGTGCCAAGGTAAAGAAAACCTAGAGGCCCCAGTCTGTAAGAGATGGAGACGACAATGACATCGTTTCGAGCGGACAGCTGAGTGGCATCGTAAACTTCTAATGTAGTTGTTCCCGAAGAGAAACCACCACCAAAGATCCAGACTAGTATTGCTTTCGGTTTGCTTTCAGAGCACATTCCAGTACAGACAGGACGCCATACATTTATAAATAGACAGTCTTCGCTTCTCGGTGTGTTTGGATTCCACATCTCAACACCTGGAAACCGTCCGTAGTTTGTGTCTATAGACTGCCAACAGGATTTAGGCTTCTGGGTACCGTCAAGGAATCCTACCCAAGGCTCGGCAGGCAAGGGAGGTCTAAATCTGAGCTCACCAACTGGAGGTTTTGCAAAAGGAATGCTGTAGAAGACGTCGACCAGTGTATTTTCTCCAGTGACTTTTCTAATGCCAGTAACTTGTCCTAAGGTTGTTGTCAGAGACGCTGGTAATACGGATGGGGAAGCCATGACGTTTGAAAGAAGCAAGATGATGGTCAAAATGACTTTCGCAAACATTTTTCTGTAAAAAAAAAAAGTAAAATATTTGCACATTTCGTTTCTGATTGCTCCTGCTAAATATACAAACCAAGCATACAGTTTACGACATTCTTATATGCTTTCCTTGGGCAATTTCAGTCCTTTATCATCCCAAGGTATAATAAATAATATTATTTGAAAAGATTCGATCATTTCTGTAAATTATTTTCAAAAACTGTTTACTTTTAAACAGTTAAATAGAATGACACAGCATAAATACTGTTATAGCAAAAATAATTTTAAAAGTCGTATTTTAATTTCGTACCCACATAACTCATACTGAGACACTATGCAATTAAATCATCACTTTTGTGGCTAAATACAGCACTATAATAAACTAAAATTTTGTCAAGCTCAGAAGTTGTCATGAAGGAGATAAAGAGACACTGTGAGGCAGCGTCATCGAAACAAGAACAAAGAGATAAATAAATATATGGCATGAATATTGCAAAACTCTAAAAAGCTTAGGATGTTTAAAAATAATAAGGACAGAAAGAAAAACATTAAGTGAAGAGAAAGACGAAACAAGAAAAAGAAAAAAAAATTAAGATTCGAAGTGTTGTTAGAAATATATCTGACACTTTACATTTCAAAAAAGGCACAAAAACATAAATTTTGTCTTTTAAAAGTTTTAAAATTGACTAATTAAAAAAAAAATTTCAGCTAGAATAGAGACAGATTATACCTGCAAAAAAATTTAAAATCAAAACTTACAAATGTTTAACAAAATTAACAAGGTTTAATCATACCAAACTATATTTGATGCCAACGATGTTGAATAATAAAGCAGTCGTATATCATCTACACAGCACACCGATCGTAGCTCCCAAAAAGCCACCGTTCACAGCGAGTGAAATTTGTCTCCCAAGTCACGTTTATATACTTCGTGTCTTACTGTAAACATGCATCATTAATGCCTACACAAACATTTCCCTTATATTGGAAAATTTCAATATGGTACTAACGAAAAGTAAGTAAATATGTTTCTATTTAAGGACACACGTCGTTATTTTAAAAAATAAATAAATAAAAAAAATTAAGGGATCATTTACATCTAACCATTCTCTTAATATGAACGTTATCGCGAACTGTCAACAAACAACACACACATATATATACGTCGGTCATTATTCTTATAAGAGGTTGAAAGCTAAGTATAGAACTAATTTGGCCTAGTGCCGTCTGCGTGAGCAGTAATGGAACGTATGAACGAAACAGTATCACGCAGCAAGGTTTCTCTGGTTGACCCGCATGTGCACGACTTTCCCACACACTCGGCAGCACGAGAGGTCGATAAGATCGATCGCATGAAAACTAGCGAATACGCGTCTATGTCTAAAATGTTGATATATCTTTCTGTAACATGAAGGAGGATCTTGAATCTCTATGTGTCTCGCATTTTTTATGTTCTTCACTAGTACGATATATATACTGTTCAAAAAAAGAAACGCAACTTTTTTGGTGTTACTTTTATAAAAGATATTCGCTGATTGGACATCAGTCAACCTATCGACTGTGTCCACCTGGTCATTAACTTCTCGTGGTTACCTGAATTGTACTCACCTCATGATTCTTGAGGTCATGAAAGAGGTCAAGGTCAAAACAACATTTTTGGCAATAACTCGTGACAGGTTCATGAGAATCCCGTGAAACTTATTGAACACAAAACTCTCTGACCATATTAATGAATGCCTATAAAAGATTGACGCTCCTCAAATAAATTCAGTTGAAAATTAAATGCGTAAGTATGCCTCATCTCACTACAGAACAGCGACTCATCATCATTGGACGTTTACAGACTGGACAGTCACAAAGTGTAGTGGCCAGACAATTTAATGTGGTTAGAAGCACCATTAGTCGCCTTTGGAGGCGATTTCAAGAAACTGGCTCAGTGGCAGACCGGCCGCGCAGTGGAAGACCCAGAGTCACAACTCCTGCCGAAGACCGCTTCATACGGCTGCGTCACCTCAGGAATCGACTTGCATCTGCGTCCTCCACAGTCCAGTCAATGTCAGCAGCTCGTCGAATTTCAGATCAAACGGTCGGGAACCGGCTGCACGACTCTGGTCTTTGGGCTAGAAGACCCTACAGAGGTCCTGTTCTTACGGCCCGGCATCGCCAGAACCGACTGCAGTGGGCGAACCAGCATTGTCAATGGACCGTTGGGAATGACTGGAGACGGGTTTGGTTTAGTGATGAATCATTTTGTGTGCTCCAGCGACACGATAGACGGAGAAGAGTTTACCGCAGAGTCCATGAGCGCTACGCCCAGAACAGCGGTGATGAGGGTCCTCCACATGGTGGTGGAGGTGTACTGATGTGGGGGGGGGGTGATCAACTTCATGGGAAGAAGTGACCTGGTGCAAATTGAAGGACGCCTGAATGCCCAACGATACGTCGCTGAAATTCTTCGTTATCGCGTCCTTCCACTTCTGGCTGCACAAGGGTCAATTTTTCAGCAGGATATCGCTCGACCTCATGTGGCACAACTCACTTCACAGTTCCTTGCTGACAACAACGTGCAGACCAATCCGTGGCCAGCCATGTCATCAGACATGAACCCCATAGAACACTTATGGGATGAACTCGACAGACGACTCCCCGAGCGAGACGTGGCTCCAGCCAAACCTTGACAGTTGTCTCTTGCACTGCGGGAAGAGTGGGCAGCCATCCCACAAGAACAGATCCAACGACTAATCGGATTCATGTCAAGGAGATGTCGTTCTCTGATAGAGGCCAGAGGAGGCCATACACCTTACTGAAACGAAGGCCTCAGTCGCAAAGAATAAAAGTCCAAACCAAATTTAATGAACATCATTTCATTGTTATAGTCTGAAAGTTTCTTCATGCCAAGATTGAAACATTAATTCCGTAAAATAAAATGTTGGTATAAGTTTGAAATTAGGTGTCCATTACCACTGCAATAATGTTGCGTTTCTTTTTTTGAACAGTATATATATACAAGGGGATTGACATAAGTCTTGGGCCTGACCATGAAGGAGTCACAGGAGGAAGATGAAACTTGGCACATTTAAAGTTCATCATATTTGCACTGAATGTGTGAAGTACGCGTTTGTTTCTTCAATGGGTTCTCCCGCTACGGTGCACGGCGCAATGTACCCTATTGACCGGATCAGCTGCTCCAAAGATTTGACAAAACAATGGAAAAGAAAGAGGCCAGAGCTGTGATAAAATTTCTGATGTTTCAGGAAAAACACCTACAGAAATACACAGGGATATGGAACCAGTGTTTCGTGATTCTTGTCCTTCATATACTTCAGTAAAAAACTGGTGTCAACAGTTTAAGTGCGGCCGCTCAAATGTTGCTGATCTGCCAAGATCTGGTAGACCAGCCTCAGAGTACAACGATGAAAATGCAACAATAGTGAAGAAAATCATTGACCAGGATCGAAAAATGACAATTGTGGAGATAGCTAGTAGAGTAAAACTAAATGAAAGAACAGTTTATAGAATTTTACACAACAGACTGAACATGAGAAAAGTGTGTGCACGCTGGGTTCCGCGATTGTTGACACGTGAACAGAAGCAAACGAGGGTAAATTGCTGTCAACAGTTGCTCAAAAAGTGTCAGTCAAAAAATTTTTTGGAGACCATGGTGACAGTAGATGAGACTTGGGTACACCATTATGACCCCGAATCCAAAATTGCCAGCATGCAATGGAAAACCCCGGGCTCCCCAACACCTGTCAAACCGAGAGCGCAGAAATCTGCAGGAAAAGTGATGCTGTTTTTTGGGACGGCAAAGGTGTCCTTTTAAAAGATTATCTGCCTCGTGGCAACACAGTTAATGGACAGTACTATGCAGATCTTCTCACCAAACTAAGAAAGGTTGTGACCAGGAAACGAGGGATAACGCGCACTCAAAATCTTCCTTTGCTTCAAGACAACGCGCCCTCTCACAAAGCACGGCTTGTGCAGCTAGCAAGCCAACGATTTGAATATACCGTGAAAAATTTCTGGTTCATCTTCCACACCCAATATTCTCCAGATTTTGGCTCCATCAGACTTTTTTTCTATTCCCAAATCTTAAAAAACAGCTAAAAGGAAATCATTTTGACAGCGATGAAGAGGTTATACTGGCATGTGATGACTGGTTTAGTTTGAAAAATAGGGTGTTCTACTCCCAAGGTCTTTTCAAGGTCAAGCAGAGATGGCAGAAGTGTGTCAATTCAGATGGTGGCTATATTGAAAAGGAATAAACACTATACAAAATTTCAGCTCTCTGTGACATGTCCTTCATGGTCAGGCCCAAGACTTATGTCAATCCCCTTGTATAAATATATATATATGTATATATATATGTATATATATATATATATATATAGATATATTATTTATATATATAATATATAGTAATATATTATATATATGATATATATTATACTATATATATTAGGATTTTTCATTATATATATATATATATATATATATATATATAATCTTTATTTATTTCTTTATCTTTATTTCTTTAGAATAGAAGGACTGAAATGGTATGACAAAGTCACAAATGTGGAATTGATGACAAGAACCAGACAAGTGCCAGTGGAACAAGAGTTGAGAAGACGACGCTGGCGATGGATAGGACACACTTTGAGGAAACCTGTTGATAGCTTTACAAGGCAGTCCTTGTTCTGGAATCCACAGGGAAAAAGAGGCAGAGGTAGACCAAAAAGCACATGGAGAAGAGAACTGGAAACAGAGGTGAAAATGATAAAGAAGACACGGAAAGAACTTGAGCGGATGGCACAGGACAGGAAGACTTGGCATGTGTTTGTTGAAGGCCTATGCTCCTTGGGGAGCTAAAGGGTATTGATGATATATATATATATATTTTTTTTTTTCTATAACCAGCGGCACTCGAGCTTTCTAGCCCTTTTGGCCCAATGACATGTCATTGCGAGGCTGGGGGGTCAGTGGACTTTCCTTCCAACCCGGTCAGGAGCTTCGCTCCTTCCCATCCACACGGGATTTTATGTGCAGGAGCCGTTCAGATTATTCAGTCAAATTTCCGGTCGTAAACATTTCTTCAAACGCCGACGCCCGGGTTTGAACCATGAACACCTGGTCGCCAGTACAACGTTGTAGCCATTACACCAGCGCGGCTCCCTATATATATATATATATATATATATATATATATATATTATATAATATATATATATATAATATATATATATATAATATATATATATATATATATATATATATATATATATATATATATATATATATATAATATATATATATATATAATATATATATAAATATTAAACTAGATAAACTTCCAACCTGGAGCGAACTGTTAAGCTTTTTTTTTGTTTTTAAACTATTCAACGAATTTAATTTTTTTTTTTTTTAATGGCTACAATGACAGTGCTGAAATAAAAACAGCGATAATTGTAATAATGATAGTGATGACAGTAGTGTTGGTGATGAAGCAGAAGAAAAAGAAAATGATGGCGAGAAGACGGTTATGAAGAGACACACACAGACACACACAAAGTGGAACTTCAGATTCATACACAACAAAATCCGTTATGTTTTTGTTCAACGATAGCTCATTCCACAAGATCGTAGCACGAAGGGAACTCAGTTTCTCTCATTTTGTCTAGTCTATTAATAGAACATCTGCAGTGATTCCTCATAGTAATTTCTCGATGACGTGCGAACCCGATGTTTGTGCTCACTTATGGGATATTTTTAGAATTCACACGTAATATTGCTTTCTACTTTATGAAAAAATTGTCGTAATCTATATTGTTTTCATTCCCTTTTTAGAATAATAGCAATTTATGTCTCATAGTGTTGTTGTTGTGTAAACTGTTTAAATGTCCAAAATATTTTGTTTAGCGAAGGTGTGCCTTTCTGTTCGACTGATGTTTGTTCCTAAAAGTTTCCTTATGACGCTTTCAAATGATAACCACTGTTAACTGTTCATTTGCCTGTTAGGACTTTCGACATATCCTGTTGTTCTGTGTTCTTTGTATCTTCTTCCTTGTTCGCCCTCAGACTTCAAACATTAATCTTTAGTTCAGTTCTCTGACACACACCGTGTAGTTTGCATGTGTCTCTGATGAGACACACAACAATATCTACTGCTTCCACCGGCATGTCGTAAGAGGCAGCTAATATGAGGTCGTTCATAAAGCTGCCCAACTCATCATGTGAAATTAATAGCTACAGAAACCACAGCTACAAAAGCTCATGAATGCATTTGTGAGGGCTTCATTCAACGTGATCAGCTGTAATGATGTTTCCATGCTCTGTAAGGAGCGAAAAAGGGGAATGATGTATGCAATGTTGTTTATCTTCACAATTGTTCTTGAAATGTTTGAAGTCAATCAATTAATACCCTTTAACTCCCCGAGGAGCATAGGACTTCAACAAACATACGCCAAGTCTTCCTGTCCTGTGCCATACGCTCAAGTTCTTTTCATGTTTTCCTCATTTTCATCTCTGTATCCAGCTCTCTTCTCCATGTGTTGTTTGGTCTACCTCTGCCTCTCTTTCCCTGTGGATTCCAGAACAAGGACTGCCTTGTAAGGCTATCAACAGGTTTCCTCAATGTGTGTCCTATCCATCGCCAACGTCTTCTTCTCAACTCTTGTTCCACTGGCACTTGTCTGGTTCTTGTCATCAGTTCCATATTTGTGACTTTGTCATACCATTTCAGTCCTTCTAATCTACGCAAGCACCCGTTTATAAAAGTCTGTAGCTTTTTGGTTGTTGTTTTTGTTGCTCTCCATGTCTCAGAGCCATACAATAGGACTGACTTGGCATTTGAGTAGAAGATTCTTATTTTCGTGTTGGATTTGATTTCACTTGTACTCCATATGTTTCCCAATGCAATGAAAGCTCCTCTTGCTTTTTTGTATTCTTATTTTGATATCATTGTCTGTCTCTCCAACTCTGTCTATGTTACTGCCAAGATATGTGTACGATTCTAAATCCTTTAATTGTGTTTCTTCAAGTTCAACCTTGTTATCATTTCTTGCATTTATTCTCATAATCTGTGTCTTTTCCAATTGTATTTTCTGGCTCACTTGTTGTGACCTCTCATCGAGAATTTTCATTTTCTCTTGCATCTGATTATGGTTATGGGACAGAAGAGCCAAGTCATCTGCACAATCCAGATCATCAAGCTGTTTAGTCAGATTCCACTGGATTCCATTTCTGTTGTGTGATGTCCATGTTTTCATAACCCAATCTATTGCTAGTAAGAAAAGAAATGGAGACAAGAGGCATCCCTGTCTCACTCCCGTTCTAATCTTAAACGGTCCTTCATGAAGAATTCTGCATGTCATGTCTTCATAGGTCTTCCTTATTAAGTTAATGATCTTCATAGAAACTCCATAATGCTTCATCAATTTCCAAAGTGATTCTCTGTCTGCACTGTCAAATGCCTTTTCATAGTTCACGAATCCGATGTATATCGGTGAATTCCATTCCAGACTTTGTTCAACTATTATTCTCAATGTGGCTATCTGGTCTGTACAGGATCTGTTTTGTCGAAAACCTGCTTGTTCATCTCTCAGTTGCTTGTCTATGGACTCTTTTAATCTCTCAAGGATGATTCTGTTTAATACTCTTCCTGATACTGATAGTAACATTATTACGCTATAATTTGTGCACTCTTGTAAATTTCCCTTCTTAGGCAACTTGACCAGATAACCTTCCTTCCATTCTGCTGGTATTTCCTCTCTCTCCCAGACTTTGGCATGTAGTTTGTATAATATCTCTATAGAGGTATCAATATCTGTTTTGACGGCCTCTGCTGGAATGCCATCTTGAACAGCTGCTTTTCCGTCTTCCAGAAGCTTTATGGCTTTCTTTATTTCTTCTCTACTTGGTCGTTCACAGCTGATTTGTAGCTCCTCTTCTGCTGGCTGGATGTCTGGGGGATTAGTTGGAGCTGGTCTATTGAGAAGTTCCTCAAAGTGTTCTGTCCATCTCTTCATTTGTTCTTGTATATTACTAAGTAATTTTCCATTCTTATCTTTTATGAGGCAATTTGCTTGCTCATTTTTCCCTGTTAGCTTCTTTGTGTTGTTGTACAGGTCCCTCATATCTTCTTTGGCTGCAGCTTCCTCTGCTTCCCTTGCCAACTCTTCAATATACTTCCTCTTGTCTCTTTTGATGTTTCTACTTACTTCTTTGTTTGCTTCTATGTACACTTCATGAGCCTTGGCTTTGGAGCTTCTGGTTTTGCTTATGTTTAAATCTGCTTTCTTGTTTTTCCTTTCTTCAATATTGCTAATGGTTTCTGTTGTTATCTATGCTTTATGCCGATGTTTTCTTTTTCACAGTACTCCTTCACATGTCTCGTTCCATATATTTTGTTCTTGTTGCCACTGGTCTTTCGTATCTGCTTCATCCTTCAGTTTTTGGAGTACTTGGTATTTGTTGGATACTAAGACTTAAAATTGTTCTTATTTCCTAATTTCTTAAATATCCCTCTATCGCGAGTATGGATAAATAGAGAAGGTGTGTATGAACGAGTAATGTGAAAATAGAGTCACTAATGGAATTATAGGGAGAGAAGGTGACTTCTGGAGAGTAGTGAGGTTACTTCTCCACCATACTGCGACTATATTTTATATTGGACAATCTCTCACCCGTCCTCTCTGAGATAATTAGACTAATCTAAGGCAGTAAGGACGTACAGCACAACATCAAGCGACAGTTAGAAGAGAAAAATATCCTGACCGCAGATTATATATATATATATGTTTATATATATATACAACATATATATATATATATATATTCATATACACCATATATATATATATATATATATATATATATATATATATAGCACAAAAATCCCGGTATGTAAGTAATCCACAACAAGGAAAACCTAACACTGTTCCTCTGAATTTTTATATCCAAATGAGGTGGAGATAAGCTCCCCGTGGAAAACAGTTGTTAGAATATTCCAAGCACACACCCACCGTCCAAGTTACGGGTGAAGGAGACAATGCTAGTGCGAATATCCATGCACTAATAATAAATCCGATTAGCAGGACGCTATAGACCACTGCTGGCAAAGATTACAACGAACATAGATGAGAGCTCCCAGGGGATGCGCCTCTATCTGGTGGCTAAAGATGACTCAAACTTCCGGCAGGTGTTTATTATCCACAGTGAAGATGCCTGTAAGATACTCCACGTTACTCCGGGTTTACTGGCTGTCAATGGGTCGGACAGTGTTGCCGACAAGCTGGGAGGGCAAAGGTAACTACCCTGGTCGCTCGGACGATGCATATAAACCAATATGTGGCGATATGTATAAGCAGTAGATATTTGATCAATGTAAGGTGCTCCCAATGGGGGTACAGAGCACAAAATTACAGGCGTATGACCACTCTCTGCAAAAAAATACAAACAATTAAATTATCATCAAACGATGGTCTAGCCTTCTCCAATGTTTACCAACAAATTACATTCTTCTACTAGATCACCCCACACCGCCCTTCTCTCATTCAATACAAAATCACACCGCACGGTCGTTCTCTTTAGCTGTACTGACTAATGCATAACCCCATAACACAGGTAACACCAGCCATGCGTTAACTGCCTTGCGGTCTCCGCGCACGAGTCTACTGACCTCGCTTTTTCACACACACACACACGCCATGATTCATACTTTAAGCAAGTCCAGTCTAGCCATTCAAAACATGAATTGCTTTGTAAAATTAACTTGCGCTGATAGTAGCAAACAAATAGCAAAAACTCTTTACAGAATTAATTACACACGTATTCAAATGGAAAAATATGGTGGAAAAAATGATATGTCTTCCATCACTCCTCTATCTATTTATATTTATATTTATATATATTTATATAAAAGAAATAAAGTAACTCTAGCTCCCGACTCTATATTATTGAGCTAGCTTCCCAATAAATGAACTTTAAAAAAATTGTGTCCATCCAAGCAAGGAATTCAATCTGACTTACTTAGCTGTTCCTCTTCTACCGTGAGATGTAGAGGTTTGTAAGAGAGAGCGCCATACTATTCAATCGGTTGTCTTGCTCCTGGTTTGGTTCCATTCTAGTCCTTGTTCCTTCAAAGATTGTCTAATGTTGTCCTCCCAGCGGACTTTGGGTCGTACTGGAGGTCTGGATCCCTGGCTCTTGGTTTCCCATGCTTGCCGTGGTAGCGGATCTTCTCCCATTCTGCAGACATCGCCAAACCCTCTCAGTAGGGACTGATCTACTTGGGTCTGCAGGGGTTGGGGTTTTAGGCCTTGACGTATCGTCTGATTGTGGACCATGTCTCTTTTTGTTACTTCAACCACCTTCCTCAGATACCTCATTTCTGAGGTTTGGATCAGGCTTTTGTGGGTTGTAGTTTGCCCATGACTCGCATCCATATCTCAAGACTGGGACATAGGTGAAGCTGTATACAGCCATCTTCGTCTTCTTACCAACTTCTCTTTTGCTGAGGAATCCTCGATTTATGGCTTGAAAAAGTCTACCAGCTGCTGCTCATCGGGTAGCCAACTCTTCTTTGATTCCTCCCTTCCGGTCTATGACAGCTCCAAGGTATTTAAAGTGGTCGACCTTTCCAGGACCTGTTCTCCCAGATTAATCTGATGTCTTCTTTCCTCTCGTATATCCCCATGGTTTTTGTTTTCGAGCTGCTTATGATCATCTCTTCTCCAGCTCTTCCTTCCAGACTTGCAGGTTGGATTAAAGATGTGCCTCTGATTTAGCAAACAGGGCAACATCATCAGCAAATGCCAGCTCTGAAAAACAGAACTGTTTCATCTTCCAGTACCCCACTGAATACTTTCCTGTCCTGTCCTTACATGCCTTGATGACAACGTCCATGATGAGTATGAAAAGATAAGGCGACAGGATATCACCTTGTTTTACACCAGTGGTGGTCCTGAATTCTTCTGACTTAGGTTTTGCCGTCATCATATAATTTCTGCAAGACGTGTAGAAGCTCTGTATAGCATGAATCAGAGGTGTTGGAATGTTCGTCCTTGCCAAACAGTCCCAGAGTTTGTTCCAGGAGACCTTGTCAAATGCCTTTTCCAGATCTAAGAAGGAAAGATGGATCTCACTGTTATACTCAAGAGCCTTTTCACTCAAGTGTCTGAGTGCGAAGATTAGGTCTTGAGTACTTCGATTTGCTCGAAAGCCACACTGGTCCCATCCATTTGTGGCTCAGCTAGGCGTCTGAGTCTCTGCTCCAATATTCTAGGTTAGATTTTACCAGGGACACTGAGAAGGGATATGCCTCTATGGTTTCCATATTGTCGGTTGTCACCCTATTTGAAAATCGGTGTTATTACGAGGGACGAGGAAATTTACGTAACATTAGCCGCGCTTCCCTGTTTCTACGAGCAACTTTCGTTCGTGAGGAAAGACGGCAAAAATAAAAGGCAGAGAATTCCCCGTGTTGACGAGGACTCTACACTCAAAGAGACTGAAACTTGCCGCTTCCCCCAATAATCGCTACAAAAAAGACTTCAGCAAAATTTGTCGCTAGTTGCACATGTAAAGGGGTGGGCTTTGCTTGGCCCATTAAGGGTGACGGGACCAAAGACAGAATTATAGCTGTTGAGAGCAATTTGAGGTAAAAGTTGGCGTAGACAAGAGATAGAGAGCAAACAGGCAGACCACTCAGATTGAAGGGGCAGACATTTCCAAATCAAATTACGACACAAACATTATACTGTTGTCTAAAGCTAAATACTGTTGTAAATTTCTTGAGTTTTACTTTTGTTTTAGCCTACAGAAGATGGTGATACTACATCTGCTCCTCTACATACTTTTACATCATGCAATGATGACCTAAACTTCTTACTTATGCACATGTGATCAATCTGATTCTCAGTTCTGTAGTCTGGTGATATCCATGTTGCTTTATGCATTCTTTTATCTGGAAATATGCTTCCTCCTACTCATATTAACGCATATAGAAAGACTGCACCTTTACGGCTGCAACGAAGTGCTGTCGGTCATACCACTGAATGATGTTTTTATTTACTTTCTTTTTGGCTGATTTAAACCTTGCTGTTATAATTCGATGTCCGATCGCTTCCCATTCTATAAGGACCTTCTGCGCTTTCCTAGACAGCATTAGAGCCACCCCTTCACTGTGGTGGGCGCTTTCCTCCTCATGTCCTGAGGACAACTCCATTTCTCCGGTGATGAATCTCCTCCTCTTTATGCCCTTCCACCGCGTCTCACAGAGACCTAGGATATCAATCTTGCAATTAGGCATTTCTGCTGCTACGTGTGCAGTTTTTCCCTGTTCATATAAAGTGCGAACATTCCGGGTGCAAATTCTGCAGATTTTCCTAGATTAAAAACAGGTTACTCGGCAACCCAGACTCCTTTCGGCTTTCTCTGGGTTGCTTCATGCGCCTCCTTTCCAGAGGACCCTTCTTCTGTTTTTGGCAGCTGAGTTGATTTATACTCTGTTTTTGACTTGTCCATGTTTTTTGAGGTTATTGTGGTAAAAAGTTGTTAACGGGATGGAGTAACCAGCCCCATGCCCAACCCTCCCCAGTCGCTTTTTACGACGATGCACGGTAGGGTACAGTGTTACCATTATTTGATTTCCTTTCGTGTCCCGTTAACGCACGATACGTCAAGGGCTAAAAACTCAACCCCTGCAGACACAAGTAGAACGGTCCCAACTAAGATGGTTTGGTCATGATTGCAGAATGGGAGAAAATCGGCTCCCCCGAGTCCGCTGGGAGGACAACATTAGACAATCTTTGAAGGACCGAGGACTAGAATTGTGTCACGGGTTATTCCCCCCCCCCCCCCCCTCTTTGCTCTGCAGTAGTGGTCCAACAGTGGCCAAAACCTAGAATATCTAATGTGAGTCTTCAAAGGTGTCTACCTTCACACAAGATTACTCTTGGAAGAGTTGTAGATAGAAGGATATTGATGCTTCTACCTCTAGGGAATGTTCACAAGATATTTAAGAAATCGAGAACGATGCTGAATGAGTCTGAGCACGTTAACTCTGTATCTTTCTTACCCGCCGCCTTTTGTGAAGATGGGTTATATAATCAAGTTTTGCTCGTACAAGCCCCAAGCTGATTTAACTGAGCGAAATTCCTCTTATTAGCTCGATATATATATATATATATATATATATATATATATATATATATATATATATATATATATATATATATATATATATATATATATATATATATATATTTTTTTTTTTTTTCTTAACCAGCGGCCTTTGGGCTTTCAGCCCTTCGGCCCAATGACATGTCATTGCGAGGCTGGGGAACCTGAGGACTTTCCTTCCAACCCGGTCAGGAGCTTCGCTCCTTCCCATCCACAGAGGGTTTATCACAGGAGCCGTTCAGGCTATTCAGTCAAATTTCCGGCCGTAAACATTTCTTCAAACGCCGACGCCGGGTTTGAACCATGAACACCTGGTCGCCAGTACAACGCCGAAGCCATTACACCAGCGCGGCTCCCATATATATATATATATATATATATATATATATATATATATATATATATATATATATATATATATATATATACACTAAGGCAGATCAACGGACGTAACGTCACATCCTAGCTCTCCAAACGTTACAAACCCTGGCATTATTTATAACTGTTGATAGCTTTAAGTACTAGATATTTTCTAATAACGGTTTATAGAAACTTGTAGCATTACGATTTCTGAAAATGTAACAAATCAAACAACGATATTTTGATTAATTGGTTTTGTTTATTCTTTTAATCCACATAAGTTACAATGCACATAATGTATCACATTGTGTTGTATTTACTTATGTCTATTACCTACACTTGTTATTGCAACGTGGTTGTTGTTCAAACGCTCTTTCTTATGCAAAATGTTTAGTTTTGTTGTCAGGGGCAAAAAGGATAAATATCTTGGTGTTGCCCACCGTGGAGTAAGGAACAAATAGTTCTCGCTTTTTCTAAGTTAACCCTTGCTGCTTTAAGTGGCTGGCTTGAACCTTGCTTATAGTCACTGATAATGAAAGTCGCACAGGATGTTGCAGTCGCTTAAAATAAAACAGTATGACGGTGGGTATCAAAGGAGCGCGTGGAATGAACACATCTACCCCACAGACACAGATTTTTAATATTGTCGTTTCTATCAGGTTTAATACGATTTCCTTCAAATATATCTTGCTTTCATTACATACGTTAGGCGTACCAAGATTTGGCAGTAACATTATCAGTGCAAAAGTTTAAAAATGAAGCTGTGCAGCATTTTTTTTTCAATTGGCTCCAAAAAGTTGAGGAAATTTGTTGGATTATTGCCTACTGACTATCATTGACAGAGTCACTGGATTTATATGTCGTGCCAGCGTCGAGCAACTGATTCTGTATTTGGAGATTGGTAATACTATAGTGTGTTTCACAATGTTTGCCGCTGTTTAATATTCAATATCTCTGCAACCACTTGATCGTAATTGTTGCAACTGTGCATATGACCTAATGATCGCTATGTCCCGAGGGGGACTTTTTTTCCTCGTTAACAAACTTATGGTTTAAAATTGTCTTTATTTAAAGTATACAAAATCTACCACCTCCTAGTCCAACCGTGTATTGACAGGGCTTACCCCTTCATATTTGTGAGCTATTTCGATTTAACATCATGAACGTATTTCACGTGATTTTCCCCGTGTTTCAGTTCACTACCGCACTGTTTTGAACATTACATTGATCCTTCCGGTGTGTTCAGTGTATTTCAGTGCATAGGAGTATCTTGCGGTATTCTAGGTCTGTAATACAATGGGTATGAAAGTCAAGTTCCTTACACTGCATACAATGGCAGTGAAGATGTATAAATATTTCTGCAGAGAAGCTAAGCGTCGTAAACTGTATCGGAGTCTCTCAAATCCTGAAAAGAGAACTATTCACGCTTTGGGTTTAAGTAAACGGTCATTTCATCAATTACTCAAAGCTAATGGAATTTTCAGTTCAATCAATACCAGGACGCAAGGAAGAAAGGAAGTAGTAGATAGTTTTGACAGGGATGTAATTAGAAGAGAGATTTGTAGAGTGTTCAATTCCAAAGAAACTGTGACACTAAGAAAACTGACAATTCGGCTGAGAACATACAATGACAGTGATGTGTCGAAATCAACATTATGGAGAACTGTTAGAAGCATTGGCTTTACGTTTAGGAAGTACGCTAGTGGAAGAAACGTCATCTGCGAGAAGCCGCACTTAGTATCTATGAGAAGTAAATATTTACGTGAAGTACGAGAAATGCGTTATCAAGATTACGTTATTGTGTATGTGGATGAAACTTGGATCAATGCTCACAACGAAGTGAAATCGAATGGCAGTTATCAGATGGAACGATTAAAAGATGTGTACCCAGTGGAAAAGGACAACGTCTGTGTTGCGCACAGATTCTTTTGTGTGGTAGTCTGTGACGCACAGATTACTGTTGGTAGGCATACAAATGTAAAGTATAACTAAGTGTCTGATGAAAAGTATTTTATTTAAGAATCAATGATTCTTAGTCTAAGGGACAGAACCCTGATTGATCGATGTTATTTTCGGTTATATGGGTTATCTTTTCTTGTGTCACAATCTGGCGTATGAATACTAGATTTACGTCATTTTTCGTCTGGTATGGCCAGATACAGATTGGTCTTGCTTAAAATGTTTATGGCCCGAATTTATATTTATTCCTTGACTATTTAAGGTGATTCGGTCTTATATCTTTGTATCTTTGTATTTCTATGTCGGTCTATTTTTTGAGCTGAACTCGGGGGTCAAAGGCATTTCTGCGCATGCGTCGATTTGGGGTGTCGAGAGAGAAGCTGCTGTCATGTCGTCGCTACTATGGGCTGGTCGATTAGAATGCCTGAAGATTGATCTCTGTGATTTATTCTAGGAAGGAGAATGTTTCTCTGTATGACTGTAGTATCAGAGATTCTCCTAATGTTGATTATTAACGCCAAGGAATGGCGTGCGTTATTCGCTTGTGTGTGTTTTCCTAAAGCCAGGTAAAACCAAAACCTTTTTGCTGAACTTTTTTTGCTAAGCCTAGATGGGAGACGTATTATCGTACATCTAGGATTGTTGACTACAGATGAAGATGATGTGTTATCTAGCAGCACTAGATTATTTGATATAACCAGCCTTATTGATACCAGAAATGTATAGAAGCCCAATGAGGACATTTATGGATGAATAACGAATTAATTCTGCTTCATAATTTTTCATCCTGGGTGAGCGAAGCTCACGGAGGAGAGCCATTTTGTGGATCCCGCCATTGTAAGCGGATCATCGTCGGAGAACAGAAAAGGTCCTATTATCTGATGATGGTACAGAGATCTATATATTATGAAAATCCACCACTGTGGTTTAACATTGTTGCTATAAACATTTGATGAATTTACGGCTTGAGAAACTTAGCCAGGAGAAGGTTCTGACAGTGAACCATTGTTGATGATTATGTATCCACCTTAACTGACGCGATTAGTCAGTTGAAGCATGAGACGATAGACAACCAGAATATTGAGTGCTTGCCTACTATCGTTCCATTATATTTACGTGCCACATAAATGTACATCTGATATTGTCACCCATTTTCAAGTATACAATGATTTTTTGCCAACCTGTTAAGTGACTGTAATCGTGATGTCGAAGTGTACGTCCATTATTAAATGTATGAAACGTCATCAGCAGTCTACCCTTTATTGACTTCTAACTATGACTGAGTGAGTGACTTGTCAACTCAACAGAACTGTACACACATTCGCGTCCTTTACATCTACATTCTCACTCGATGTCAGCACTGTGTCGGAACGAGTTGACCATTCATTTATGTGTCCAGTATAACCTGATGAAAGCAGTAACATCACAACAAAAAAAACCACCTTATCAATGTGGTAGGCCAGATTTTTGGGTCTAACCTGCACAGTGGACATTGCCAGAAGTCAACTACTGATACCAGATCTTTTCCTGCGGACGCATACGACACACATAA
This sequence comes from Oreohelix idahoensis, assembly GCA_024509875.1. Taxonomy (NCBI): domain Eukaryota; kingdom Metazoa; phylum Mollusca; class Gastropoda; order Stylommatophora; family Oreohelicidae; genus Oreohelix; species Oreohelix idahoensis. The sequence goes on along the minus strand of JAMPIV010018856.1, from coordinate 168,613 downwards.
ACACCAGCATTACAAGTCTACAGTCGATGTCAGCTGGTCAGCAGTTTCGTTACGTGACCTGACCTGTCAAGCAGAGGTAGTAACTAGGTCAGCGCTTGTTGACATTTGTGTTAGAACAGACATCATTGCACAGCAGGGTATTAGCAAATATTAACTGTGTTAGCGAGAAGTGCTTATATTTCAACGGTGGATCTTCTGGTGTCCTGCTCTATATTGAACATTGTAATAGTTTAGGCCAGAAGTATTAATTTATTAAAGTGGCAATTTATTAGTTAGTTGATAATTAGAAACTATACCATTATGCCGTAGAACTGAACCTCCTTTGCAACACATATTATTCACATGCTATTTGATTACATTATATGAGATATATATATTTATGTTTAAATGTTTACATGTTGCATATTAGTGTTGTGTATATGTCTGTGGGCGGTTGGGTAAGGTGACTAATATAAGATTTCCCACGTCATAGAGGGCTTATATTAGTGTTCTGTAGGCGCAAATTTTCTTAATTGAAAATTTGCTAGCGACAATTTGTTGCTATTGTTGTTAGCTGTGACGACGTGTTGTTTTTTCTTCGTTGTTTTTGTAATATTTTTTCTGTTCTTTAGTTTTGTTTTGATTTGTTTGTATTTGTAGGTCTCATCTTTCCTGTCATTTAGTTCTATACAACTTTATATTTATACACTGTGACGTCATTTGTGTTGTTTATTTTCTCGTGGTTGTAATCACAGGTTCTGTGATTATTTTCTTCAGTTTACCTTTTTAACTTATTTGATTTCTGCGAATGTTTCCATGTTGTCTTTCTTGATTGTCCTTTGTTTATGTTGTTCGTTGACATATGCTATAAGGTATATTTGATCATACACTATATGAAGTGCACTTGTGGTATAGAATAAACTGGTAGTTCATTACTATTATTATTATACAAGTAAGTATACAAGACCTTATTAAAGGCTTGTCTCCCACAGAGATTGGGATAAAGGGAGCTTGTTATTCAAGTTTATTAAAACTTGCTCTCATTCACTGTGGAATAAATTTCATTGACTTTTTCAGGTAACTATTGTTAGACATTATGTCGACTTTAGATTACTTTATTGAGCTAGGGAAATCCCTAGGCAAGACTGGTGATATGTTGGAAGAGTATGCTAACAGTCAATATGACAAAAACAAAAATTTGAAATTGATAAACTGAAGGCTGAAGAGAAAAAACAAAAAGCTGAGGAGAAAAGATGGGAAAGAGAGGCTGAAGAGAAAAGATTACAAAGAGAGGCTGAAGAAAAAAGATTACAAAGAGAAGCTGAGGCTGAAAATAAAAGATTGGAAGCTGAGGAGAGAAAAATGAAGTTGGAACATGAACATAAGGAAAAACTTTTAGCATTTGAGTTAGAAAAATTGAAATTGACAAATATGAGTAATGTTAATCAGTCATCTGGTGGTAATGGTAAACCTTTTATTTACAAGATCAAGCTACCAGCATTTAATCCATCCAGTGACGATATAACAGTGTGGCTGGATAGGTTTGAACGTTCTTGTCGAAATCATAACGTGGATAGATCACAATATGCTAATCAGTTATCAGAGATACTGAAAGGTGACACTCTGACTAGTTTAAGCTTGGTAGAAGAGGCTGACCAGGATAATTATGATGTTATCAGAGCAGCCTTATTAAAAAAATATCAATTGACAGAGGAAGGTTACCGTCTTTTGTTTAAGAGAATGGTACCTGAAACAGGGATACAATTCTCAGAATTCATTGCAAGGAAACGTCTTACATTTAATCGTTGGATTGAGCTGTCCAAAACAGAAAAGACATATGAAGCCTGTGGTGTCTGCCCATGCACACCACATGTTGGATTTATTGAGTTTGAGTCAGTGCTGATAAATGCGGCACTATTTGGAATATTGAAAAAAAGGGCACCGGAAAATGAGAGAAAAGAGATGTTTATAATGTGTATGGCCAAGGTGTTAAGAAAAAACCTTGAGCTTTGTGGCCGCTGTGTTTTCTTGTAAGTTCCATTGGGAACATATTGCGAAGTGTTCACCTTTCTAAATGGATGTGGTTTGTACAAGAGGAGGAATACTCTTGGCATATGATTAATACTGTATTGATGAGGTTTGGTAATTAAGGATTAATCTTGACGAACGCTTCTGTATGCTACAAGGAATATACGTTATTAAAGGATGTTGAGTTCGTTAAAAAGGAAGACTGTTTTAGTTCGTCATTGGTGATTGGGTCAGTTAAAGAACCCACATGTATGTTGTTGAGTATGGAATAAAACTATAATCGTTGGGTCACCCTGGACGTAACAGAATAACGAGCATTATTATGAAACAACAGCAGGAGTAATCAAATATACATTAACATAATCAACATATACTTGAACTGTGGACAGGGGTAGCAATTTATCTGAAATAATAAAAACGAACCCACAATATATTCAAACAGCGCCCCACCACAGAAATGGGAGGCTGTCGTCCGTTGGATTTGAAGGACATTTGAAGGTTGCTCAAGTTATTGGCAGACAGAGTCCTTTGTTGGGACAATATCGGGAAGTTTGATCAATCTATCGCTGTTCAACAATGAACATTTTATGCAGAGACAGCTGTTGGAATGCAACTTTGTGCAGACATGAAATTTACAATATTCGTATACTAGGTCATGCCCAGACCTGGTACCTTACTTGAGGATCAGAAAAAAACATTATATCCATGACGAAATCGTTCACGCTTATTTACCATGAGAGGGATGCTATACCAATCTGACGAATATCTTCACGGGAGAAATATGAATCTGGGATTTTACGAGGAGGTCGTTTCGCTGGACAAGTGGACTCGGAAGTACTAGATCAAACCATTAGGACATTGATAAGGTCACCTCATCAGTTTATTCGGTCACTCGTTGGAAATTAACATTTCGTCTCTATCATTATATATTGACACTATCTCTGCAATGTGTCTCACACGAGTGAAGGTCGGACATTTTCGACGTTGAATTCATGTCCAAGAGTCCTAGTTAACTGAATAATTAGTGAACGATTCAATGTGATATTGCGTAGAACGATGCATTGGAGTTACATCGTGGAGTGGATACTCATGGTCGATTCAGATAATTGATGTTTTTGTAACGTCATGGTTGTTGGTCCTATCATTGTTGGGCAAATCTCGCTTCTTTTGTGTTATATGTTTCTTTTCTTTGTCTCTTGCGGGCGACTGTTTAGGAGGCATTTTACGTTTCAGTGTCGTATTTCTATAGGTTGATTGCATTAATTTCTTTCAGGGATTCAGCATTTAGTGCTGTCGTGATTACCGCTCTGTTTGAAATTAAGGCTTTCATGCGTGTTAGCTGTGCTGTGATTTGTCGTATTTTTTTAAATTTCAATTTTGTTTGGAAATTTAGTCTGGCGTGGGTCTTTCCTGGCTATCTTTTGTAAAATTTACATTAATGGTAAAAGTGATTTGTCGTTTTGTCTCGTTTATTACTGGTGGAAACTTTAATTTTTTTTTTTGTCTTAGAATTTTTGACTATTTACAATTTTGTCGTTTCCTTATTTTGTTTCCATCCATGTCTTTCGTTATTCATGGCATGTGATAATTTTCCTTTGTAGCATACATATGATTCATTATTTATTGATCAACAATAATACAATAATATTGCTTGTTATATATCCTACGATTCTTGTGGATAACAAGAAACATAATCATACACGATAATTATATCACGTCTAAGTGAGTTGTGCAGGTGATATAGTTATATATATATATATATATATATATATATATATATATATATATATATATATATATATATATATATATATATATATATATATATATATATATATTCACATTGTGACTACACCAATCAGACACACTATCCCATAGTGTGATGGACTAAGTAAGGCAGAGGATAACATAGATATTGATTTATTGTTTATAAAAGTTATACTTCTTAGTATACTATGGCGACTCTTGACTATTTTATTAAATAATGGAAGGCACTGAGTATGGAAGGTGATATTTTAAAAAATTTTGCTTTGACTGCATATGAAAAAGCAGAGGCAAAAGAAGAAAGAGAAAGAAATGAGAAAAAAGAAAGAGAAGAAAGGGAATTTTCTATGGCGCAAGAAAAAGCAAATAAGGAAGAAAGAATTCGTATGGCAGAAATCGCTGCGGAACGAGAGAAAATGGAACATGAAAAGGCAATTCGTTTAGCTGAAATTGCTGCCGAGGAGGCAAAATTTGAAAGGGAGAAAGCTTTTGAGGTTGAGAAACTTCGTTTTCAACAACATCATGTTTCCCATGATTCTGATAGTAATGGTTCATCGAAGAAGGCAATCACAACCCCTAATTTTAATTTAAGACTACCACCCTTTTCTCCTCCTCACGACGATATAAGTTTTTATTTATTAAGATTTCAGGAAAGAGTCTCTTGCTTAAATATTGATAAAGATTCGTGGTCTGGTGTTTTTTCGGGTCTCCTCACAGGTGATGCAGTTGGGGTCTATCTGGGTATAGACCAAGATAAAAGACATGATTTTCAGGTCGTAAAGGCAGCATTTATACGCAGATATGGTCTGGATCAGGAAGGCTATAGACAAAAGTTTCGATCCATGTTGCCGGTAGAGGGTAAAAATTTTGAGGATTTTGTTTCCTCCATAAAACTATGTCTCCAAAGATGGGTTGAACAGGCTTCTATCCCTAAAACTTTTGAAGGATTATGTGATCTCTTATTAAGAGATAAAATTGTTTCTTCGGTAAACCAGGATATTGTATCATTCTTACAAGAACGTAATCCGACTAGTATCGAGGAAATGGAAAAATTAGGTCAACAATTTTCCGTCGCTCACCTTCACGGGGTAGAGACAGGCATAATTTCAACAATTATAACAATAACCAATGGTATCGAAATAACCAGTATTCACACAACAAATATACTGACAATCATAATTTGTCACCGCGGGGTGGCCATTATGACAGGGACAACAATGGACATTCTCATTCAGACAATTTTTCAGATCGCAGAAGATCTCACTTCGTTAGAAGTCATAATAGAGCACGCTCACAAGCCAATGCTTGTCAGACGGTAGATAGAAATGTCAGTAATGATATTCATTCAACCAATAATCACGCCAATGCGTGTAACGTTGATTTAGAAAATTCTAATAATTGTACAGAATGTAAGATGTTATTTCAACCTGGAGCTACACCACGGCTTAAATGTGGACATGTCTTACCAGTGTTGTCATCTTATGACGGTGTTGGTACTCTCACTTTACATAATGGGTTTTTGTTTAACACTCCAATTAAAATTTTAAGGGACACGGGTTGCACAACTGTCGGGATAAGAAGGTCGTTAATCCCTCCGTCGTGTTTCACTGGAACGTCAGTGAAATGCATAACTTTCGGAGGCACGGTAGAGGTATATCCCATGGCCGACGTAACAATTACCACGCCATTCTTTACTGGGAAAGTTCGTGTATGTGTTCTCAACCAGCCTTGCTGTGACTTGATTTTGGGAAACATAAAGGGTATAAAAGAATGTTCTACTGATGAAATTTCTGCATGGGAAAGAGAATATCTTTCTTTATCCAATGCTGTGACTACTAGAGCACAGTTGGTTGCAGAAGCAAATGAACTTAATGATAGCAATAATATCCCACACATGACAACAAGTCATTACATAGATAAAAAATGCATTCATTAACCAACAAAAAGATGACTCTTCTTTGGGACGTTTATTCACTTTAGCTACGGCTAAAACTATTACACAGACAAATAATGCCAGACATTGGTATCAATTTCATGACAATATTTTGATACGTTGTTTTGACAATTATTCTTCAGTACTCAGACAAATTGTAGTACCTACGTCATTTCGATCACTAGTTTTATCTAATGCACATGATGTTCCTTTTGCGGGTCATATGGGGATTGCCCGCACAGCTTATAGATTGATGGCACATTTTTTTTGGCCAGGGGTTCATAAGGACGTCGCAACGTTTTGTAAATCATGCACTGTTTGTCAGGGAGTTGCACGGAAGGGTGCGCATCAGTTTGCACCCCTACAGACCACAGATATCTCTGTGCGTCCTTTTTATAAGATGGCTGTCGACATAATCGGGCCTCTTCCGGTGTTATCATCCAGAGGATTCCGCTTCATCTTAAACGTGTATCGATCTATGCACCAGATGGCCTGAAGCCATACCTGTTAAGTCCATAACAACAATGTCGGTGACTGATGCATTATTATCGATATTTTCACGTATCGGATTTCCTGAAGAGCTTCTGTCAGATCATGGCACGCAATTCACTTCAGGTATGTTCTCGGAAATTTGTGATGTGCTTCACATCCGTCATACATTGAGTGCCAGATTAAATCCGCAATCAAACGGAGTTGTAGAACGCTGGAATTCTACATTAAAACAGATGTTGGGCAAAGTAACAACAATGTTTCCCCATGATTGGGACCGGTTGATACCAGCGGTTTCTCTTTGCGTATAGAGAAGTTCCTAATCGTCAAACCGGATTCTCACCATTTCAATTAGTTTTCGGGGCTAATCCAAGAGGACCAATGTCTATCTTACATGATTTGGTGATAACAAATGATGATAATACGATTACGAAATCTAGTCACCAATATGTCACAGATCTACGCCAATGCATTGTGGACGCATGTGAAATCGCGACTGAAGCATCAGAATTAGCAAAATATAAGACTCGGTCGCGTATTAATCGTGATAGAAGATTAACATCATTATCGATTAACGATGAAGTTTTTGTTCTCTTGCCACTTAAAGGTGATCATTTGTTGGTTACGTGGCAAGGTCCTTTTAAAGTTGTGGGTAAGAAAACCGACGTAGATTACATCATCGACATTAGGGGTAAAAGAAAAACATTCCACACTAACATGTTACAACCGTACATTTCTCGACCTCTTCCACTCAAACATATTTGGGAATCTATCACAAATCAATCTCCGCATCTGGCATCTATTGCTTTAGTTGATGAAGTAGCAACTAGTTTCGCGGATGTACCGCTTGATTTTCCTGTGGTACCTATCCAAGCCTCTGAAACTTGGAAGGATGTAATCATTTGTAACGATTTACCTTCAGATCAGAAGAATCAGATTCTCAATCTATTGAAATCTTTTGAAGATGTATTATCTGATCTGCCTGGACGAACTAACATTATGTCTCACGAAATAAAATTATCGGATCCCACTCCTATTAAGTTACGACCGTATGCAATTCCTTTGCATATCAGAGAGCAGGTTGACAGCGAGGTCGACAATATGTTGAAAATGGGGATAATCTCTCCATCAGATTCTCCATTTTGTTTTCCGATGGTGGCAGTACGGAAGAAAGACAAATCCATTCGTATATGCATTGATTTCCGTCGACTAAATAAAGTCACGATATCAGATTCTGAACCAATGCCTGTGCTGGAGGACTTGCTACCTCATTTAGCTTCTGCTACTTTCTTTAGCAAATTCGATTTATCAAAAGGGTATTGGCAGATCCCTTTGACCGAAGAATGTAAACCGTTGACGGCATTTGCAACAGCTAAGGGTTTGTTCCAATACAATGTCATGTGTTTTGGGCTCAAAAATGCACCTGCAACTTTTGTACGGATGATGCGTCGAGTATTTGGGAACCGTTCTGACCTAATATCTTATATAGATGATATTTGCATGTTTCATGACACATGGGAAGAGCATGTAGATGGTATACAATCTTTACTCCTGACACTAAGAATACACAATCTCACAGCCCGTCCATCCAAAATAGAAATTGGATTCAATGAAATTTCATTTCTAGGACACAAAATTGGCAGACATGTAATACAGCCTGATGAATCTAATTTAAAACGCATACTTGATCTTACAATTCCAACTACAAAGAAGCAAGTACGGAGTCTATTAGGATTGGTGAATTTTTACCACAAGTTTATTCCAAGGTTCTCGTCTTTGACTGCTGTCTTATCTGATCTAACTAAAAGAGGTATGCCTAACAAAGTAGTTTGGACAGAACAATGTAACCATGCATTACAAAACATTAAGACTCATTTTTCACAGTATCCTATATTAAGACTGCCAGATTTAAAAAGATCATTTACTGTTGTAACAGATGCTTCGCTCCATGCAATAGGCGGGTGTTTGGGACAAAGTTTTGATGGCAAGTTTCATCCGATTTACTACTTGAGTAGGAAACTGTCGGAAGCCGAATCTAAATACTCCATTTTCGACAGAGAACTTTTGGGTATAGTATGGACTTTGAATAAACTTCAAAAGTATGTGGTAGGTACGCATTTTACTATAATGACAGATCAGAGAGCGTTAACATATCTCCAAACCTGTAAATCACCAAGTGCAAGACTTACGAGATTCGCATTGCAGTTGCAAGCGTATGACTTTGATATCGTCCATATAGAAGGACATAATAATGTAATCGCTGATACTCTGTCGAGAGTAATACATTGAAATACGTAACTGTCCTGGGTACAGGAAGTGACAACAAACATTATTTATGTTCATAGTCAATTGATAGGTAGATTATATAGCGATATTTTCGTAGCATTAATATGTTGCTCACAAGTTGTTGCCACATATTTTAACTGCATTTCACTCATCGTGATATCATTTCACTCATTGCTTGAATTTGATTTTCCTTTTTATCATTATAGTTAAGTATAGTTAATGATGGCCTGGAAACCTGCAGTTTCCAGTAGCGCGCAAGGGGGGTAATATGTGGTGTCTGCCCATGCACACCACATGTTGGATTTATTGAGTTTGAGTCAGTGCTGATAAATGCGGCACTATTTGGAATATTGAAAAAAAGGGCACCGGAAAATGAGAGAAAAGAGATGTTTATAATGTGTATGGCCAAGGTGTTAAGAAAAAACCTTGAGCTTTGTGGCCGCTGTGTTTTCTTGTAAGTTCCATTGGGAACATATTGCGAAGTGTTCACCTTTCTAAATGGATGTGGTTTGTACAAGAGGAGGAATACTCTTGGCATATGATTAATACTGTATTGATGAGGTTTGGTAATTAAGGATTAATCTTGACGAACGCTTCTGTATGCTACAAGGAATATACGTTATTAAAGGATGTTGAGTTCGTTAAAAAGGAAGACTGTTTTAGTTCGTCATTGGTGATTGGGTCAGTTAAAGAACCCACATGTATGTTGTTGAGTATGGAATAAAACTATAATCGTTGGGTCACCCTGGACGTAACAGAATAACGAGCATTATTATGATTCAAAGAACTGGAGACGAGGTGACAGCCCTCGATACAGGGGTTACCACAATTATAGGAATTTCCACAGAGGAAGTCATTATAGGAACTGTCCAAGTCATCCGTCATGGAGACAACAAGACCATAATTACAGAGATACTCATTATAATGAACATAATGATTGTAACCATGAGAACTATGACTCAAACCCAAATAGGGGTTACAATAGAGAAAACAATAATAATTGGAGAGGCAATAATAATCGAGGCAGATCTCAATACAGAGGACATAAATCACATTATCAGGCAAACTCTGCGCAGCAAGAGTCCCATGAATCCTGTAATCAGACTAATGATAATAAAAACTCTAATAATATGGCATTTTCTGCTTTTGATTTTGGTAGAGCATCTCAATGCTCCCAATGCAAGACATTATTCGAACCAACTACGGTGTCTACTTTAAGTTGTGGTCACCCTCTCCCTGCTCTTCCTGCGTCAGTCGGGCATGATGGAAGAGGATCTCTTGTCTTACATAAAGGTCTAGTAAATGATAGCCCAGTCTCAAATCTTTTTGATTCTGGATGCACCACCATTAGTGTTAGGCAGTCACTCGTAGATCCTTCCCATGCCACAGGCAAAGTAGTCAAATGTGTAACATTTGGCGGAACCTTAGAGAAGAACTCTACTGCTATCATCAATATAGCTACTCCTTTCTTTACGGGAGATGTGCATGCATGTCTTCTGCCGAATCCGATCGCTGATCTCATCATTGGTCGTATTCACGGAGTCAAAGAATGCACTCCGCAACAAATTGCTGCTTGGGAAGATCAAAATATGCAAACTGCTAATGCAGTAGTCACAAGAGCGCAAGCTCTCAATATGCCTCAAACTTCATCTACTGAAGATGCTGAAGTGCATAACCAAGATGATCCCTTGGTAATTTCTCGTGACTCATTTATAAAACAGCAAGAAGATGATCCCACTCTAAAGAAATTCTTCACTCTTGCAACAAAAAGTGATCCAAATAAAGATACAAATCGAAAATCTTGGATTACAATGAAAAATGGCGTACTTGTGCGTATGGTCTAAGACTCTACTACGTCAATGCATTCTTAGATTCTTGTTCCCAAGAATTTGAGAGTTAAAGTTTTGCAGCACGCTCATGATTCTCAGTGTGCTGGACATATGGGTTTTTCCCGTACTAAGTCAAGAGTTCTTGCGGCTTTCTTTTGGCCTTTCGTAAACAAAGACATACGGATTTATTGCCGATCTTGTAAGGTATGTCAAGAAGTCAAATCCAAAGGTCCACGCCATGCTGCACCTATTCAGGCTGCAGATATTCCTATTCGGCCGTTTAAGAAAATGGCAATAGACATTATTGGTCCGTTTAAGATCAAATCTGCCAGAGGACATCAGTTTATCTTAACGTGTGTTGACATGTGGACACGTTGGCTAGAGGCTATACCTCTGAAGAGCATTTCCACTGCTGATAATGCAGACGCTCTTTGGCTTATATTTTCTCGTCTGGGATTCCCCGGAGAAATATTATCAGATCATGGCACCCAATCCTGGCAAAGGGGCGACCGACCCCAACCAGGTGCGTCCACGGGTGGCGGATAGTGGAACGACCTTCAGATATGGTGTGTCAGCTGCGAATTAAGTCTACATTGCTGGACGAATAAGCAGTCGCGGACCAAACGGCGATGTCCTCCCAGCAGGACGGGGAGGGGTAACAGGTGGCACTGATACCCCCACTGAAATCCCCCATATGTCCTATGACGGGTGCATCAAGCGAGTAAGAGCCGCTATAAGCTCTAGCCACGGGGAAGGTAAACCTCGGTAAACAAACCAATCTGCTGCCTTGCAGCTACCACCGGGAGATGGAAAGGCTATGGGAGACAACCCTGAACAACAAACACAACCCGGCCTGCCGAAGACGGAGTGTGTTAGCTACGGCGCAGACACCGGGAAAAATTAGGACACACACGCTTTTGCGGTATGGAGTCATGCGACAATCTCGACTTACGTCATGGCGTCGCTCCTATCAGCTACAACCGGGGAGGAGCGGAGCCGGGCCCATAGCCTCGAAAGGGCCCACCCAAGCAACCGGTGCCTTTGCCAACCAAATGGTCGGGGGAAGGCAAAGTAGAGCAACTGACCAACCAACCCACTATCTTACAGTGGCTCAATGGAATGCAGAAGGAGTGAGGAACAAGAAACCGGAGTTACAAGAATTCCTCAGGGAAAATAACATTGATATAATCTGCATCCAAGAAACTCACCTAAAAGATACCCAACGATTCTTTGTACGTGGATAGCAATCCTTCCGCCAAGACAGGGCAAAAAGAACTAAGGGAGGAATCCTCACACTGATTAAAACCTCAATCCCAGCAGTAGAGACACACAGATCTGGTGAGGACGAACTTGAATACATAACAGTCCAACTACTGCTGCCCAGTGGAGACTTAATGATCACAAACTGCTACAGCCCTCCAACCACAACTCTGGAGCTACACAAATTGAAGCTTGCAGCATCGAGACACCTCATTATGGGTGACTTCAATAGCCACTCACCCAGCTGGGGCTATGACGCAACAGATCCAAGAGGAGAAGAGGTGGAAGATTGGATGGTAGAGAATAAACTAATTCTAATAAACCAACCAGAGGATAAGGCCAAATTCTATTCCAGAGTATGGAAAACAACGAGCACACCAGATCTTGCTATGGCTACAGATGACATACATCGACTCACCACCAGAACAGTAAATACTCAACTTGGGGGAAGTGACCATGTACCAGTCACATTACAGGTATCTGAGATAAGAAGTGCAGGAGAAATCAATATGTCTCCTAGCTGGAATTTCAAAAAAGCAAACTGGGGATTTTTTAAAGAACAAGCCGACAATTTCTGTCAGAACATTGCCCACTCAAATAACATCAATAAAAACATCTCCATCATCAGTGAGGCAATCATCCAAGCAGCAAAGAAGTCATTTCCACGAGGTAAACGACGAGACTACAAACCATACTGGAGTGACAACCTGGGAAAACTCCATAGTGAATTAAATAAAGCACGGGAAACTATGGAGCAAAATCCCACATTAGAGAACACACAGAGGCACAACAGCATAAAACAAACTTTCAATGAACAAAAGAAAGCTGAAATCCAAAGGAGCTGGCACCAGAAGACCAGCAGTCTCAACATGGAAAAGGACTCAAGCAAGCTATGGAATCTGACAAGAGTGCTAAATGAAGAAACAACAACCAGCTACTGTAAGACTGTCATCAAGGAAAATGAAAAATACCACACAGGAAAGATGGCAGCAAATATCCTGGCAGATTTCTACAAGGAAGAAAGCACCACATCACTTTCACATGCACGGATCCAAGAAGTACGTAAGGAAGTAAAAGAAAAACTGAAGCACCAAAACCCAGATATCTGCATGAAGTCACCCCTTACTATGAGAGAACTCAGTGCTGCCATAACAAAACTAAAGAACAGAAAAGCTCCAGGAAAAGATGGCATCACAAATGATATGATCAAGAACCTTGGACCTGTAGCCAGGCACAAGCTCCTCCTAATCTTAAATCAGTCATGGAGTACTGGAAAATTTCCAGATCAATGGCGAGAAGCAATCATTGTTCCCATCAGAAAGAAACAAAAGGAGAAAACAAGCAAGTCTAGCTACCGACCAGTTAGCCTACTGAGCTGTCTGGGTAAGGTAATGGAAAGAATGGTGAACTCAAGACTACTGAAACATCTGGAAAAAAACCATCTGCTTGATAACACACAGTCAGCATTTAGGAAAAATCGCAGCACCGAAGACCAACTAGTATATCTAGCCCAGGAAGTAGAAAATGCCTTTCAGGAGAAAAAGAAAGTAATGGCAGTTTTTGTAGACTTGACAAAAGCCTTTGATAAGGTATGGAAAGAAGGACTCCTCCTTAAGATGCTCAACAGCAAAATTGAAGGGAGAATGTTCAACTGGATACGGGACTTTCTTCGATACCGCACAGCAAGAGTAAAACTTGACGGGAAACTGAGCCATCGCGTCACTCTACAACAGGGTGTGCCACAAGGAGGAGTTATCTCCCCCACACTTTTTATCATATATATAAATGATATTGCAGAGAAACTGTCCGGACTCACCTGGAAGCCGCACTTAAAAGCAGTAGAACAGAGAGCAATAAGAAAGCTCTCTATTATGAAGAAACTGGCTGGCACAAGTTGGGGGGCAAATACCAACATACTTAAAAAAGTCTATACAGGCACAGTCAGACCTGTACTTGAATATGGCATGTCAGCCTGGGCCACAGCATCTAAAACAAACACAGAATGTCTAGGGAAAGTGCAAAATTCAGGCCTTAGACTAATCACTGGAGGGATGAAGACTTCTCCAATCCAGGCAATGGAGCGATACACCAACATCCGCTCTCTTGATGACAGACGTGAGGAAAAGGTATTCACTCACAGTGAGAAGCTTCTACGAATGCCAAGTCATCCAATGCATGCCAAACTCCATAGTGTGACAAAGAACAGGCTGAAAAGAACCAGCTTCCTAAACATCTCTAAACATCTGCATCAATGCCATGAAGACCTCCTCCCAAATCGATCTACTGAGATTGAAATGTTAATTGATTACGAGGAGCCAGACGACTGCCATGGAAATATATCTATCATCACTGAAGTCCCTGAAATAAAAAAGAAAGGCCACCTGACTCCTCAACAACTAAAAACTTTGGCTCAAGAAATGATCGAAGAAAAGTACAACCCGAAGGAGTGGACACATGTATACACAGATGGATCTGCTGAGGGGGCAGTAAAGAACGGTGGAGGAGGCATTTTATAAGATTCCTAAATGGAAAGATCATCCGAAGGCCTTCCCAACTGGAAAGATCTCCTCCAATTTTAGGGCAGAAGCTATGGCACTACTGCAAGCCCTGAAGATCCTCACCAGACCTGAACAGCAGCCACAAGCTAAGATAGTAATCTTCACTGACTGCAGATCATTACTTGAATCAATACAAAACACCAGGAATGACAACATGATGAATGAGATCAGATCTGAGCTTAACATCATCCAAAGGTCATCAACCATTGCCCTTCAGTGGTTACCTGCCCATTGTGGAATCGCTGGTAATGAGAAAGCAGATGCTCTATCAAGAAGTGGCAGTAAAATGGAACAATACAGCCACCCATTGCCCTATCGGGAAGCAAAAACCATCATCCACAACAAGTACAAAAATCAGTGGAAGGAGGAGGGAGATATATACAGCAGAGATGACCCAATCCACCACCTAAACAGATACCAACAGACGACAATTTTCCGCCTGAGAACTGTTCACTGCAGATTACTTGGACATCTCTATCGCCTCTAGATATCCCACACGAATGAATGCCCATGTGGAACTGATATCCAGAGTCCAGAACACATTCTCCAGAACTGTCCAACCCATGATAAATTGCGACGTGCGACCTGGCCAAAAGGTGATGAGCTCCAGCAGAAGCTATGGGGCTGCCGCGCCGACCTGGAAAAGACGGTGGACTTCGTCCTGGCGACAGGCCTGCAGATTTAGCATGACTACAAACCGAACGCAGAAGAAGAAGAAGATGGCACCCAATTGATATCGGATACCATGTCTCAAGTGATGTCTACTCTGAAGATAGATAAATCATTAAGTAGTATCTATCATCCTATGTCTAATATGATGGTGGAACGTCTAAACAGAACACTCAAAAACTTACTAGGGAAGATAACTGAGGATCATCCTCAAGATTGGGATAGGGTTTTGCCCGCGGTCCTCTTTGCGTACAGAGAGGTCCCCAATGAACATACAGGATTTTCTCCCTTTGAACTTGTCTTCGGCGCGCGACCGCGCGGCCCTATGTCTTTGCTTCATGATCTTATAACAGCTGATAATATTGATGATGACACAAAATCTTCTTACGAATATGTCATCGCGCTTACATACACGATTATCGGAGCATGCAGATTAGCAACTTCTTCTTCTGAATTTGCCAAACAGAAGGCAAGGCAATTTGCCAATAAGAAGAGAACATTACATCTTTGTCCTGGGGACAAAGCATATGTTCTGCTACCTTGTAGGGAAAACAGACTTCTTATCTCATGGAAAGGTCCGTTCGATATAATCTCGAAAATTTCCGATGTTGACTATATTGTCGATATTGATGGGAAACATAAAACCTTCCACATCAATATGCTTACGGAATTCCATGAACGTCCTGAACTTCATTCTAGTGAATCGGGGAAAAACGTTACTGTTTCTCCTAATTTATCTCTAGAGGAACAGCGACAAGTTTCTTCTATGTTACAAACATTTCAGGATGTCCTTACTGACATTCCTGGACACACCAATGTCATTGAACATGACTTTATTCTAACTGACCATAATCCTATTAGGGTCAGACCATATCCTATACCTATACATTTTCAGACACAGGTCGAGAAAGAGTTGGATGAGATGATAGAATTAAAAATAGTCGAACCATCCAGTTCTGCATTTTCTTCGCCGATGGTTATTGTTCGGAAAAAGGACAATAACATACGTCTTTGCGTTGATTATCGCAAATTGAATCGGATTACGAAGTTCGATGCTGAACCTATGCCTTTACTGGAAGAGCTACTTACTAGGCTTTCTAAATCTCATTTCTTCACTAAACTTGATTTGTCAAAAGGATATTGGCAAGTCCCATTAAGTGAACAAGCCAAACCTCTTACTGCTTTTTCTACACCTAGGGGTTTGTTTCAATTGAATTTCATGCCTTTCGACCTTATGAACGCCCCGGCTACATTCGTACGCATGATGCGTCGAATCCTATCTCATCGTTCAGATATCATTGCGTACTTAGACGACATCTGTCTTTTCAGTGATACTTGGGAAGATCACTATTTAGGGTTATATGAATTACTGTCTACCTTACGCGAGCATAAGTTGACAGCAAAACCCTCTAAAGCATGTATTGGTTTTAGCGAAATTTCTTTCATAGGTCACCGTGTCGGCCATGGTTTCTTAAAGACAGAAGACCATAATACCAGTAAAATACTTAACATCTCTATTCCTAAGACTAAAAAGCAAGTGAGAAGTCTATTAGGTCTTATACAATTTTATGGACGATTCATTCAGAATCTATCCTCTATCATGGCACCGCTTTCTTCGTTACTAAAGAAAGGGTCACTGTAGGGACTCTTTCTCTTTGCTGATTGTAGAGTCTATATACTTTTGACATAACGCGAATGGATCCAATTCTAAACAATGTAGTAATAAGTCAACTTGAACTTCCAACCAGGGGCACATCAACTAATGCCAAGACGGTATACAGTTCATTCAATTTATTTGACATCATACGGTTGACTAGACGAACATGTTGATATTGACGACGGACGGTTAACTTTCAACAGCACGGTACACAATGTAGAGTTCATATTGAAAATTACAATTAGTTCATTCAATAATATAATCCCTTTGATAACGTCGGACTAGTTATACAGTATTTATAACACGGCATACCAGTAAACAAGTGAGGCAGTTAGATTCAATCGATCTTCTTCCAGTATCCGATGACCTTGGCAATGACTGAGATCCTCATTAGGTCTTCTATATCATATTAATGTGTCAATACTTCATATCTTCTTTCTGGTACTGGCCTCGTAATTAAACAATGTTGAATTACAATAATACATATTTCTGCCAAAGACTTTCTGGGCATATGAGCTTAGTTATAACGAATCCTTGAGTCACCTCTGCTCAAAACTGCCACTATTCTAAGCGGCCTAAGAATGACTCGTATCATTTAAAATCCACTATAATCCTTGACAATCCTATTTTCCAGGAATATGACGGATTAAATAAATTATATTAAATGTTCAAGCATGACTCCGTTTTGGAACCAATAGGTCATTGGTCCAACTAGACGTCCACGTTGAAGAAAATTTACAATAATATAAATATAATACTTGCGTTCTCTTCCCGAGAAATCACAGGTACAGAGTTGACCATGGTCCTTATCTTATCAACAGACGGACGGTAATACATAGAATAATTTCACCCCGAAACACGGGTTCAAACGCCACAAATCAATGGACTGATTTGGAAACCCAACTTGTACAACCAAGCTATGACGTCCACCAATGTTTGGCAACACGAGCGGGCGGGATAACCCATACTCA
The DNA here is from genome assembly GCA_024509875.1 of Oreohelix idahoensis. Taxonomy (NCBI): domain Eukaryota; kingdom Metazoa; phylum Mollusca; class Gastropoda; order Stylommatophora; family Oreohelicidae; genus Oreohelix; species Oreohelix idahoensis. Next base: position 151,190 of record JAMPIV010018856.1, on the reverse strand, counting down.
CATTAGTGCACAACCGTGCGCTAAGAAAATCAAACTCACCAATAATACTTAATATCATGTAAGTCGGTGCGTAAAGTTTATTACAGAGGTAGGACCACATATTAATAAATATGAGACTACCCTCATCTGTAAAAGACTGTAACGGCCTACGAAAAGAACGCTACAGTTTCCTTACCAATCCCCCCCAAAAAAAATTAATTATATTAATTTTTTTTCTTTACTACTCGCGACTAGAGGTGATTCAAGTGTACATAATCATATTTTATTAATATAACATGACAAAGAATCATGAAAACATAAATATGAAATTTAAGTCAACTCAAATAAACAAAAGGTATGCACAAAAGCATACACCCACAATTGACCACCTTTGGTACAATGTGGTAAATGAAATAAAATCTCGTATTAGAAATATTGAATTAAACCGAATAGAAACGCAAATGAAAAGAAATGTAAAAACCAATGAATAAACAGAAAAGAGATGGATATGTCTTAAAAATGACAAGTGAAAAAATGAAAGAATACAATTTAAACACATGTATAGATCAACACACTTAACCGTGTCTCTAAATTTCCTTTGTGGTACTAATTAAAATACTAATGTTAAATCACTGCTCTTAAAGAGTGATAAATATTAAATTTCGACAATCTTATTAAATATTTCATAGTTACCTAACTTAATTCTTATACTAATTAACTAAGTATCAAAGGTTACTAATCTACCGAATTATTTATTTAAAAAATAACAATGTCATTAAATTTCTTAGATTAAGAAAGTTCCATTGTCCTGCTAGGAAACAGTTTAAATATACCAAGTTCCGTTCCATGAAAAACAACCAAGTGTTCGCAATGTTATTTCGTTAAGAAAATATAATCCCTTTCCAAAAGTTAAAGGAACCGTTCACACGCCCATTTAAGTGCAAATGGGGACATGTATATTCACCGCTACACATTTTGATGATTTTTCTTTTGTCAATCATGAACTTATGGTGCTTAATATGAAATTGTGATTGAAATTATTGTATGCATTGTGTCATTGCTAGTATTGTAGTATGCGTTAGTGACAACTCCCTGGAAATATTTATACTTAGAGAAATACTTTCTCTGAGATGTTGAGATATATTCTCACCGGTCGAGCTATACTTCGACTTTGCCTTAATTTGGCGTTATAAATCGCCGATATTTCTCATCTGCGCATTATACGTGCGTCGTGAGCCTATTGTATGTTGCTCGCAGATGAAAAAAAAAATGATTTTCATTTTTTTTCCCGGGGGGTGTGGTAGTCTGTTGCGCTCAGATTCGTTTGTGTGGTAGTCTGTGACGCACAGATTACTGTTGGTAGGCATACAAATGTAAAGTATAACTAAGTGTCTGATGAAAAGTATTTTATTTAAGAATCAATGATTCTTAGTCTAAGGGACAGAACCCTGATTGATCGATGTTATATTCGGTTATATGGGTTATCTTTTCTTGTGTCACAATCTGGCGTATGAATACTAGATTTACGTCATTTTTCGTCTGGTATGGCCAGATACAGATTGGTCTTGCTTAAAATGTTTATGGCCCGAATTTATATTTATTCCTTGACTATTTAAGGTGATTCGGTCTTATATCTTTGTATCTTTGTATTTCTATGTCGGTCTATTTTTTGAGCTGAACTCGGGGGGTCAAAGGCATTTCTGCGCATGCGTCGATTTGGGGTGTCGAGAGAGAAGCTGCTGTCATGTCGTCGCTACTATGGGCTGGTCGATTAGAATGCCTGAAGATTGATCTCTGTGATTTATTCTAGGAAGGAGAATGTTTCTCTGTATGACTGTAGTATCAGAGATTCTCCTAATGTTGATTATTAACGCCAAGGAATGGCGTGCGTTATTCGCTTGTGTGTGTTTTCCTAAAGCCAGGTAAAACCAAAACCTTTTTGCTGAACTTTTTTGCTAAGCCTAGATGGGAGACGTATTATCGTAAATCTAGGATTGTTGACTACAGATGAAGATGACGTGTTATCTAGCAGCACTAGATTATTTGATGTAACTAGCCTTATTGATAGCAGAAATGTATAGAAGCCCAATGAGGACATTTATGGATGAATAACGAATTAATTCTGCTTCATAATTTTTCATCCTGGGTGAGCGAAGCTCACGGAGGAGAGCCATTTTGTGGATCCCGCCATTGTAAGCGGATCATCGTCGGAGAACAGAAAAGGTCCTATTATCTGATGATGGTACAGAGATCTATATATTATGAAAATCCACCACTGTGGTTTAACATTGTTGCTATAAACATTTGATGAATTTACGGCTTGAGAAACTTAGCCAGGAGAAGGTTCTGACAGTGAACCATTGTTGATGATTATGTATCCACCTTAACTGACGCGATTAGTCAGTTGAAGCATGAGACGATAGACAACCAGAATATTGAGTGCTTGCCTACTATCGTTCCATTATATTTACGTGCCACATAAATGTACATCTGATATTGTCACCCATTTTTCAAGTATACAATGATTTTTTGCCAACCTGTTCAAGTGACTGTAATCGTGATGTCGAAGTGTACGTCCATTATTAAATGTATGAAACGTCATCAGCAGTCTACCCTTTATTGACTTCTAACTATGATTGAGTGAGTGACTTGTCAACTCAACAGAACTGTACACACATTCGCGTCCTTTACATCTACATTCTCACTCGATGTCAGCACTGTGTCGGAACGAGTTGACCATTCATTTATGTGTCCAGTATAACTTGATGAAAGCAGTAACATCACAACAAAAAAACCACCTTATCAGTCTGATAATGGGCTATAGTCCGTTCGGAAATTCGTGCCCACAGAAAGCGTCAATTTTCTCCAAAACTGTTTGTTGTATGGACATGAATTTTTGCATGCAGTCTTAGATTTTCCATGCAGTTAAGATTTTGCGATCATTACATCCACAGCTGTCTCGAAATTTGCAAAACGGCGATTGTCTTTGATTTTCTTGGAACATTTGCCTAAATCTTCCCGAAAGATTAATTCTTACAGTAAATCACAACATTTGTGCGACAAGACGGTTCAAAGGCGTGTCCTAAATGTGTAATTGGTTGTTCACGTGATTTTGATACGAGGAATGATGATCTGATAATGAACCATGATAGCAGTAAATCATCAGGAAGCTATGACGAATCGTAACTGTTTATGTGTTATTATAGATTGGCATATGAAATAAGTTTATCACAAACGAAGGAATGCGATCGACGTGCCTCATTCTGAATCGGACGACTCCAATCAGTTCACAACAATCTTCTTCTTCCTGGAGCACGTGTTCTTCCCATTTAGCCCAGTACTCTGTGTCTATTCATGAAAGGGCCTCACGAGTCATGTCTTTAACATCGCACATTTTAAAAGTGGTGTTCTGGCCGGCCACTTGCCCTTTAACTCTAGCCCAAACCAGCTCTATTGGGTTAAGGTGAGAATGGTAAGGTGGGAGTCGAAGAGAAACATGACCCTGCTCTTGGATGATTTTATCAGTCAGATACACTTTTGTCTTATTCCTCTGTCTCACAAGCTGCAACAACTCTGGTTTTAAATAGCTGTTGTCAGCGAAGATATTTTCATTCACAAGCCACCTCCTGATTTCGTCTTTCGTGCTTGCCGAAGTGGGAGCTTTATCCTCCAGCGCTAGAACATTATGATAGGACGCATTATCCATCACCAAGCAAGACGGCCTATCTAGAGTCGGGAGGAGTGTATTCACTATCCAATCTCGAAAAATTTGCCCATTCATTTCACTGTGGTAGTCCCTACCATCTACAGACTTTGATTGAAAAATAAGCTCTGCATCACGGACAAGCCCATTCTGTCTGCTGCCAGCATGTGCTAATATAATGCGTTGACCTTTGCTGCTGGGAATTTTCCTTCTATGGTCTCCGTCAACAGATTGCCATTCTTTCTCGTTCGTATGATGAGTATTAACCCAAGATTCGCCCAAATACACTATATCATAGCCGTCTTGCCTTCTCTCACGAATCTGCTTAAGGTATTTGCTTCGAGCTGCAACCAGATGTGGTTTTTCACATAAACAATTCCTTCCGGCAGACGTTTTTTAAAAAAGTGAAGCCGACACTTCTGACAAGTTGCCAAAGAGTTATTTTTGAGACGTCTTGCAGCCGACTTTTCAGCATGCGGAGAGTAACAAGTTGATTGGCATTAAACATCTTCAAAATTAAACGTCTAATGACATCCTTGTCAAAATCATCAATTTTTTTCTTCCTTTCTTGCTTAACCGCAGCCTCTGTACAATCACCGTCCTGTTGTATCCAACGTCGAAAAGATCTTCTATCCACATCCAGGGCCTTTCGTGTTCTCCTACCTCGTTCTTGGATGTCGTGGTATAAACAACCCATCTTAGCCTCTCTGCGAAAATGCCTGTACAATATAACAGTTACCTTCTGCAAAGTGATAAATTTGCATTTCAGATTCATTGCGCTTTTCATAATTATGCAGTTTAGTTTATTAATATATTATACGCTGGTATCGTTTTGTTTCGTTGCAGCCAACTCATTGCAATTAGCATCTTCTTCTTCTTCTTCTGTCCTTAGCCACAGACCGTCAAAGCAGTCAGTGGCCATTACGCCTAGTGGCGTCTTAGGGCAACAGCAGATAGGTTTTCTTTGCCATTGTTTCCCATCACGCCTAGTGGCGTCTTTAGGGCAACGGCAAATCAACCCATTTGCTGTTGTTTCCGTAATCGAAGTGACTGGCAACGGGTGATCAGCCCGTTGTGGCAATTAGCATACACCGCTGAAATAATTACTCACGACTGTGTACAATAGGTGCGCACTCGTGCGGACATGTAGTCACTTCACTAATTCAAACAAAAAAAATATTGAATAGCACATTTCATCGCTTGTGCTGGGCTGCAACAAAAATTAAGTGTGCAATTTTTGAACGGATCTTGTAACTTTACTGTAGAACTAATAAAAATTAACCCAGACAACGGTAAGAGTGTTTTATATAACTTAAAGAAGAAAATTCGAACATGACATGACTTTTGTAAGGGCAAAAAATATACTACTCGTCAAAAGTCAAGGGCCACCCTTTTATTTTCAATACACTTTTATATAAGCGCATAGAATGATTAAATGAAGGAAGTTTTTAGTAAAAATGGGTGCAATATCTTCCTCTGACAGTCCTTTATGCACGTTAAGCATAAAAACAACTCACCGACAACCATGGTGATCACGTGCAATTTGGTTTGCTGACCATAAATTCACATTTTTAATCTGTTTTTTCAAACTTCCGTACAACCAAACAGGTGAAGTAATCGTGCTGATTGACATTCCACGTGCAATGGCGACTTTTCGTGAACAGAGTTCACTCTTAATGTGTTTTACAATCAGCAGACTTAGGGTAGTTTCATCACTTGCAAAAACCATGCCACCGAGAAGAAGTCTTGACACCTTACAAAGAATGAGGGCTATAGCGTGGGTTGAAAGTGGTTTATCTGTCCGTGAGGTTGCTAGACGGCTTGCAGTGTCACACTCTACTATCCAAAGAATTTTGGTGAGATTTTAGGCCACAGGAAGTGTGGAGAATCGCCACCGGCCAGGTCGCCCTAGATGCACCAATAGACATGATGACCGGTACCTCTTGTTGTCAGCCCTGCGCCATCGAACAGTGACTTGTTCCACTCTAAGATGTCAGCTGAGACAAACTGTAAACGTTAATGTCAGTCAAAGCACCATTCGCAGACGTTTACATGAATGTGGACTGGCTGCTCGACGTCCTGCAGTCAGAATCCTTCTTACTCCTGCTCATCGCAGAGCCCGTGTTGCTTGGTGTCACGAGCACATCCGATGGACAAGACAACAATGGAGTCAAGTTCTCTTCACTGATGAATCTCGTTTCACAGTGTCATTCAATGATGGCAGGATTTGAGTTTGGAGACGACCAGGAGAGCGATTTACTGATGACACAATTCGAGAGGTGGATCGTTATGGTAGGGGTTCTGTCATGGCCTGGAGAGGCTTCTACAGACACGGCAGGACCCCACTCTACATCATCCAAGGCAACTTGACCGGACCAAGATACCAGAACGAAATCTTGAGACCAATTGTTCAGCCTGCTCTGGAGGATATAGGAGGTAATGCCTTCCTCCAAGATGATAACGCTCGACCCCATCGAGCTCGTGTGGTGAATGAGTTTATTCAGCAACATGAGATCATCAGGATGGCGTGGCCAGCTCATTCACCTGACCTTTCTCCGATTGAGCACCTCTGGGATGTCCTTGGTCGAAGATTGTCAACAAATCACCCCCTGCCAATGGATGTTGCACAGCTGACTGCATTTCTGCTTCAGGAATGGCAAGCTGTTCCTCAGGATACTCTTCGGACCCTTGTGGACTCGATGCATCTACGCTGTCTTGAATGCCTTGCTGCAAACGGTGGGGTTTCTGAAACCTGAATTACTGTCCCTTGTTAAGACATCACAAAAGACCAAGATATTCCATATAGACAAGTTGATTCAACAGCATGGTCATATGTGTCTGAGACTGCCACCTTATCATTCACATTTAAACCCAATTGAACTCGTTTGGGCAAAAGTTAAAGGACAGGTGGCAGCTGAAAATAAAACTTTCAAACTATGCAATATGAGAGAACTAACATATGCCGCCCTCTCGCAGATAGACAAAGATTATTGGCGTAAATGTGAAGACCCTGTTTTAAAAGAGGAAAATGACTATTGGAAAAAGGATGTACTGTCGTTCGTCCAACCGAGAATAGTCATCAATATGTCTGACTCAGAATAAGTGTGTAAATACCTTATATGTTTTCTCCTCCATCTATGTGTATATGTAAACCAATTAATTTCCTTTTTATCTCCGCGATTTCACTACTATTTTTAACATACACAGTACTTTCACCTCTTCGTGCATCCATTCACGTTTCAGTATAAAAAGTAACATTTACAACGAATAGGCGTTATTATTCTCTCATATATTTCGAAGAAATAAAAAAGGACCTCACGTAGTAATCAGTTAACAAACCCCTCTAACATTCAAATTGTATAGACGCCTATGCCGAAAATATGCACCTTCCTTCATTTACGGTAAATTATTTTCTTCCACGACAAAATTATTACTTCGTTAAAAAAGATCAAAGGAATTAGCCGTTGCAAGAAAAGAACACTACCTGCAACATTGAATTTTATAAAAACTTTGGGACATTGAAAATATAAGACCACGTGCAAAAAAACATATTTATCATTGCAAGGAATATGGAGATATTTGAAGTCAATCAACCGATCTTTTTGAAACGCACTATAACACTGTCTATTTAGGCGCCAGAATTGCTCGTTCCCAAAGCCATTTATGGCTACTAACGTTGCTACGAATGCACGGAAAACGTTGCTTTGTAATTCGGGAACTGACGGGACCACATATCAAAAATGTAATAGAAATGACATCTGATTAGTTGCAAAGATCCATAGCAAATTTTCCATTACCGAGGTACAACAGTTGATGAGAAAAGTCTCGTGCCAAGTAAATGAACTTATTTAAAAGAAAGATGAACAAAAGACTGACAACAATAAAAGAACGAAATCATCTTGCCACACTGTTGGAACCGTAAGCCAATAACACTGAACAAATGTAGACAGAAGGACTTGACATATGTTTGTTGAATGCCTATGCTCCTTGGGGAGGAGCTGAAGGGTATTGATTGATTGATTGAAATATATACAATAATTTAAATAAACAACAATATTCAATAATTAAATTGAAAAGTTGTAACAGTATGCTGGAATACCGTAAAAGTAGTGCGCTTATGCTTTAATTAATTTATGATCGGATTCGTCTAATATTTTTCAAATAATATACAAAATTGGACGTACTTTTAAATAAAAGACACTATTGTCTACATTTTGCATTTGCTTGTTTTCCCGCCTTTGAATATTTCAGTGTAAGTAAATTTTTGTTATTTTTTATGCATTTAATTACGTAATTAATTTGTTGCTAATCAAGCGAGGTGAAATAAAAACCCAAAATAACTAATTATGTACAAAAGTCCATTCAATTTGAAACACATTGACATTTAATAATGATAAGTGTGATATATTTAATATTATATTACATGCTTTAAAAAAAAATGTCACTTAAAATTTACACACACACACAAACTTAAAAAGTCAAGAAATGAAAAGAGTTAAGACTGAAACAAACCTGTAGGTGTGCCTAGGAAGAGGCGCTCTGAGCCATAATCTGGTTATCATCTGGTGACGTGAAGTATGTTCATCTGCTTGGTTAATGTTTACATTACTTTTAATCTGTTGTCACCAACTATAAACGCTTTTTTCTCTTTCCAGAAAATTAAGAAAACATGAGTCAGTTTATTCGATTGGAAACCCTCTTACAAAGCGACATCAGCTGTGACGTGTTTTTCATGAAATGATCCTTCAAATTGTCAAATTTGTGGTCTGGTTACAATGATAATCAATAGCTACTTCTGTTTTGCCTATGCTAAATTCATTGAACATGATCTCGGTATGTATCGTTATCAACCAACTAAAACATCCTTTGACGTCATCGCTATTGAGCTACCAAACATGTTTGTGGTCGCCATTGAATTTCAGTATAACAAATCATCTAGCAGCCATCGCTATTGAACATTTATCTGATCGATTGTCCTCGTTTATCGTAACTGTTTTCAGTTTTTCTAACCAGCTGTTGATTTCCGGCCTGTCGGACCAAACAGGACAAGATTGCTATTGCAGGTAAGACATTTTTTTGTCGTTCTTATACTGAGAGTGCACCAAAATGTCGCAGAAAAGAAAAGAAAAAAAAGTTAGTTCTCGGTTTCTGATCCAGGAGTTAATAAAATGCCTGTTCTTTTTTCTTTCTTTCTTTAGCTTCACACTTTTTGCTAACAAGCGTTGTGGAAGTTCTTGTTGTAAGCTTGTCAATTTTGTGTCGCCTGTATGCTGGTGTGTCTACTTCCTCTGAAAGTTTCAACACATCAATACTGTTAAAAATTATATATTAGACATTATACATTATTTCATATTTTCTCGGGTTCTTGATGGTCTTGTCGTTCTGTTATCGTTTATTTTGAAGCATGTGTTGTTTCACATTTGTAACATTCTGTATAGTTTACATTAGACTCTGAATAGTTCAATATTATTTATGTGCCGCCAATTACAGTTTGTTAATTTTAAACATGGCCAAGTGTTCAACATACTTTTACACGGGTACATTTCTCAAGGATCAAACTCCACTGTTGATGATACATGGTCAAGTGTTCAACATACTTTCACGCGGGTAAATTTCTCAAGGATCACACTCCACTGTTGATGATACATGGTCAAGTGTTCAACATACTTTCACATGGGTACATTTCTCAAGGATCAAACTCCATAGTTGATGATACATGGTCAAGTGTTCAACATACTTTCATGCGGGTACATTGTTCAAGGATCAAACTCTACTGTTGATGATACATTTTCAAGTGTTCAACATACTTTCACACGGGTAAATTTCTCAAGGATCAAACTCCACTGTTGATGATACATGGTCAAGTGTTCAACATACTTTCACACGGGTAAATGTCTCAAGGATCAAACTCTACTGTTGATGATATATGGTCAAATGGTCAACATGCTTTCAAACGGGTAAATTTCTCAAGGATCACACTCCAGTGTTGATGATACATGGTCAAGTGTTCAACATACTTTCACACGGGTACATTTCTCAAGGATCAAACTCCACTGTTGATGATACATGGTCAAGTGTTCAACATACTTTCACACGGGTACATTTCTCAAGGATCAAACTCCACTGTTGATGATACATGGTCAAGTGTTCAACATACTTTCACACGGGTAAATGTCTCAAGGATCAAACTCCACTGTTGATGATACATGGTCAAGTGTTCAACATACTTTCACACGGGTAAATTTTTCAAGGATCAAACTCCACTGTTGATGATTTGATGTTTATTAACATAAAAAGGTCAAGGTAGTCCCAAAGCACATACTGCCGTAGAGAAGTGAAGTGTTAGAGACTAGGTCCAGCATCCAGAGGTGGGGTGATCAGTTCCCTTCCTCGCTGTTCTTTCCGTCTCTAACTCAAAGGCAGGTACCCATTTACAGTTGGCTAGATTGGAGCGTGTCGATACCGTGAATGGAACTCGGCACCTTTGCTATTACCACTGTGTCAATCGGACGTTCTTTATTAACATAACTTCTCATAATACTGACAATTTTATTTGAGTTACAGGGATGAACTATACATAAAAGACAGTTCATTGTTAATTCATCAAGCCGTCAGGCATCGTAAAGTTATCCTAACTCTGTAGGTAGTCAATTATTCTTGGTGAATTCATTAAAATACTCTAATAAGACTTACATTACTTCAATACAAATTAAACGAAGTTTAAAACACCGCAAAGCAGCTTCCACCATATACCTTTTGTTTGTTTTTTTTTTACTTCTGCACGCCCAGCTTTCTGGTAATCTAGAATGTGGCAATAGTTCAGTCAATCAGTCAATATCATGTAGGTCCCCAAGGAGCATAGGCCTTCAACAAACACATGTCAGGTCCTCCTGAACTACCAGTAGAGCAAAGTGACGACATTTTTAGTCTTAATTGTTCATTTTGATCAGATGGGCAAACCGTTTCATTCTTTCTTGCTCTATGTATTCCACAAAAAGACATAATTCCAACCCTTGATCTGATTATTGTACTTCTGATTGTATTTTTCTGATCTGTTGATACCGCTCTCACGCTGAGTATGTCCTAGAATGGGATTTTCAGTTGTTTTGCTCAGTGTCCATGACTGTCTATTATTGTACAGTCCGGACATTGATCACGTGCTTTCCTTCAGTTATTAGAACGTTTAAGAAACGAGCTCAAGTTTTTTTTTTTAACCAGTCGCTCTATAATGGTACATCTCACTGATTGATTTTATAGATCTATAGGTCACTGAGGAGGGAAAAATAATTTTTAAGCTACGGACATTTCGGACTAGTTTTTAAAACGCGGTATTCCCTAGATTAAAAGCATTTGTCCGTGTTTAGAGTGAAAACCCACGAGCTAGTTTACAAACATTCGCTTTACTCGTGAACTATGATTTTTTTTTCCTTTGAAGTGAGGTTACGATTCTGAAAAATATCTTTCAGTTTGAATTTTGTACCGCTCTGTGGTTGCAATCGTTGATGGGCAGATGGTATGCCAGTGATAAAGGTTACATATGTTCTGCACTTATCCCAGATACTTTGAAAGCCGAAAAGGCATGATTTGATAAAAGTAGATCTTGAGAGAGCTCAGTTTTTCTAAAGTAGATCTCCATAGCTGCTGGGTTCCCTACCTGTGCTCTATTCTAGGGGTTCTCAACCTTTTTTCGCTCATACCCACCCCCCCCCTTTTTCTGATCCTCATTTACCTCTGTGCTCCAACCCCCTCATAGTCGCATAGTTAGCTGGAAAAAGGTATTTTACCATCTTACTGTGGCCCCCCTAGAAATATAGCATGACTCCCTGGGAGCTATATGGCGCACGTTGAGAACCACTGCTCTATACCAACACTGAAGCCATGAAGCCATAGTCTAATTCAAAGTTACGTCACAGCTTCACCCGTATAAAGAAACAGAAGCCGTCGGCTACGTAAAAATAATCCAAATATCTGAAAAACATGTGCAGATCTCTTCTTTGGGCAACTTCTCAGGTTCTTCAAGTTCCTTTATCTTTGGGGGGAGGGGGGGGGGGAAGCGTGAGAAATGGCTTTGTAATCAACATACTGTAGTAATTTGCCGTCTCCGATTTCTTATCTTGTGTATTCATTGTACTCTCCTTCTTTTACTTCCATACACCCCCCCCCCCCCCTGTATAAAAAGAAAGTAGAGAAACTTTGTGTGCTTCTCATGTGTCCAAAAATATTATGTATTTTTCTCAGACATAGTTAGCTGATCTATTCCCAGCTTCATTATTTGAGATTATTGTCTCTCATTACGATATCATTACATTCACGTACTCGAAAGCCCCGAGGATAAAAAGAGGTATCAGATTGACGTCGTCATGGTTAATAACAGATTTTAATATGCTGATGAGAAGGTGAAAACTTAACCTGAAGTAGCCACAAGCCACAATAACAATCTACTTTTTTTTTTTTTTAACAAAAGTGCATACCAAGCTCGCAAACACAGAAAACAGAACATATAAAGAGCTAGAAATAGAAACATTAGCCGTAAAACAACCATATATAGAATAGATGTATCTTGTGGAAGTAATAACACAAAACATGGAAGCATATTGACAGCAAATACAGAATAATATAGTTCAGAAAACGCAGATAACATAAGACTTGTAAAACAACCAAAAACATTATATATGTATATATATATATATATATATATATAAATAAATATATATATATATATATATATATAATATATATATATATATATATATATATATATATATATATATATATATATATATATACAGTGCCGGATTAAAGCAACTGGAGGCCCTGGGCTAGAAGACTTGAGAGGCCCAAACTTAATAGCATCTGTCGTAAGTTTATTTGAGAGGAAGAGTCTTGGAAATAGTGGTCCTGTTTAGAGTGGAGAATGATGGAAAAGGCTATGTGATAGTAAGGGTTTTAGAAGTAAACAGTTGATTCACAGAGTGCTGGGAAGAGTAAGGACAGACTGTTTTACGACAATTTGCCTCTCAATTCTACTCCAAAAAAACTCTTCTGGACAAACAATTATTTGCCAGTTTCCAGACTCACAACAGTGCTCACACCGATTTGGTGCTTCAGACACACAGACGCACGTGAATACAAACTACGATAACGAATATGGGAAAGTTTGGGTTTGGGCCTGCCAACACATATGCTAAAAGTTTTATTCCTTTTATTTAGCATTAAAAAAATCAAGCCACAAACAATTATCAATTTACATGCAGAAATCGAAGTTTCAAAATACAAAAAAAAAAAAAAAAAAAAAAAAAAACAAGGAGGGTGGGGGGGTTGTTGAAGAGTAGTGTTCAATATGCCCTTCCCTCTTGTACAGAAAAATGGAAAAAAAGGAACTCGGTCTAAATGACAGAAGTAGATAAGTTAACCCAACAGTCAATTAATCTATCCTGAAAAGAGGGATTAGGAAACTAGTCCTATTATCTTTAACTGTTTTCCCTTCTACTAAGCAGACTAGGAAGGGGAAATAACAGAGGTTAAGAAATCCCAATTATAAAGTGAACCATGTAAGGAATAACTAACAAAGTGTCTACCAGGTGCAGAAATTAAAATAGTTGCACATAAATCTCCTTTTAGTCATGCACGCACGTGCTGGCCAACACACAAACTCACACACAGACTTACCGATCTTAGAAGCAGGCAATCCATAGAATTATACAAAAAAAATCATCAATTAACACTTGACATATTGAGAGTGTCTGTTACTTCAATGTCCGGCCCCAGATTTAGCGAGGTTTGGCTGGTAGCAAATATTCCCGCTTATCGCCGGTCGTGAAGACTAAATGTTCTTGTGGTTTATTTCTCTGATACGAGGCGCGTTTTTTAAGTAATTCCCGTTTTAAAATAATAAAAAAACCATCATATATAAAAATGATCTATTACAGCCAAAAGTGGACCACACATTTACATTATTTCTCAACATAGTCACCATTGACTTCAACACATTTTTGGTATCGTGGCACCAGGTTCTTAATTCCAGTGTCAAGGAAGTCTGCCGCCAGATGGGTGCCGAAAATGTTAACCGATGAACACAAGCAGAAACGCCTGGCTTCGGCTCAAACATTTTTGCAGCGCTATCGAAATGAAGGAGATGAATTTTTGGGCCACATTGTTACTGGAGATGAGACCTGGATTTCCTACACAAACGTCGAATCAAAGCAACAGTCGATGCAATGGCGACACTCATGGTCCCCGAAAGCAAAGAAGTTTAAGCAAGCACCTTCTGTCAAAAAGATCAAGGCCACTGTTTTCTGGGACAAAGAAGGGGTCATGTTTATTGATTTTCTTGAACGTGGAAAGACAGTTAATGCCAATGCTTATTGTGACACTGATAAAACTTAGACGTGCCATCCATAACAAAAGACGTGGGTTGCTGTCCACTGGGATTGTGTTTTTGCACGATAATGCTCGACCTCACACCGCAGATCGAACTGTTCAATTGTTGCAAAAATATCACTGGGAAATTTTTGACCACCCGCCCTACAGCCCAGATCTTGCGCCAAGTGATTACCACCTTTTCATGCACCTAAAGAAGTGGCTGGCATCCCAGCAGTTTGAAACTGATGATGAACTGCAGACAGGCGTTAATGAATGATTCAAGACACTGGCGGCAGACTTCCTTGACACTGGAATTAAGAACCTGGTGCCACCATACCAAAAATGTGTTGAAGTCAATGGTGACTATGTTGAGAAATAATGTAAATGTGTGGTCCACTTTTGGCTGCAATAGATCATTTTTATATATGATGGTTTTTTTATTATTTTAAAACCGGAATTACTTAAAAACGCGCCTCGTATAAAAAGAGTCTATGGGATGGCACCGTCGCAGTTAGATACTGGTGAGAATGGGGTGTGGCTTCTTAGATTTCACCGCTGGTGGTGAACCTTCTGCTTTAAAAAAACCGAGGTGACTACAACTGTCCAGTGAGGTAGGTTTTAAATCCGGTGAGGAAAAACTAGGTACCGTCACAGTTCAGGTAAATATGTACTCTCTCTCTCTCTCTCTCTCTCTCTCTCTCTCTCTCTCTCTCTCTCTCTCTCTCTCTCTCTCTGTGTAGCAGTAATTTTAATTAAAAAAACTCTGGCGATTGTTCTTCTTCCAGTTACAACTGAATATACTTGGTGAGGTGTTAAAATTTGTCAATGTGGGTGCTTTCTTTCTATTAATTTAGATAGCTGGATCCCAAACATAGGATCGCCTGAAAGATTTAAAATTTAATACACAGTCTCATCAGATTCTGGAAGGGGGTTTAAGAACTGAGTCTGGGGACTCTTTACCAAGTTGTACTTCTTCTTGCTGGGATCGCTAAGGTAACGATCACTCTAGATAACAGATAGAAAACATGTAATTCATACCGAAAATCAAGTATCATTTCCAAAGCGCAATAAATTTACAGTTAACTATTTATAAACTCGCGTCTATAATTTTTATAAAAAACGGGAAGAACTCCACGCGAATTTAATAGTTAAAACATACGTAAAAACTAGAACTAAACTCAATTAAATTTAGTTATAAATTCCCTCGCGTCTTTAAATGTTACTTTTAAGCATTTAAGTATCTATCATTTTGGGAAATAATACAATAGATATTTCATTACCTATTCCACTGGAACTATTTGAGATAAGTTTAATTTAATAGCTTTAAGTTAATCACAAAATCCAGTGAAATAAAATGAATGAATGAACTGATCACTTTAAAACAAATATATTATACCGTTTAGCACAGAATAGAATTCACTGCAAATAAGTTGAATATCCAGAGTGAATCAAACAGGATTTCACTATGCTAGTGCTTCTGTCAAGGTCTGGCGAAACGAGTGATAAAGTTGCATTCTTCAGGGTCTGTATATATCTAAATGGAATTCAAGATGAGTGGGACCTGTTAGATTCTAGCGCCTCTTTAGAACCCAGGAAAAGTCGAGGTTTCTAGCCGTCGTGTTAACCGCGATTGCCCCCTGGCTTCCGATCTCCGTCTCTCCTGTTTCTCAGTCTTTCGGGCAAGTCTGCCGGTTGCCACAGAAGTGCGAGGTCTGCAAGAAGCTTTCTTCGTCTACTCTCGTTCGCACTGCCGTGTCATCTTCCTGCGAGACGTTGCTCTGTTCGCTGCCTCGGCTTTCTTCTGACCGCTCTGGTCCATCTTGCGAGCGGTTCAGTGTTCGCACGGAGATGAGAAATTCCTGCGAGAACTAGCTTCTCTGTTCTGGGGATCGTCTCAGTGTCTTTAGATCTCATGCCACATACTTAATGAGCCCCAGTGGAATCGGTTCGCTCTGGCGAAACAACAAAGTTACAACAAATGTTCAGGGGTTCTAATGTTATGAAAAGCTAAAATTCCATTTAATCATCCATCAAATCAGGGAAAATTCACTTGTCGAACTAGACGTACGTCACAGCATCTGATTATGAGAAAAAAAACCTCGTTCTCTCCTTTATCCACACAACGAAAGTATAACATTTTTGAAATGTTAGCATTAATAAAAAGATTGTTTATAAATTTATAACCTTTAATAAGTTTACAAAAGTATGGAACTAATGAAGACGTCCACACACAACATTCATAGCTATGTTTAAACATTACACTATATACAAACTCAAAACAGTTTCTTTCGAGTTTTTTTAATGCAAATTTATCAATTGTGTCATTAAAATCAGTAAGTCGCAGCTTATCATTTTCTAGGCAGAGAATGCTAAGATCAGACAACCGATCTTGGGACATTGTTGACAGCAGATCATTCTTAATCCTTTTTAGTCTAGAAAATGATCTTTCACCACTACAATGAGCAATCATTAAACACAGGAACAATCTGAAAATTGTTTCCACATTTGGAAAAGCTGTCTGAATTTTTTCTCGGTTTATTATTTGATACATATCCAGGTGGCTGAAATTTTCTTTTTCAGGGTGAGCTTGTTTGACGTACAGGTGGAAGTGCAAGAGTTCATCGACTAGGCTGAGGTCAACATTCTTTGGATACTCTTGTATCAACATCTCTACACCATTATGAATATGCTCCTTGGATGCTTGCAGGTTCACCAAAAATTAAAAATTGCCAGCTACACTACTATACACTGTTGCTCTTCTGTCTAGGTTGGCTTCAAGAGCATCCATGACAGACATAAATGAATTTATTCTAAACTGTCTCTTGGAGAAAGTTCGTTTAAAGCTTCGGGCGCTGCCCCGTCATTGCTTTGTTTTTTTCTTATTCTCTGCCTTCTTTTGACAGTTTGTACTCTACATCCGGTAGAGTAATTTTTGCTTGGTGTTCAATTACATCAAAATTAGCCCGAGTGTTTGATACGAACTGCAATAGTGAGCTGCAAATCTTTGCACATGTGCTCAATGAAATTTGCGAACTTTGGAGGGCCTTGCTAACTTTATGAAATTGGTCTAGCAAATGTTTTCAAAGGTGAAACATGAAAATGAATTCAAATTCTTCCATTTTTTGTAGATTTTCAGCCTGTCGTCTAGTATCTCCTTTTTCAGTTTCATCACAGTAAATATAAGGGCTTCAACAATGTTAGCGTAACTTTCGCTAACAGCTGCAGTAGCTTTGTGCTGTGAGCCTCCCATCTTGTGTCTTCTTCTTCTTCCTCGTTTGTCCTGAAAAGGACGTTGGTTGCGTTGTGTCTGTTTACGCCGGAGCTGTGAAATCTGCACCTTTCGGTCGACACATCCGACTTCAGCACGGCAGTTTTTGGGACCGGGTTTGCCTTCCCTCTGCGATCCCTACTCTCTCAGCCAGACTGCAGTGATGCAGACTGTTTCCAGGACCACCACGTGGAGGGGGAGTAGGGTCTTAGTCAGCTCTGGTTCGCTGACTCTGATGCAAGCAGTCAAGCTATAGGTCGCTGACTGCATTCTCTGTTGCTGCATCTTTGGGTCCCATCTTGTGTCTGATAAATGCTTAGGAACTTTTGACTCGGAGGCAAGAAACTTTTTAGCACTGACCATCTTTTTGTAGAAGCTGAGAAAAAAAAAACAAAAAAACAATAAAGCTCATTTATTGTACCCAAAAAAATTCACTGCATCCAGGCACGAGTCAACTGCGGTTCGTCCAACTAGATTTAGGGAATGTCCAGCGCATGGAATAAACTTTGCAAACTTGTTCCTTTCCATAATTTTTTGGTCCTCAGAGATCGCAGGCCGAATCTGATGATGCCATTCCACGCTTCGTTCCTCTTAAGAATAAGAATTTTACACCCTACCCTGGGGCTTCCCACGCTCTGGATTTATATATTCGGAATACACTCCACGACATTCAGCAACTCCATCCTCAACGCCTGCGTTATTCCAACCTTACTTCTGATGAGTCCCACGCCATCTCGAAGCTCCGCCGCAGAGATGACATTGTTATCAAACCAGCGGACAAAGGAGGGGGTCATCGTTGTGTGGTGCAAGGAACTGTACCTCCAAGAAGGCAATAAGCAGCTCACCAACAACTCCTTCTACCAGCGAATTGATAATGATGCGACAGTCCTCAACAATCGTCTCGTCCATGACATCATCAAAAGTCTTATCGCCAACAAGTCCTCACCTTCTAGCGCCTCTCATCTCCGTATCGATAATAGTTGTCTGGGCAAACCTGTGTTTTATATGCTTCCCAAAATTCACAAAACCTCCAACTCTGGGAGACCCATTGTTTCAGCGTAAATGCGTATTTGTGTAACTGTTATCCAGTCATACGTGTTTAATGTTACCAGCAACTATGCCTATATAGTACGAGGCGTGTTCAAATGAAATCCGTCCCAGTGGCTTTATAACAAATATATGTAAGGTACATCAGCAGGAGTAGTAGAATTAAATACAGCAATTGTTATGAAGCAAGTACTCCCTGGGGTTCTTTAGAAAAAGTCACCAAAGGCATTCAGACACGCATCCCACTGCATGGGTAGACGGCGGATGCCGTCCGAGAAAAATGACTTTGGTTGCCTATTGAACCATTTGGTCACCGAGGCCCTGACGTCTG